>VBSM01003169.1:7246652-7352807 GCA_008086735.1 Cheirogaleus medius | reverse complement strand
ACATAACCGTAATATTTGTACCCCCATAATATGCTGAAATAAAAAAAAAATCTGGTTTCAAATATTGGCCAATGATTTGAGCTTGAGCAAGTTATTTAATCACTTTAAGCCTTCAGATCTTAAAAATGGAAATAAAAGGAGTAACTACCTGCCAGAGATTGTTGCGTGATGAAATGAAAGGTCTATGTCAAGTATTGGGCACAGTATCTGGCCCATAGTGAGTACTCAGCATGTGATATGGATTATGATTGGGGCCAGTTCTATACTTGACACATAATATTATAGTCTGTTATTCCAGAAAACACTACTACACAAAATGAGCTGCAGTGCAGTTTTTATTACTATTATTATTACATATGCTCTTTTAAATAAAGAAAACTAAATATACATGCAGTCTCTGATGCCTAAACTTCCTTTTCTTTTAACAGCTTTTTCTGTTAAAATATTCTAATGGTCATATTCTGCTTATTACTGAATTGGTTGTACAGTGAATCTAAACCAGTAGGTTATAATTTTGAAAATAACAGCTCAAGTAAAATTGCTTTTTATTGATTTTTTTTTAAAAAAGAAAACAACATCATATAATTTTACTTTTCTGCAATAGCCAAGGTTTAACAATGGCCTATGGCATCTTTTAAAATTTAAAATAACTATCTATTGATTTTTTTTTCACTTGCTCTTTTACTATAAGAAGAAACCAAAGATTCTAATTGCAAGTCAAATTTCATCTGAAGATTCTGAAAACAAGACTTTTAGCTGAACACATGCACATATAAATTCTTTCTATATTTTCTAAATGTGTGATGTTATATTGCCATACCCTTATCATTTAGCCATATTGAAAATAATTTATCTTTATTACAGAATATTAAATATTTTTAGAAAAATAAAGCCTAGAGTTATAAGTGTATAGGAAATTTAAAGAAAGTTATGAAATTATATATGATACCTTTGTATTTAATTGGGATTTTACCATCTTTGATTCTAGCATTTCCATGGCGCCAAATTTACTTCATTATTCCCAGCCACATTCATTTTTTCCTTTTTGTTAACTTCTACAGGGAAGAAACAAGAGTAGCCCTGTATGAGATTATGCATTGCGGCCCCACCTGTACAGTTTGGTCTGGAAATCTTTGCTTGCAGCATTTGGCTGAGTCTTACTCAGCACAACCATTTTATGTAACATATCTAAACAAATTTCAAATTTAAATACCTGTTTTCACCTGTTTATCAATCATTATAGCATTCAAACAAGGATGTTGGTACCACGAATACACATTTGTGATGACATAGATTTTTTCTTGAACATTGTATTTAACATTCCCTTGTGACCAAAAACAATTAAAATTATTAAGAATTAGTTTGGGCAATGCAAAGGCAATTTATGTGTTTGTACGCCCATAATACTCTGAAATGAAAAACATAAAATAAATGTCTAAGAATTAAGTGAGATTTCTGTTGGTATACTCTTAATCTCAGATGATTCAATTTATATTTATAATAGAATATAAAAATATACATTATAAACTATGTATATAAAGCACACAAACAAATAATACAACATAAAAGTAAAAGAGCATGAAAATCACCTGACACTGAAGACAGCAATAAATATCACTGTTCATATATCTATGGCACTCAAAGTCAGAATTTAGTTAGAGATTTGAGGCAGTTCTAAAATTCAGAGAGAAGTGAACTGACATTGATTCCATAGAACCAGGGAAACATAAAACCTGTTCTTAGTAATAGTTTGCCCAAATAGTTGGGGCCTAGATAATCATCCCATCCCTTATATCGTTTAAAACAGACCATGAGTGTTTATAGAAATGGATCTGATTTAAGTGACTAGGAAAATGCATGAAATTTAAAAAAACTTCTTACAATTTCATCAGAGAATAAACACTTGTAGGAAGAAGATTTGCAGAAGATTTCATTTTAAGCATCATACTAGCAGAAAGAAAAACTAAAGTCAACTCCACCCTGAATATTTGGACAAACATTCTTTAGGGAATGTTCCTGGATTGCTGAACTTGTTTCGTGGCCCATCAATTGGCCTTGCTTCTGGGTTGGCTTCTATTCTAGCTAGTTAATCATTCTCAGAAAATAATAAACTTTTGATTTTAACATTCACTTTTATTTGGGTTGGGAAAATATGAAAACAGGAGTGTGATACAATTAGATTACTTTGCAACAGTTACTTTTATTATTCAAAACACATTTTTAGCATATTAGAGAAATGATATTTAGTTGACAGCAATAATCCCAGCATATACACAGAATATCCATTTCCTCTAAGTATAAGCAGTCGTGAGAGGGGCCATCTTGGGTTTACCATGAGACTCAGTTTTCATTTTCAAAGCATCATTTATATTTTCTCAGGTAAATTTTTATATTGATATAATTTTTTTTCACTGTCTATGCTTATTTTGAAACAATGTCCTTATAACCTTTGCATTGTTCCAGACAGGCAATGCTTGTAATATATCAAAATGAAAGATCTAAATCAGAAAACTGGGATTTAAATTCTTAGTTTTTAGAGATGCATCTTTTAATCTTCACTATCTGGATTCTTTGGTCTCTGCTCTGATATATTTCAGTCTGTGTTGACATATCCTTAAAACAATATTTAAAAGAAATTTAGTACAATAAAAAAACTTGGTTTGCCCATCTACACAGTTGGTTTAGAGTGAGTAAACTTTTTTTAATAGATTGAATTGCCACATGAACAAATCTAACTGTAAATTTATCTTTGGGAATCCACAATCATCTGTTTTTAATATTTACTAGTTTTGAAAGATTGTGGTAAAAAAAATTATATCACTATCACATATAAACATAATGCTTAAGTTGCAACAGAAGTTGCTATCTTTATACAATTTACAATGCTATCACAGAAAACAATTTCCAGTGGTTTGATTACTTCTTTTGAGAAAGGCAGAGTCAGTGTTAAGAAAGAATAGTGTGGGTTTTTTTCTGTTTAAAACAACTCAAAGAAATTATATAATCTATATTCATTAATGAATATGAAGCTAGAAAGAAATTAGTTTCTCACTCTATACATATTTGGTATACATAATGTATCAGTTAAGGTATTTTTAGATGTAAGCAATACAAATACATAAAATTTAATAACTAATAGAGGGCTAACCCCTTTCTACTAAAGGTGTGGACTGTGGACCAGCAGCAACAGTCTCACCTGGGAGCATGTAAACTTGTTGAATTATAATCATAAATCTAACAGGGTCCGCAAGTGATTCAGATGCACATCATAGTCTGAGAATACCTGGCCTAATCAAGAGAATATTTAATTATCTCACAAAACTAGAAGGTAGTTTCAGCCTTCTCAGGCAGTACATCTGCAATTCTGTTAGCTTTTCATTCATGTTCCCTGCACACTATGTCTTCACATGGCCTGTTTCAAAGATAGGAAGAGCCAAATCTCTTCTGGTGTCTCTTTTACTGGTAGGAAGTTCTTTTACCAAAGCCCCTAACAAAACTCTCTTGGTGTTGGTAGCCCTTCCCTGGTGATTCTATGAGCTGGGGGAATGGAATTGTAATGATTGCCTAATGTGAATCAACATTCACTCTTTGGCTAAGGTAGTGTCAGCAATCCTGGGCACACAGCCATGCAGGCAGGAGCTCTGCTACTGAGAAAGGCACGGGGAGAGTAGGGTGAGGGATGGGTACCAACAATGACTGCCAAAACTGCTTGGCTACTTCTGGTTCTTTATCCAACAAAGACATGTCATACCACAGGAATTCATTTTTGTGAATATGACTATAATTTGGATGTCAAATAAAAGTCTTAAACTATAATATTAATAATACATTGTCTTTTTTATGATTGTCTTATAAGCACAATGTAATACACAGTATGAATGTGCAGAACACAATTAAGAAAGTTATCTAGGTTGGTGCAAAAGTAATTATGATTTTGGACCATGACTTTTGAATCATTATAACTAGGCTCAAACATATCTTTATTAATCAAAATAGAAACCATTACAATCAACACATTTTTGCCAATGAGAAATAAGTTTATTTATTCCTATAGTGTAAAAATCCATTCTTAAGGATTCCACAAACTCTTGGAAAGCATTTTCTGCATCATGTTGGTGGTGGAAGTGTTTTCCCTGCAAATGTTGTCGAGATGCTTGAAGAAGTTGTAGTTGGTTGACGAGAGGTCCGGTGAACATGGTGGATGAGGCCAAACTTTATAGCCTAATTCATTCAATTTTTGAAGCATTGGTTGTGTGAGGTGTGGTCAGGTGTTGTCATGGAGAAGAAATGGGCCCTTTCTGTTGACCAATGCTGGCTGCAGGCATTGCAGTTTTCTGTGCATCTCATTGATTTGCTGAGCATACTTCTCAGATGTCATGGTTTCACTAGGATTCAGAAAGCTGTAGTGGATCAGACCGGCAGTTGATCACCCAACAGTGATCATGACCTTTTTCTGGTGCAAGTTTGGCTTTGGGGAGTGCCTTGGAGCTGCTTTTCAACTGAGCTGGTCGTCACTGGTTGTCGGATAAAATCCACTTTTTGTTGCACGTCACAATCCAATTGGGAAATGGTTCTTTGTTGTTGCATACAAGAAGAGAAGATGACACATCAAAAGGACATTTTTTTAAAATTTTAGGTCAGCTCATGAGGCATCCACTTATTGAGCTTTTTCACCTTTCCAATTTGCTTCAAATGCCAAACAACCATAGAGTGGTCAACCTTGAGTTTTTCAGCATCTCCTCATGTAGTTGTAAGAGGATCAGCTTCGATGCTCCTCTCAATTGGTCCCTGTCAACTTCCTATGGCCAGCCACTGAGCTCCTCATTTTCAAGGCTCTGTTTCCCTTGCAAAACTTCTTGAACCACCACTGCACCGTATGTTCGTTAGCAGTTCCTGGGGCAAATACATTGTTGATGTTGTGAGTTGTCTCCGCTGCTTTACTACCCATTTTGAACTTGAATAAGAAAATTGCTCAAATGTGCTTTTTGCCTAACATCATTTCTATAGTCTAAAATAAATATAAAATAAATAGCAAGTAACAAGTCATTAGCAAAAAAACATAAAGCGAGAAATGTGCATTAAAATGACGTATAACATAATCACATTTATTTAAGAATATATTCCAATATCAAATGGCAAATTTCAATAATGCTAAAACTTCAATTACTTTTGTACCAACCTAATAACAAGATGTTTGTGTTAAATTCCATTCTCACAGTGTTTTAAATCTCCTAAAACGAACTGTTTGACATAGCTCATTTTTTAAAGCACTTTGAGTTGTACAGAAACTACTTCACAGAATTAATTAATATAGTCAACAAATACTTAACTGACCACCTACTATGTACCAGGCATTGTTCTAACTGTGTATATACAAAGATTAGTAGAATAGTTAAGACCAGGAAAGTTGAATGAAAATACTGTATAAACAAACAATTAGAAAACAAACAATTACCAACAGAAAATAAAAGATATAAAATAAAGTAACATAATGCTAAAATAAGAAATAGACTTATTAGATAAGAAGATCAGGTACATCCTTTATGAAATATCATTTAAGCTAAATTTAGACAAGAGCTCTACAAACTATAATCTTGAACTTAGAATGGCTTTTTATATTTAAATGTGTAGAAGATTTTTTATACATGAAAATCATATAAAATTCAAATTTCAGTCCACAAATAAAGTTGTATTAGATCACAACCATGCTCATTCATTTATGTATTATCTATGGTTGCTTTCATTCTACAATGGCTAAGTTGACTTGTTGTAACAGAGGCTATATGACCTGAAAGGCTAAAAATATTTACTATTTGGCCTTTTATAGAACTTTGCCTATCCTTGATCTAGAGCTGAGCAGAATTCAGCCTCAGGAAAAGCCAGTGGAAAGGCATTCCTGGCAGAAGAAAGAGCACACACTCAAGTCCTAAAACAAAGCAGGGCCAAACAGCAGAACCATAGCAATCAAGTGGAGAAGCGCAAAGAAATTTAGTAGGAGAGGTGATGGGAAGCTTGTTCCTCTTGGGTCCTGATGTCAGCCACGGGTGACTACCATTAAGTGGAATGGGAAGTCACCCAGGAAGGATTTAAAGCAAGGGATTGCTCAATTATTTACATTTTTAAAAGATCATTTGGATTCTATGTGGAAATTTTATTACAAGAGAGCCATAAAAGAGAGAAATCCAAATGGAAAGTTAGTAAAGACCAGGCAAGAAAGGACAGTGGTTTGGTCAGTGACAGTCAATGACCTGCTTGCTACAAATCCTTGAAGAGAGAAGTTCAGAAGTTAAAAGTAAGCATTTAAACACCTTCAAAGTGTTTCTTATTGCCATGACATCCAAACATGCAATGGCTTGTCTGGCTGAACAGCACGTAGACCAGTCCAGGTTTTGTGAATTAATATGGTGAGTTGTCTGTGATTAGAGTTCTGAACCAGGCACAAGGACCATGTTACAGATATGTGATATGTTAAGGTAGTTTGTCAACTGTAACCCAAAAGGGGATAAAAAATAGGGAAAGCGTAAGCAATTATTTATTTATATAATATACTCTGAACTTTATAAAACTATGACAGATTATGTACGAGAGTAAGAGTTTCTTTCATCAACAATAATAAAAGAAAGAAGGAATGAAATAAAAGAGAGAGAGAAAGAGGAAGGAAGGAAGAGAAGGAGAGAGGGAAAGAAAGAAAAGAGAGAGGAAGGAAAGGAAAGAAGAAAACTTGAGAACCCCAGCAAACTTTCTTTGCAGTGTGCTTAACTTTTCCTTATTTTTTGATTTAGTTATGCTTTAAACAGCTTTAGATGTCCTCTTTTGTTCAACAACATAAATTGAATAGTTTTACCCAACCTCATAGAAAAAAAAAGAATCTTCATAAATCACTCTCTCAGTACTATATAAATTACATATTTGGCTCATTTTTCCTTTTCATCCTTATGAGAACTTCACTCTGAATATGCACTTGCTTGGCACCCAAAATGCTGAAATTCTTGTGCCTTACTCTTGGAAGGAGACTAGTTAAATAATAGTGGAAGTGATCATCGTTAGCTCTTGCAAAGGAGTTACCCGTAACAGCTTTTCTGTCACCCAAACCTTGCCACTACATAGAATACCAGGGCCAGCTCCTGGTGGCCCTTTTACAAGGGATACAGAAGAAAACTGAATTGTTAGTGCAGTCAACACATCATATGGATGCATGTTTTTATTGTTGTTAGAACACTGAGCACACAGTCAAACTTAATGGCAATTCACTTGAAGTTTAGAACTTTCAGCAGAAAGCAAAGAGGCTAATTGATTTATACTAACACAGATAAAGGGGCTTTTGTGTAGTGGGGAATTGGTTAAAGCAAATTTGTCTAAGTACGATTCTAACCAGGAAAGAACACATTAAACATTAAATGTCAGAGTAAGTTTTCTTTTCTTTTCTTTTTTTTTTTGACACAAAGTCTTGCTCTACTGCCCAAGCTAGAGTGCAGTGGCATCATCATAGCTCACTACCACCTCAAACTTCTCCACTCAAATGATCCTCCTGCCTCAGCCTCCCAAATAGCTGGAACTACAGGCACATGCCACCACGCCAGGCTAATTTTTCTGTTTTTAGTAGAGATGGGGTCTCACTCTTGCTCAGGCTGGTTTTGAACTCCTGAGCTCAAGCAATCCTCCGGCCTCAGCCTCCCAGAGTGCTAGGATTACAGCCATGAGCCACCGTACCCAGCCTAGAGTAAGATTTCTAATGTGAAATGATATGAATGCTTCATACTTCAACATAATAGAGGGTTCAATAGTAAAAAAGCACTGGGTAAAGAGTCAGAAATCTAGAATTTCACTCTACTATTTATTAATAGTGACTTTGAGAAAGTTATTTTAAACACTTTCAGCCTCAGTTTTTTCAATAGAATGGAGTAATTATATTTAATCTGTCTAATGTACAGTTATCTCATGCAACTAAATGAGATGATGACAGAATATACTTTGAAATTATTTAAATACAATATTATTAAAAAATTCATTAAATGAGCTCCTAGAGTCAATATAGTTTCTAACCTACTGCAAACAAAAAAAAGGTCAAACTATACTGTGCACAAAGGGAACACAAATGTCACTGAAATATTTCCATGGGTGTCTGAGGAAGGTAAAGGGAGTCAAAAGGAATATAAATCATCTCCTACCTACAACTGTCACTGTTTCTTCTCATGTTGACTTCTGAATTGGAAAGGTTGCCCCATCTCTGGGTTAAGCTTAGCTCTCAGACATAAGACAGATGAAGCAGGTTATCAGCAGCTAGTTTGGGGAGGCTGGCTTATAACTTTTCAGTTTACAACAAGATTTTTTTTCAAAATTCCACTATAAATCTGGACAGATGTATTTTGTATAACTTCTACTTTTCTCATATAACTTCTATTTTAAGAATATTTATGGAATGGAGAAGTGAGCTTTAAAAATACCATTTCATATTGTATCCTGGCTATTTTTACCCCTCTGGGAGCAAAGGACAGAATAGATACTGAAACCAAACCTGTATAAAATCAGGAGTTTGGGCCAGAAGCTAAAACACTCTCTTACAAATAGTAATCACAAATCTTTTCTAATGTGGCCTGGGTTATAAAAAAAATGGAAACACTTAATCTTAAAAGACCATAAGAAATAAAGTGTTATCTTTCCAGCTGAGGTTAGAGTTGTTTGTGACCTTGGAGTTGGCAGCAATGGAAAAATCATGTTGAGTTTTAATATGTTATTCACATGGTAGTTTTTCCAAAGGAATAAATGCACATGATTCTGATGACCTCATCTGAGATATAAAGGTGTTACATTATAGTGGAAGACCAGCAAGCCTTTACTTGAAACCCTTTTCATGCAGAGTGCTAAAGATATTGCCCACACCATATAAATTATACAGGGTTTCCCAAACATATAGCTGCCTGCTTTTAACTAAAGCTAAAGCCAGCATGGCTGCAGGATTTTGGCTGTTTTGACCTCAGACAGCAGCAAAAATGAGGCATGAATATTGACTTTGGGAGAAGGAAAACAGGACGTATTTTCCAGTGAGATTATCCTCAAGGGGCAGTGAATAGTAAAGAAGCAATACACATATATTTAAATTGCATGTGTAAATAAAAAGTTCCTCTGCAATGAAATAAGCAGGTGATTAAGTATTTGTGAATTATAAAGCAGACACACGTAATAGAGTCATTAAACACAAAGAAAATTAGTCAGACTGGAATAACAATAAGTGAAGATAGGATTGTCTAGCCTAGATACAAAGAGTAGTGAAAGTCTGGAGACATTTATCCTTCCTTGATTAATTTTTACCTATCGGCACAATTTTTAAAATGACCCTCCCAAAGCTATTTCTTGAGGCAAAATGTAGAATCCTGAAACTCATATTTCAGCTTCAAGAAAATTAACTTTCCCAAAAGGTTAAAACATTTAAACAAATTAAGAATAGTTTTGAAAGACAATACAAATATTGTACGCATATATATGTATATATATACACAAAAACACATGGATTTTTATCAAAAAAATTGAAAGCCATCATACACACTTCCACATGAATGGTTGATTCATTAACAAAGTCATTCTAACAAAGTTGAATAGCTGTTCATAGACACTGTTCAAGATTTTTACCAGCTTCGTTCTTGTGTTGGTAATACTCATTATAATGGTCAAGACACCTTGACCTTTGCTATAATAAAAGCAATAATATAAGAAAAACTATCCAACCAGACTCATATTCTTTTGAAGAATTTAATTGTTACTAACAAAAGTCAGTTGGATCATATTAATGTCTGTGGAAAATTGTGACTGCCATAATTTTCAAGAGATATTTTTCAGTGGAACAGTTTGGAAGTATTTACATGTGCTCATGGGCTTCATACTTTTTTCTCTGTTAACTTGAGTTGGTACATAGGAAGAAATATGAAACATATACTTTTTTACAATATTTGAAACATAATTTTTTTAAATTATGAAGGAATAACACATTTACTTTTACATTGTGCTGCTATTGTTTTTTAATCAGCTTTAACCAGTGCAAAAAACCACTGGGCACTGTAATCAGAAGACCCTGTTTTTATTCCCAGTCCTCCCTCATTAGCCTAGCCTCTATTCACTTGATGTCTCTAAGTTTCAAATTTTTTCCCTCTCACCCATGATCTCGAACTCACATTCTCCTCATTCCTTTGGGTGACTTGCAAAACATCATGTCAAATGAAAAAAGGAAATCATAAAATAATACATGTAATATAATTTCATCTATATGAAATTTAAAAGCTAACAAAATTTAACAATATATTATTAAATACATATGTATATATCAATAATATAAAGCAGGACAAGTAAATAATATACACAAAATTCACAGTGGTAGTTATATATTGAATAAATAGGTTTAATATATTGTATGTATATATTAAATATATATATTTTTCAATGTATATATTGACACAAGGGGAAGAGATACACAAGAAGAGGAACATAAAGGGCTTCAAAATTATTTGGTAATGTTTTATTTCTTAAATGAACTGGTAGGTCCACAAAAGTTATATTTAAACTCTTGTGGGTATAGCCTATTTTACAATTTAAAAACTCTATGCTCTCTCTTGTTTGTATCCTTTTACATATTCCTCAACCAGTAATATTCTTTTTTCTTGTTGTTTTATTATTATTTTGGTAAGAACACTTAACATGAAATTTGCCTTCTTAATACAATTTTAAGAGTACAATACAGTAGTGTTAACTATAGGAGCAATGAACAGATATAAGTTTCAGTCATGCAGCCAGTAATATACTTTCTTTTCTCCAATGCCCCTCACCAATCTTTGCCTAACTCCCACACGTTTCCAGTCTCATCACAGTTGTCTCTTCCTTAGGAAGGTCTTCCTTGATCTACACTAGGTTAGCTCCCTCGTCCATATCATCTTGTGCTTAGCCTGTCTTAAAACTCAGCTTACCTGTTAAAGTTCAATTTTCTCCATCAGACTCTAAGCTCCATTGGCGAACATAGCGCTTAGCATAGAACCTGCTACTAAATGGATGATCAATAAGTTTTTTTTAATTGAATTATTCTCTTTCTGGCTAAACTTCTTATAGGAGCAGTTTACGATCATCATAAAAGCTTCCTCAGCTCAAATTTACTCTTCATTATTCTACAATATGACTTCTGCCCCCACAAATCTGTTGTATTTGCTTTCAGAGAAGTCACCAGTGACCTCGTAATTGCCTTAGTTATTGTGAGTCCTTAACCAATTTGACCTCTCTAAGATATTTGATACTCCTAAAGAGAGCATTCAGTAATTTGTTTAACATTTATTGAGTGTTTTGTGTGTGTCGGAAAATGTGAAAATGCTTCCTTTAGATTCCATCAGGTTTCTTTCACCTGGTACCCTACTGCTCCAACTTTCCTTCCTGAATTCTCTGAGCCCCACACCCTTTCTTATTTTTACCAAGGATTGTTGCCAGTCCTTGATTCATGCTTTTTCTGTGGGTTATGCTTGCACATTGATGAGTTTCCCTTAGTTAAACTGCTCATCATCCTGTTCCTAATCTCTTAAACTATTGCGATAGCATTCTTACAGCTTACTCCCAGCCTCCAGTCACTCCTATGCCAGCACAACTTCTGTGCTTACCTTAAAAAAGAAAAAAATCCATTGTTATCTCTTGGCTTTTCACAATATCTGCCAAACTTTCTCTGAAGCTTCATCTTCAGGTAGTCCCCATTATTTCCCATTTTCCAACCACCCCCAATTATGTGAAAATTATATGACTTAAAAAAAAAACATATCCTATGCTTACATACAGGACTCTGCTCATGTTACACCTTATACTACTCAGCTTCTTCAGAAAATTCCAACATCAAAGATCTTAAACTGGGAAAAGGGGGATATTAGAAAATTTTTTGAGAAACTGATAAAAAAAAATTGAACCAACCTCTCATCAGATAAATTCACACCTGCAAACATAATTTTCCATAGAATTTCATGAAATTTGCTCTGCCTTATTCATTTTTCAGAGTCGAATGTGAAAATACTATGTAAATGTGAGGTACTCTTCTTTCATGTGAGACAGAAAAATCTTTCTATGCACTTTATTGCCTATATCGAGAGTCCAAGTGAAATGACTTACAAGGAATTTTAAATACATTGGCAACTTTATCAAGTTGGCCGTGCTTCAAATCAGATCTAGTCTATATCCAGGCTGCAATATATTGAACAATTGAGCATTCCATCAAACGATACAAACATTCCCTAAAGTCAAAGTAGACAGTACAATAAAGAGTAGGAATAGTAAGGGTCAGAGATAATTACCTGAGAAAAACAGTAACATATGAGATTATGGAAGTCTAGTGGGTTTAAGATGACATAGTTCTTATAATTCATCATCTCTCAACAACTCTCTAGCCTCTTGTTCAACAATTAACAATTCTGCAAACATTTCTTAAGCATTACTCCATGTTTGCATTGGACTAGACACTAAGCAACACTAAAGAATAAAAATGGTCTCTAATCTTGAGGCTTCATCATCTGGAAAATTACAACATTCTTTCTATCTAGTTCCACATGAGATAGTTAAGCAAATGATTTATTCCTCACAGCTATCCATACATGCTGAACCTGAGTTTAAAAAGACAGGTTGGTGCTATTTATACTCTGAACTTGAACATGGATATCATCAACTCTGATTACCTTGATGAGTTTGAAATGCACAAAGGACACCACAGAAATACTAGCAAGGAACTAATGAAACCTGATAGAAAACAACAAATATATATTATTTCTTTCAACAAAAGCATGGCATGAAATAATCACTTATACTTACATAAGACAGCTTCTAATTATGATTTTGCTGCACTGAGTGCCATGAGATCTGTAAAAGCCAAATAATTGGGCAAAAGGAAATATTGGCTGGTTTCAAGCAAAGGCAAGTGTTTCAGTTGGAGCTACCCAAGCAGTCCTACTTTCTGAGCTATTCTACGGTAGCAGTTTGAAGAAAGTGTCCTCACCTCTAAGGTGTTGAGCACATTGTGGAAGAAATGTGCTCACAACTAAGCAATTAAACCACTGGACTTTTTATTGCATCTAACAGGAAAAATGTGTTCACTGAAACTGATGTTTGAAATTTATGGTTTTTTTAAAGCTAAATTTCACATTTGTAATGATACTTTGCTTAATAAAACAAAACATTCACACAGGTGCATAAAATTTTTAAAAATGAAGTTAGAAAAGGAATAAAAGGGCTATGAAATAGTAGCTATAAAGCATATGTGGCATTCTTGAGCAGTTTTTAGATGTCTACTTACTTTTTATTTAATGGAACTCCATATTTATAAATGTCCTTTTTTTGTATTTTATTATTACGTAAATGTTACAAGCAACAACCAGCTTCACTCAAAGCTTCTATAGCATATTGAATATGCTCAGATCATAAAAAAAAATCCTCTGAGTTCTCATCATTTATTTGCAGTCACACCTACCATTACAAAAGAAATACTGGGAATGGGTATGAGTCAGTGTGTGTGCAGCCATAAAATTCAAAGGACTAAATTTCTCAGGTGATTATTATTTTTTTTCAGAATCATAAAAAATGCCCTTTAGAAAGTATTATATCTAAACTTTTCTGCAGAAAAACTTAAATATAATTTAGGTAACTGGGTTTCAGTTGTATTACATATATCAGCAATAACCAGGTTAAAAAATACATAGTTTAATGATTTCTGTTGTTTTGATTTTTATTGTTCAATGACATTTTAAATGATTATGAAGCCTTTAAATTTAAAAAGCAGATGCAATTACGTTCATTCATTTGACATTTACGATTTTTTGAAGTATGAGATTTTAATCTCAGCTTTACAAATGAAGAAAGTAGGCAAGACATGAAAGAACTGAAAAGCTCATAATCAGATAACTAAATGTTGGGGTAGGGCCTTACTGTGTAAGTCCAGAACTCTTAACTTGTGTAACACAGTGACTGTCTGAGAATCTCATCAAGAATGGGAAAAGTATCAATTGTGTAAAATGAAAAAAAAGTCAAAATAAACAACCCATGAAAACAAATTACCTAAAGTAATTTATAAGAACCCAAAAAAGAACATGATGCATATGTTACACTTTAAGTCTCCTGTAGGCATAATATTGTTCTCAATAGATCTCAATAAATACAATTCAATAAATAAAGGACATTCCTCTAGCAAACATTTTCCAATAGAATTCCCCATTCCAATTAAGAATGGGGAATCGAAAAGACTAATTTTAGCAAGATTTTGTCATGTCTCTGAGTAAACTAGAGATATGAAATAACAACTCTGAATTTGATCATCTAACAAGTAGTTCTCTTACCTAAGAGACACATGGTGTAAATCAGTAACTGTTAATACACATGCCATAGGAGACCCAAGAGACCCTTCAACCTGCCATGTTATCCTACAGCTGCTGCACAGCTAGTCCTACCCATTCCATTACTGCTGGAACCTAAATTCCACCTACACTTAGGCAGTTAACAGACCTCAGAGTTAAGTATTTGAGAAAGAAATCAGGAGTTCACCCATCCGTGATGTTTGAACAAATATTCATCCTCCTTCCTTTCTTTTATCCATCTTCATATCATAAAAATATGCAAACCAGTTTGTGGACATTTAGCCTAAATTATGATAGACATTCATAAGGGCCATAATAAAAAGAGTTCTCTGATAAGCTCTGAGAGTACAAATGTTGAAAGAAGATGCATAGACACTAGGTTTACAGGTTAAAAAGAAATTATCATTATTAGGCAGAGAACTGGAAATACGATATGTTTTCTTGTTTGGAAGATAGGTCACTCTACCTTTGCATAGAGTGCTATGAAGAGCCAGGGGTTAATATAAGTAAGTATGGGTTTATTAATCCAGTTTTTCTTAAAATGCACTGTAGACTTATAATAAGCGAATCTAGAAGTTAATCCCTGAGTTTAGCAGAAAGTAAAAATAGTTTTAAAGACAATTAAAAAAACCAGAATTTTGCATTTAGCAGAGTGTCACATAACAGATAGCAAATAATGTTTGTTGAATGAACTAGAAAAACTATCTTTCTATATAAATATTAAATAATTATGAAAATAATACCATAATAATAATACTATTTCAATTGAATCCATCACATGCTTATTGGATGCCTGCTAGGTATAAGTCAATGAACATATATGGTCCATGGTGAAAATTCAAAGTGAGATAAGAAACAGTAAATACTTCAGGGAAGTTTCATTCTGATGTTTTCATTTCTCTGTGGAATAAATTTCAGTCACAAGTGCAAGAGTATAGTAGCAGATAGTAAAAAGAAATATCTGATATTCTAGGATTTAGATAAGGGAAGAGGTTACTAGAGAAATTAAAGTATCTGTATTTTTACAATATATGAATATTTTTATTTAATTACATGTATTACATATAATATCATATTACATATGATAATTCTATATTATTTAACATATTTGCTGTATTAAATATATAATCTTTAAAAGTTATTTTTGCAAAATATTTTTGCCATTAAGTGGACAATGGGATTTTAAGCAAAATTATAGTAGAGCAGTTGTTATTAGAAACAACACCCATTTTAAACAAAATAGCATGTTAGAAAAATACAACTCAACATATAAAAATCTGTATTATTGATTTCTTGCCATAATTTTACAGAAAATGACCATTTTATATTTCTGATTACAACTATTATTCTCTGTGAGCCCTCACTGAAATGTTTTTACATGTGAGATGTGTTAAAACTCTATTAAAGAAGTTAGTCAATTATAGATAATCCATTGGCTAAATGAAATTTCTATCAACAGACTAAAGTGGTAGCTGCTTGAAATAGTGTTGTAGATTGAATCTATTCATAAAAATGTGCTCCCTTATTGACTGGTGCTGAGAGAACTTGATAATTTAGCTTTAATTCAGAAATTATAGTTAGTGTCCCAAAACTCTACTTGAAATACTTTTTATTAGTCTTTTTCACAAGGGAGCCAAACTGTTACTTCCTCATAACTGCCGTGCAATTTTCAGGGATTACTTTAAGTGTGAATTGTCGAGTATTTCTTCCAGCTGCCTCCTGTCAGGCTATAATCCCATACTGAGCCTTGTCAGAGGTCACTGAGCTCTTGACTAATGCACTTCATTAGAGGAGGAAGGCAGAATGTCTGTAACACACAAATGGCAGGAGACACACAGCAGAACTGGGCACTTTAAAAAATCACACTAAACTTTAAATTCATGAAATTTAAAAGTTCCTTTCAGTATATTTCTAATTATTCAGAATAAAAGTTACTGTACCAAATGTTTGTAATCACTTGGCATTACTTTTTAATATTTATAAGTTTTGGAATTAAATTCAAGCTATTAACAATGATAGATAAATTATTAATAAGAAAAATAATTATCCCAAAGAACCTATTCCTTTTTCACAATTGCTACTTTAAATCAATTTTTCTTTTAAGTTTTCATTTTTCCTCTGATAGTTAATATATTGTTATATTTATTTCAATCCCTGAAATCTTTTATATTGAAGTCTACTTTCAATGATGGTGGAAATTTGCAAATATAGAAAATGGTAAAGTTTTAAATTTTAAACATTTTATTATGGAATCTTTTAATATAGGAGTAGTTAGTTGTCTCAATAAGATAATTAGATAAAAAGTTTGCCTACTATTTTGCAATAGACTGTTTAAGAGTAGCTATTTAAGCAAACTGCAACATATCTATTCATATCTATTCTATCTATATCATATTCTCTATATTTATAGTTGTTGATCTTTGTACTGACATTTCTATTATTATTGTGTTTTAGCCTTATAAGAACAGTCTTGGAATATATTCCTACATAATAATATTTACTATTATTAGTCAAAAAGTTATTAATGTTCATTATAAAACATGCCAAAAATCATATTCTTCTTGTTTCCATTGCCAAATTTAAATATCATTACAGAAAGTAGGAAGAAATATCAATCTATGAAAGAATCTTATACAGAATAAGAGAAGCTTTATTTCTACATAAGGATTAATTACTTTTAGAAGGAAATTAAAATGTTTAATCACAACTATAAAAACTAAAATATTAAATTACATCATCATATGGTATCAACTCTTTGTAGAAAAATATTTTTTAAAATTACATCATCAAAAATTATAAAATGAAATTACCAGTACCTAACTACTATACTCCCTCCATTGACAAGCATGTTATCATTTTGAGAAAATTTTCTTTCCTTTAGATAATTTACTTTAATTTCAGTTAAAAGTGTCTTTTACAAACAAAAAAGATAAAATACATTAAAACATATTGCAAAATCTTGAGAAGCTATATATGTAAAAGATCATGTTTTGCTTGCTCATCTGAAATGAGTAAGGTCTGCATTTTTTTCTTGAAAAAATTATCTGGATAATTAACTCCACATCTGTTATTAGAAGTTATAGGAAACTAGAGTGATGTGTCTTTTCCCTTTGTTTTTCAGATGGAATAATAAACGTGAATTGTTTAGAGTGATGATGCCACTGGTATGTTTTTATCACTTTTATTATTATCTTTTTAAAAAATTTTTCTCATAGAAATGCTATTATTTTATTCTCCTCTCATTTCTCTCTCTCTATTTCTAACTCAGAGGCCTAGAGCCAATTTAAAAACTCATAATCTTAAAACTACACATCATGAATACAAATTGCTATGTAACATTAGTAAACATTGTGGCATCATCTCACCAATATTCATTACATTCTGGTCAAAAAAACCCAGAACCGTACAATTATTTCTCAATCATGGTTTAAAAAGTAATTTATCAAATCAGAGCTTCAAGTTAAGATCTACTGGTTTTTCATAATTACACTCTGATTTAAAGAAAGTCATAATCTGATATCACTGAGTTTTTCTAAAGGCATTTACTTTTCAAAATGTCTTAGATACTCATTAGGAATTCACACATAGAGAATTGTTTTGTGATATTTTGATATGGCCTCTCAATTTTTTCTCACCATAGTTTGTAGTCACCCTCTGGACCTCCATGTCAGTGGAATTGAATATTGTTTTTCCTAAAATCCCAAGGCTTCAAATTAGGGATCAGGAGTAAGCCCTTCTCAACAGAGGGCTCATGAGTCTGGAATTTAATTAAAGTTCTAGTGGTCTGAAGTATTTTCAATTATACCTGGGAATTCACTTAAAATTTTTCTTTCAAGGAAAGAAAATATAATACTCAATATAACATTTAAAAATTAAATATGCTCATCTTTAAACTATAGAAAATATAGAAAATGAAATGTAATGAATTACTAAAATACTAAAAAATGATTGTGTTGCAATGTATCTGTATACAGATACTAGACTATGCACTTTCCAGTGCATATTAGGTACAGCTCAAAAAATTTCTGAATTTGTAGCAAGATAATTCCCTATTTCCCTAGAGATTAATTTTCATTGAAATAGCACAGATAAATTGTTTCTTAGTTATCCCATATATAAAAGAATAATTTTATATTATTAAATTTCTAGTAGAGAGATTATAGTCTTAAAAGTATTTTCTGTGTTCTTAGTAGATTAATATACTGTTATGGTGTAAGCAAATAAAGGATTAGGAAGACATATACTGTGAGAAATGAGGAAATGGGAGATGCTTCACTAGTAGCAAGGAATATTTGAAGGCCAGCAAGGCAGGAATCAAAGTTTTCTCCAGCATTTGATGGGCTCTTGTGTAGAAAAGATAGTATATCCTTCCTCTCTTGTACCAACATGTAGAACTAGTACTAATGGATGGAAGTCAGAGAAATAGACATTTTAATTCAATTCTAAAGATCTGAGTTATCTAACATGGAGAAAGGAATCTCAAAAAGTAGTGAAGTTGTCTCTGTGATGGTTCAAGGAAACTTTGGATAACAGTCTATCAAGAATCCACAAAGCAATTTCTGCAGGAGGGGATGGCTTGAATCACACAGCTTCTAGGATCTTTTTCAATCCTGAAATTCTTTGCTTCTATATTTAGATACACAATGAAATCAAGCAAGCAAGGAAACAACTGTGAGATGAAAAAAAAAATCTCTATTGACTGGTTTTGTGCCTATCATATGCTAGAAGTTTGACTTGATCAAAGGCAGAGACATAAATAATTGCAATAAAATTTGAGGTATAAAACAAGAATAAAGAAAAACTTTTTATAGGAAATATAGTAAAAACTAAATTAGAAAAGAGCATGTACATTTTTACTTTTAAAATATCACTTGCTGGTTCATTTCTTCTCTTCCCTTTGTTTTTTCAGGTTGTGGCAGGGAAAATACAAAATGGGCCTGGAACATTTTCATCTATCAGAAAGGAGGAGGTGCTCTATGAATAATGGGAACATGTCAAAATGATACAGAAGCCAGCTTGAAAGGGGTTCCCAGTGGGCAAATCTGTGACAATTCGAGCATCAAAATAATCAATGAAAGAGTATAACTCATTGAAAAAAATTAGAAATCCTGAGACAAAATTGTAATAAAGAAGTGAATCAATTGAAATTTTGTAGAGGAATGGGATATCGACATAATTGTGCAAAATACTTATTAAGTATTAACTTTGCAGAGAAGAAGTCTACCTTAATCAAGTAAACAAAATGACTATTATTAGCATGGGACTGACTGAAATCACATGCCACCTAATAGCATGCAATGAGAACACAGTGATATGTCAGTCACACATAACTTGAATATACCATAGAGAAACATGAGACAAACCCAATTTGAGAGACATTCTACACAATAAATGGCTTGTAATCTTCAAAAGTGTTGTGATTAAGAGAGTCAAGGAACAATTGAGAAATTGTTTCATATTGAAAAAAATATGACAGCCCAATATAGCACATAATTCTGAACTGGATTCTTTTCCTATTATGGACTCTGTTGACAAAACTGGTGATTTTTGAATGGGGTCTTAAAATCAAATGATAATAATGCATCTATGTTAATTTCATGATTTGTGATGTTTATGTTGTGGTTATGTAGGAGAATGTAAGATATGTACATTGAAGTGTTTGAAGGTTCAGGAAAAAAAGTATTATGTGTGCTGTGTGCTTTCAACTTTTCTGTAGATTTATGATTGTTCAAAATGTATACTATATATAATATACATATTCATATATATGTTAAATACCCATTAAAATATTATGACAGTTTACCTTCTTTTGGCTCAATATATTGAAGGGTTGCTGCTAATCAAGGTCATCTAATAATAGCATAGATTTTTTTTTTTATAATTAGTGGTCTTTCCATTTTTGAATTTTTTTCAGTCAAGAATCAATGATAATCTTTCATAAATATTAAAAAAGAGGAAATTTTGTATTGGCAAGAGACTTTTGGAAAGAGCAGGAAATCCTAGGCCTTAGGATGTTCCTGTGGTATAATAATATAAGCATTGCAACTGACTAGATTGTTACTGCAAGCATATCAATTGGCCTCTGTGCAGAAATTATTTAATCTTTTAAATGGGTTTATTAATACCAATCTAACTGTGATCTAGTTGAGATTAAATAAATAAATAAATCTATATGTCAAACAGCTCTAGCACAATGCCTAGCACATAGCTGATATCCACTCATTCATTCCATTCATTCACCAAATATTTATTAGTGTTTGGGTTCCAGGCATGTATTATGCACTGGAACTACAAAGATAACTAAGACACATCCTTATTCTCAAGGATTTCATAATCTCATGGACAAGACACATACAAATTATAGTATATGAAAATAAGTGAAATGAGAGTGACATGCAATAGGATATTATAGAAGAATAGAATAGGGACATGAAACTGATGCTAGTTCCTTTCAAAAGAAAAGTCAAAACAAATGAAAAGTACCAAATTCCAATTCCAATACTACTCAATTATTTTATTTTACTATATGAGACTACTATACAAAAATGTGCTTTGGAGATATGTGAGAAATGTGTTTGTGTCAAATGATATTGAGTCTTCATTTAAAATTATAACTTGTGATACATGATATCTGAACAAGATTGTATCATTCTATTGTGCTTAAAGGAAAACAACCACATCTACTACTCATAGAAGGATTACTATGTACTAGACAATGCTCTACAAATTTTACATATATAACTTCTTTAACCTTGACAATGGACCATTGTAGGTCTTATCGCTGTGCACACTTTATAGGCACTGAACCTATACTCACTTGCTGATCCCATCTAATCTTAAGGCTTTAAATATGGTACTATCTTTTTGATGAACGATTTAATTATTCATAGCTCCAATTTAGACCTTTCCCGCTGAACTTGTTTCATGTATTTCATTGTCTTGGAGTTATAACAGGTTTTCCAAATTTATTAAACTGAGGTAGCTCCTATGCTTATTGAACTGAATTGCTCCACAATCTTTCCCCTGTCACTTAATGGTGACTTCAGCCTTCTACTTAATCAGGCCCCAAATCTTTGAGTTATCCTTGACTGCATTCTCTCATTCCCTACAAGCAATCCATCCACAAAGCATATTAGCTCCATTTTCAAAAATATGTTCTCAAATCTGACCTCTTGGCTGAGTGCGGTGGCTCATGGCTGTTATCCCAGAACTTTAGCAGACTGAGGCAAGAGGATCACTTGCAGGCAGGAGTTTGAGATCAGCTTGGGCACCATGGTTCATCTGTACAAAAAAAAAAAGAATTGAAAAATTAGCTGGTCCTGGTGGCACATGCCTGTAGTCCCAGCTACTCAGGAGGCTGAGGTAGGAGAATCACATGAGCCCAGGAGTTCCAGGCTGCGTTGAGCTATGATGACATCACTGTACTCCAGCCCAGGTGACAGAGCAAGACCATGTCTAAAAAAAATGAATCTGACCTTTTATCATTATCACCATTGCTACCACCTAGTCAAAGCCCCATTTGAAACTCTTGGCTAAATTTTTTTCAAGAGGCTCCTAAGTGGTCTCCTCTTTCTGCCTTCTCCCTACTTCAATCTACTCTTAGCACAGAAAACAGAGTGATCCTCAAAAAATTAAATCAGCTTCAGTCACAACTCTACTCAAAACATTTTCATTGTTTTCCAAATCACTCAGAGTAAAATCAAAGTACTGAAAACAGCCTAAGGAGCTTATATATTTTCCACCTTCCTCTCCTCTTAGGTTGCTCAGAGGTTTTACACCTGCTATTCCCTTCTCAGCAAGCTTTCCCTGATAGCTGCAGAACCTTCTCTCTCTCTCAAGGTGCATTCTCAAATTCCATCTTCTCAGGGATGTCTTTCTTCACACCCTATTAAAAATGAAAACCTATCTACCTCTGCATTCTTCCTCCATCTTCCTTGTTTCTCTTCCATTTTTTTCATTGGAGTATTTGACTATATAACATTCACATATATTTGTTGTTGTTGTCTATTGCTTGCCTTTTCCCATTGGAATGTAAGCTCCATGGTCAAAGGAATTTTTGTTTATGTTGTTTACTGTTCTTTCCTGAGCACCAAAGACAGTCTGGAATATACGAGGCACTTAACAAATACCTCTGGAATGCTTGAACAAACTTGAGCAAACCTGCATCACACAGCAAAGGACAATATCAGAAATGAAACTCAGGTTGTCTGGTTCAAGATTCTATGCTCTCATTCCTTGCACCATATTCTTCAGATAATATTTAGCTAATCTCCTTCTCAACGCTGAATACCCATTCTTTTAAACACTCTTAGTAAATTAAACCACTTCCCAGGATTTCCTTGATATTACAATTCTGGTATCACATGTAAATTGAAGATATTGTATGCAGAATATTGTCATTATAGAGGATGAGTTTAAGATGGGACATATTCTTGGAGGAGTTTAGGATATGTCAAATAGCATGAAACTGTGTAAAATCATGGCAAAACTTTGTATTATTCTAGAGTCAGTACATATATATACATGCTCCTTAAGTACAGCCAGTAAATCTACTATTTTTTATAGATTACCTGTAACACATATGTACACACACACAACCCTCACCTCACTCCCCACACTAAATTGGCACTGATATTCCATAATATTCTACTCCCTAAACAGAGACACACCTGCATAGGTTAGTATGAAAGCCAAGTTGACAGCATGTTTTATGCGCTGGCTTATTTCTTGGCCAAAGATTTGTTTGCTGTCATGGAGACCTGGCTTTAGAGCTGTTTTCAATGTAACATAATAGAACACATATAGAGAGTACTCAGCCAACTTAAAAAGTGTATATTGAACACCTCCTCTGTCCAAGGTGCAATGAGGCTAGAAAAAAGGATAAGAAGCAGTTGTATCCAGAAAAAGTTTACAGTTTAGACAGGGAGAGAAAATTATTACATACATAAAATTATTATCAAAGTACAGAGAGCCAGTTTGAAATCTTAATTGGAGACAATTAAGATAAAAGATGAAACCATGAACCAAAGTCGTTAAGAAAGGCTCTGTGAAGGAAAGAAAAAGAACACCTATTAAGCACCTGCTATGTGCCAGGTGCTTTGCATGTATTGCCTCACTTAATCATCACAGTAACCATATGGGGACTGAAGTATTATGTTATTTTTATAGGTAAGGAAATTGTATTGAGGTCTGTCCAATAAGCATTTATTGCACTCTTATTGCAGTAATTTTGTATCTTCGGCCAGGAACACAATGCCACACTGGCTGAAGATACAAAATGATTGCCTTCTGCTATTTATGAAATTTAAATGCTGGTTGGGGAAGTTGGAAACAAGACAGGTGAACATAATTTCAGTTTAATGTTGAACTATTCTGACAGAACTAAGCTTACTTTCTGTGGAAATGAGAGGAAGCTTCTACCAAAAATGTGGGGCCCAAGGAAGCTTTTCTGAGGGAGATATTGTCTGTGCTGAATCATTATGGATGACAGAGGTGAAACTCCCCTCCAGATAGAGGAGACTGCAAGAAAAAGTCAGTGAGTTCTGATACTGTATGGGGTGCATATTAGTTAAAGTCATGCCAACTGCTATAACAAACAAACCCCAAAATGTATATTAGTTCAAACCTGATAGAAGTGAAGTTTTCACATGCTTATGATGTCAAAATGAGTGCTCTTGATTTCAAGGAATCTCTTTTTAGTGTGATGATTCAGCGACCCGGAAGCCTTCCATCTTGTAACTCCACCATCATCAATATTTGGCTTCCAACGTCTTTCTGTATGAGATTGTCAGGAGAAGAAAAGTGCAGCTAATCACATATGAGAGTTTTCCATGCACCAATCCTAGAAGTAGTTGGATTCACTTCCATTTGCCTAGAAAGCAGTCACATGGCCATACCTATCTGCAAAGGAAGCTGGGAGATGTATTCTTTTTGCCCAGGAAGGGAAGAAATTGTTTTTATGAAGACATAGTGGTATCTGACTTTGTGTATAAATTCTGCTATTGCTATGAATAAGGTGAAGTGAGAGAGAAAGATACAGCCCCATTATAAAGGACCTTTTATTTCATGATAAAGAACTTCAGTTCAAATCAGGAAATACTCTTTGAGCACAGCCAGGTTCTATGCCAGGTGCCAGGTGCAAAGAATAAGCTTTGCCTTCAAGGTGGTTATATTTTAGCAGGATAAACTGAAAAAATTGATTGATAAGAGAAGCTTTGATTTTTCTCTTGTAGGTGATGGGGACATGGAGGAAGTAAGGGGATGGAATAATCTGATTTGTTTTTATATATATGCATCATCAGATGATGGCAAGCATGATGCCTTTGAGAGTGAAAAATTAAAGGCAAACAAGTAAAAATTTCTGAATTAAAATAGTGCAATGTTATTGGGATGGAAATTAAAAATGAAAAGTAGAAAGCCACAATTTACTATATGTAGAGAAAGAAGGAAACGTTATAGGTGACACCTGGATTTCTGACTTGGGTGACTGAGGGGATAGCTTTACCACCAATGACAAGTGGAATATAAAAAAGGAATTTGGCCTAGGAAATAGGATAATATGATGAATTCAGTTTTTGACAAGTTGAATTTGAAATGCCTGTAAAACATCTAGTTGGATATGTCCATTAGAATCTTGGGTACTTTCATAGGCTGACAAATGGCTTCCCAAAGGTGTCCACGACCTAATCCCTGGAACCTTACGTGGTAAAAGGGACTTTTAGATACTATCTGACATAGTATAAGTGACTTTTCAAATGTGATTAAGCATCTTGAGATGGGAAGATTATCTTGTATTATCCAGTTGAGCCCAATGTAATCACAAGAGTCCTTATACCAGGATGGCAGAAGGAGTAGAGTTAGAGAGACAGGATGTAAGAATGGAAGGAGAGATCAGAAAAGAAAGAAAATTCTATGCTGCTGGCTTTGATGATGGAGGAAGGAACCATGAGCTAAGTAATGTAAGATTGGGAGGTAAAAGTGGGAAGTGGCAAGGAAATGAATTCTTCCCTATAACCCTTACAAAAAACCAAACAAACAAAAACAGCCCTGCTAACACTTTGGCTGTAGCCCAGTGAAACTGATTTTGGACTTCCTACCTCCAGAACTGTAAGAGAATTAATTTGTGTCATTTAAGCCACTAAGCTTGTGGCTGTTACAGCAGCAATAGGAAACTAATACAGGTACAAATATTCATTTTCCAATAACAAATATGTAGGTAAATATGTAGGTAAAACCATAAAACTAGATGTAATTGCCCAGAAAGGGTGAGGAAAATATAGGGGTTAGCATCCTGAGAATTAAAAAACTTTAAAGGATCACTGAAGGAACAATACTTAGGAGGACAACCAAGAATAGATGATTAGGGCAGTATCAGGAGAACCAGAAGAGTGTGGCATCATAGAACTCAAGGTTATAAACAGAAGTAGGAAGAGAGAAGTGATCAGCAGGTTCAAAGACAGAACAAAGTTCTTTATAATTTAATGGGAGGTGTATAGTATAGTGAGAGGTGTAGTGAGAGGGGACAGGCTGGCAGAGAAATTGGAGGAGGAAGACAGTAATATCGTCCTTGGGCATACATATTTCAAAGCACTAAGAACATTAAGGGGCCAATCTGATGTGAAGCTTTGATATCAAGTTCAGACTAGTATTTTTGTACTCCTCTCCTGTGCCACCTCCATGGAATTCTGTTGTTTCCAATAGATATTCCAGCTTTCTCTTTGTAGCACAACTTGTTTCATTGATACATTAATTGATGTTTATTAAAATAATGCAATGTGTTACCTGCCATTGAAATATTTTTATTCCAAGCTTTTTGGAAAATAAGGTTTTGTTCAATTTAAAGGATGATAAACATCAAGAAAATGGGATCTGTGTGGGAGAAGGTAGCAGGCCATTAACAGTGAAATCATGGCAGTATTACAGCTATCTTCACATATCAATGGCTCCTAACCACTGAATTGACTGTGCATCATTTCCTTCATATGCACAACTCTATATGTTAACTGTCACAATCCTCAATTTACCATGCAGAAATAGAGATGTGGGAGTTTTACCAACTTACTCAAGCCATAGCTAATAAGTAGCAAAACCAGGCATTCAATCCATGTCTATTTCAATCCAAAGTCTAATTCATTCCACTATGCCATTCCCTGTTGGTCTACAGGATGGGACAAGTAAGAAGGAAATCGTATTTCATAGATAGTAAATCAGCAGTCTTCTCAAAGGTGACATTTTTTCATAAAAGTAAGGTCTTCCATAAACTTTCTATAATAAAAAGTTATATCATAGTATTTTTAATACTGGCTAGTTTTATTTCATTGGTTAAATGCAATGAGCTCTTCGATTGATGTCGGCATGATGAAGATGCAGCATAATTTTCACTTTTACTTTTATACTTTTCACTTTTATACTTAGCAATTGACCTTAATGTATGAAAAGTATTTTAAACTTTATGTCTTGTTAAAAATATTTAAGCTGGTGCATATTTTGAACTATTCTCAATAAGTTAGTAACATACGATCTTCTGGAACCATATATTTCATAAATGCCATAATTACATAAAATGTGCAAAATATAATAAAAATTCTGACTTCAATACTCCTCAGATATTTTATATTTTTTCTAAATTAAGTGTTTCCTCTATAAATGTAAACTGTTCCACTTTTTATGTTTTCCTCATTTCAGAGATTTTCCTGCAATTTCACTTCAGTATTGGTACAAGTGCAGCTGTGGTTCTTAAGGAGGTGTTTATACCACTTCTTGTGCAGAGTTCATCTATCATATTCAACTCACATATTTCAAGAATTAAAATTTAGGATGACAGTGGCACAATGTATTTGACACCAGATAGTTCTCCAGAAATGCAATGTCCATAAGGAAAAGTTGAAGTCAGCCAAACCCATTATAAATTTGAGGAATACTTCTGTAAAACCTTTTGCTCAAATAAGTGCAAAAATGTTTAAGATTTGAGTTCTCAGCTAGGCGTAATATTGAATGTAAGCACTATATTGAAAATACATTATTAAAAAGGACTGAAATGTAAAAACAGAATAATTTACTTCTCTTTTCATAAACTGCTATTTTAAATGAGTTTGACATTTCTACATCCCATCCTCTGGTTCAAGAGGACCTTTTCAACAAAGTACAGAACATTTCATGTCCCCTTTTTAAAAACTTGGTTGATTATCTTTGCTGACCACAGAATAACATTAAAACTGCTTTACTATAGCATTCCAAAATCCTTCATGATGTGGCATGAATTTGTTTTCAGACTTACCTTTTCTCCATGATGGAACTATCATCTTAACTGTCCCCCAAACATTGCATGTACAATGAAGAATCTGTGCATACTGTATGAGCAAAATATAGAGCCTGGCAATTAAAAAAATTAGTTAAAATCTATCAGAAATTGTTATCATATGTTTAATACGTATCTATTATCCACACATCAAACCCAAGCCTAAGTGCAATCTTTGTCTGAGCCATTCAATGTAGCCTAGGCCCAGATCTTCACTCCCTCTGGTGTACTACAGTCACACTCTCATCAAGCCTTTAATGCAATAGATTATGTATTACATTGAAAGTTTTTGGCTGCATGCCTGACTCCCTCATTGGACTGTGAGTTCTATGAAAGTAGGGATTCTTATTCTTCTTTAATCGCTTCTCAGCCTTTTGGCTAAGATCAAATGTAGTATCTGTTCTTATCAGTATAATGTCTTATTCTTCTTCAGAGCTCAACATAGGATCAATTCTTACTTTCATATCTTAACATATTGTCTTGCTAGAATTAAAAATTATTTTGGATATTATAAAAAATATATGGTGAAGATGACATATAAGACCACATCAGATTTGGGGGGACTGAACCCTGTAATCATCATCATAATATTTCTGCAGTGAAACAGAATGTGGCAATCATTAGAGCTTTTCAACAAATACTTATAGTTCTTTCCCCTGCCAGGCACACGGTAGAATTATATATACTTCTTGTGTTGGGGAGGAGCCATGGAGCTATTTCTGATTGTGAGTAGAAGAGATGGCGTCATTTCTAGATTCAAGTATTAATTATTAATGCAAAATCCTCCAGAGTTTTCTCTACCTCTCTAGCATGACAGCCAGCAGCATTCAAGATAGACAGTCTATCAACTTCACTTCTGAGTGACTATGTCAAACCATAATAGACATGTTATTTTAAATTACTAGATTTGGGGATTATTACTACAGCATAACCTAGGTCATTCCAACATATATATATAAGCATCCATACTAAGTAGACAAAAAAAAAAGGCTATACTTATCATGTTGTTTCAGATCATGTTTTATAATCAAATGTTTTTTTGCCACATTGAGTTTTTCTATTCAATAAGTTATTGTATAAAAAATGTTTCAATATTAACAGTTTTTGGATTTGGGAATTATATAAAAGATACTGTAAGCCAGTATCTATCAAACTTAGACAATGTAGGAGGAAACAGTAGGCATTAAGTGTTTTCTGAAAGCAAAGAGGAATCTTTTTGAACACATGGACATGAACTTTGTGATATTTTATCTATTTGTACTATAAGAATTATATGTAAATGATAAGAAAAATAAAATACTGAAGGTCTACTATGTAATATATTAATTTCTGATTTTTTTATGCTGATTACCATTGTAAAATACAAAAATATAATAGATTTATGTAAGATGCAGAAATGTTATTTACATGAGGAAAATTTCTCATAGATCTATTCTGATTTCTGTACATATAAGTAAGATGAGAATAGAAATTTTGTTTTTCACGATATATAATTGCATTAGCTAAATTTATTGACTAACTACTATGTATGGGTACCATTTTAAACACTTTACATGTATTATCATATGGAAGCATAAAATTTACTCTATGTGGTATTATTGTTAGGCCAGTTTTATAACATTAGGTAAGGGAATGGAAGCAAAGAGGAATATAACTTATCTAAGATCACAGAATTAGTAAATAGATTCATACCTAGGCATTCTGACTCAAGAACCTGTGCTCCTAATGATTATAATGTAGGAACTACACAGCAACTCTAGACCTAAGGAAACAAAAAAAATACCAGTAATATTACTTTCCATCCATTTATTCTCGGTCTTATTTTTCACCACTTCAGTCAATTTTTGTTTCCTCACTGAAATTCTCCTCAAGTTCTTTGATCTCGAGGGGTTGATTCCAAAATTTATACAAGGAATCACATTAGAGAAACATTACACTATACTATTCTATTAGTATTGCTTTTTAAAATACCATGTCTATGTTGTTGATCCATATGTTGTTTGCCAGTCATTAAATATAAAGTATATGTTTTCAGAAACATGTCACAGATGCCATTTTTCTATTTCAAAGTGTCTTTCTAGACACACCATTACTATTGAATGCATAATAATACAAGTAACATCAGCTGTCGTTAATTGAAGATACAGCATCTGCCCGATGTAATACTAGGCGTTTTGCATTCATTAATTATATTACTTATGTGCACAACAACCTTCAAGTTGTGCATTCTTAGTTTTATTTTACAGATGAGGAAACTGAGACTCAACATAGATTTAGTAACTTACTGAGAGGTAGAACTGGGATCCTAAATGGGATCAGCCTACTTTCAATGTCTGTGCTCATTACTCCATGGGACATCAGGAATTTGGATGGCTATCTTAGAAGTAAATAAACTAAAAAGAATTCAACCTAAAGGTTTTGGGGAATTTTGCCTTTATTTTGGAATCTCAAGAAAAATACAATAATAATTGATGTAAAAAGTACATTCCAAAATTTGTTCATTAAAGTACGGTACACATTCCAAAAATGAATGAACATTTAAATGAATTAATGGATATTCTTCTCTCAGAAAGCACTAACAAGTCAAGTCAGTTTCTATGGTATGGCAGTAAATTTTCACATTAACATGAAAATTGTGGTTTGGTTTCTTTAGAAGGTTATTTTATGCAATTTAAATTGACAGTGAGCCATCTCAAAGAGGTAGAATTATTTCTTCAGCTACAAACCAGGTACTTTCACTTCAAAATGTATCCTGTGTCAGTATTCCTTATACAAAGAAACATGATCTCCTTTGCTCCTTGAGGGGGGAGTATATTTTAATATGTGTTTACTGTGATTGATCAGCATCAACAGACCCCAGTGCATGTGGCACTTTAAAGAGCTTTAAGGACATTCAATTAAAAAGATGCATATCATTTTTTTAAAATTGTACATAATTCAGATGTAAAGATAGTTTAATATGATATATATGATAGTGCAAAATCTGATAAATCTATTTCTAATAAATTGTGGTGCTTTTATTTTTTTTTACCAGATACTGCCTCATTTTCCTTAGAAATAACTCCTCCTAAGCAACCAACTTCAGAAAAACTCATGTCTGAGATAGAACACCAGAAGCTGCATAAATCCCCTTAAAGAGCAATAAAATATCTTTCCAAAGAAACCAAACCCAGATTCCATACCATAATTCAGGCAGCACGGCCCATCATAAACAAAAATTCATTATGCCTGCTGTGTGGAAAAATGTTAAGCAAGAAGAAATAAACAGAGAATGTTTTAACAAATCATATTAGCCAAATGAAAAAAAAAAAAAAGAGGATAAAGCCACAGTTCTGAATGAGACTGCCAATAAAGCTTAAAACCAAGCCAAAATTTGGAAGAAATCTAAACATAGCCAGACCAAGTCTAAGTCTTCCTAAGATATTTTATTCTAGGTTTTTCCTTTCAACTATTTCCTTTAGGTTTAAAAGGAAACCTTGACCAGATCTAGAGATGTGATATTAAATGCACACAGACTGTATCCAAACCTAAATTGAGGATACAATTGAGTGAAATTTAGAGACATGAAACAGAGCATCATTCCCATACAAGAATTAGGAAAATATAATGCATCAAGAGAGGATGAAAATGTTTGTAGTTCTAGAATGTTGCCTTAAAAAAATCTACGAATATTCATTTATAATTCAGTCTTCCATTAACATATAAAGCTATGAGTAGATGCAGTACATATATTCTGTAGGAGTTCAGCAGCATGTTGAACTTTGTTATGAATATACAATATAATATTTTTCAAGTAGCCAGATATAATCTAAATACTTTCTTATTTGACATAAAACATACAATGACAACTAGCTTCCCAAGAAAATCTAATGAAAAATTAAAATCTCCATCATGAAATAAAATCTTTCATTTGCAAAAACAGGCAGTCTTAGCTCTTTTCTATTAATACTTTGATACTTTAGACAGATACTCTCTGCCTGGTGAAATTGGGCAGGTATAAACTGACACTGACATCACTCTGTATGGGTGAGAAGGTCCTTTTCATGTGCCGGTCAATGTCCCATTGCTGTGATTTTGGAAGACAGAGGAGGGATAAAGATTAAATGAGGGGAGAGAAAAAGAAAAAGGACACATAAAAGCCAGTGGGATTGAACTGCCTCACCCCTGTTTGGAGGATTGTAACGTTAGGCACATATTTCTTTCTTGGGAAATGTCTCTTGTATCTGCTCAAGGACAACCCAGTCTGCAAAGTTAGGCTAAATGAGACTTTGGGAATTATTCTGAGATATTGATCACCATTTTTAACATTGGTAATTATTGGAGAGAAAAGGTCCATAAGTTCCAATCAACTAAATTATGAAGACATTTTTAGAACAGATTGTCATTGGAGGTTGTAGAGTGTTGATGTAGTAGAAAGCTTTGAACTAATACCTATACCAATCCCAGCAATTAAAACAGATCACACTATATTCATAACTGAGACATCTAAAAGGAACAAAATAGAATAATCATCTAGAAATGATAATTGATTAGATGATCATGTCTTAGCACTGTCATGGTCTTCATGTTAGATTTTCTTTAAATCTTCCAAATACTGAATTTTCTACAAGTGGATAAATTTCTGAACTGTGTACTTTGAAACAACCTGTATTTCTTCCTGTGTTTCATATCTACATATACTCAAGTGATCTTAAAGAAAGGAAGAAATGAAAGAGGAAATGAAACAAAAATGTATAGCCCATATTGCTATGCATACCTGCCTTATCATTCAGTATCCTAAGGCATTCTCTATCCTAGTGTCCCTTCCACTTTTCGCTTTTTCCTCTTATATTCTGTACCTCACACACTTTATCTAAATAATTGTTATCCAGTCCTTCTCCCTAAAAGAAGAGGATGCAAAAAGACGGAGAGAGACAGCATAGTAGGGACAAACTCAATGGAGACCACAAGACAGTGAGAGAGGGCACTTGTGAGAAACAAAGTGATTAAGCATTAAGATGATACACATGTATCATTCATGCAGATAAAAACTGTATATGTTTATGTGTTCATTGTGGCCTTTATCTTAAATGTGGGGGTTGGGGCATTATCTGGTCAATTTTTAAAGAAGGTAATTTTTTAAAATTCCCAACCCTTATTTTTAGTGAATGCATAGTTTCATTCTTTTCTTCAGTGCCCTTTTCTCACCAGTAATACTAAAAAGTTGAAATAAGGATTTAAGTTTCCCTTTTCTGCCCCTACAATAAAATGAGTATATGTGTTTATATATGTAAATGGCACCGAAGAAATAATGAATCTATAGTCAACAATTAAACTGAGAAAATTAGACTCAGAAAAGTTGATACATGGTTAATTCATAAATATAGGACACAGTTCATGGACAGTTTTTTTTTTCTTTTAACAAAATCCAGCTTTATATTGACAAACAACTTTGAAGATTATTTATAGTTCAATCAAAAAAACTGGTTAGTAACCTCATTATTGCCCAATTATTATTAAAAACTTATTTGCCTAAAGTTTTTTTTAAAAATTTGTGTTTTTTTTTAAAGGCTAAAATAATACATTCACCAATATGAAGCTAAGACTAACATTTCTTTCTCAGGTCTTAAAGATTCCAGAAAATAAATATAAGATTATTTATTTTTATGACATCTACTATTTCCTGTCTTTTAAATGCTATCAGAATAAACATTATAGCAATCAATCTGTTTCAGCTAATGCCTAAATATTCTAGGTTAAATAGGCACGCATTCTTCTATGCGCTTTTCAACAAAAGCCTTCCTTATACCACGCTCAGTGCTAATGGTGTCTAGTTAATTTACTGAAACTGAAATGTCCATATTTATATTATTAATAAATCTTTTATGTTTCCGCAGGCACAGAAACAAATATTTTGCTGGATGATTATATATATTTAGGAATCACAATTTTTTAACTTAGATGACTTAAGTGATGTATTTTAAGGCAAATACAACTTGGAACTACTAACAAAAGGAAAAGGCTTGTTAAGAATTAAGAAAAAAAAAGATAAAGAGTACTCCCTGAATAAGATAGCTTACTAAATAACCTATATTATTTGGAACTTTTAGATATCTTGTTTAGGGAAAATGTTTGGTTTTTTGCTCTGCAAATCCTATTTAAGGTTATTGTTTTCAATATTATAATATGAAATCAGGTTACTATAAAATAATTACACTGAGTAAATATTTTATACATTGAAATTTAAAAAGTTTTTTGGCTATTCAGTTTAAGTTATGCAAGCATTATTTTATTTATTTATTTATTTATTTATTTATTTATTTATTTTTGAGACAGAGTCTTGCTCCATCACCTGGGCTAGAGTGCCGTGGCATCAGCCTAGCTCACAGCAACCTGAAACTCCTGGGCTCAAGTAATCCTTTTGCCTCAGCCTCCTGAGTAGCTGGGACTGCAGGTGCACTGTCTGCAGCTAATGTTTTCTATTTTTTGTAGAGATAAGGTCTCCCTCTTACTCACGCTGGTCTTCAACTCCTCACCTCAAGTTATCCTCCTGCCTCTGCCTCCCAGAGTGCTAGGATTACAGGCATGAGCTACTACACCTGGCCTATGCAAGCATATTGACCAATCTGTTCTGGGAATTAAAAACCTTGATTGGTCAATCTAATGAAATAATTATCCCAATTTGATACCTCATTCTCTGTTTTAGACAGCAAAAGCATTATAATCTTATAATTACCAGCAATGAATAAAGCTCTTTTTATTTACATTTTGGTTAATATACCCACACTTGTAATACTAAAACTCAAGCCCTGTATTATTTATATAATTTGTAGTATAATTATTAGCATTCTGAGTTTTAGAAACACAAAAAATGTTCATGTACAAAATTAGAACTTATACATAAGCAAATATTATTTTGAATCACCAGATGATATAGACATGAATATATAGAGAATGAGATATAAAGATATAAATGTTGTTGCACATATAGTCCAATATTCATGGATCCACTGCCAGAGGCACAAACACAAACATGCTACCCCACAAATGCATTCACTCACGTATATATGTCTCCCTCTTTTTCTCTTCTTTCTTCTGTTCCCTTCATTCTTCTGCCTGTAAATGTGTCTATGTGATATAGAGAAACAGATGCATAAATACATTTTTGTAGATGTTTTTTATTTGTCAAAGAAGTATAGTATTTAGACTGATTTAGTAAATATCAGAAGCTGTAAAGTAGAAGTATATAAACAGATAAGAAGGATTTGTGTCATTTTAATATCTATTTCTGTAGGTATACTATGTACACATTCATATACATGGACATCCACAGGGCACATGTTACCAATTAAAGGTTACATAAACTTAAATCTAAGTAAAAGCTTCAAAGCATGTTGGCCTATGAAAAACATATATTGCCTTTAATTCAATTAAAAAAAACTTTTCATAAATAAGCACAAGAATTCTATATTTACTTTTTTCTGTAAATCTATAAAGTCAGAGAGGGGAATGAGCAAAGATGAACTATTCCCAACTTTCACTAAGCATGATATTATAGAAGAAATAAGTGACTATAGTGGCTATTTTCTTTTGAAATCAGGTTTCATATTTCTTGCCACCATTTGTTTATAATCTTTTTTTGTTTAGCCTTCACTCACAATTTTATTTTTTAAAATTACAGTTCAAGCATTCACCTATTTATAAAATATGTATGTAGGCATCTACTAAAAAAAAAGGAACTCTATGACATACTAAAGGTACAAAAAGTTACTCTCTGAAGAATGTATAATCTAGCGGAGGAAACATTTGTATGTTCAGCTAGCTACAATACACAAAGTAACTGGGTTATGATCAAAGTGTAGCGGAAGCATTCAGGAAAGAGTGATGAGTTCTAACTGGGGGGTTGAAAAGCTGGAGACTTCACAGATATCATTCTCAAGAAACAGTAGCAGCAGATTTCAAAGAAAATGTCATAACTTGAAATTTACAAAAAAGTCAGGGAACCATGGCATGTCATAACAAACAAAACACAGAGTGATGCTGTCTAGTCATATAAACCAGTTTGATGTTTTGACTGACTTAATCAGTAAGGTCAGGAGAAAAAAAGAAGGGCTTACACTGTGATTGACTCAACTGGTGTAGACAAAACAATCACACTTGTTTGTGTGTGTAAAGAACCCATGTGCATGTGTGTACACACCACACAAATAAAGAGAGGGCACAGAGACACATATAGGTGATGGAAGTGGCTGTTAATGTATTTAATGATCAGATTGTTCTCTTTACCCTGAAATAACTCTGAAAAAGAGAAGGGGAAGTCAAAAGGAGAAATAGAACAGCCATTTCTGATGGAATTGTTTGTGCAAAGGAAATACAGAAAAGAATGATATGGAGTCAGTAGTAGAGAGAGGGTTGAAGGCTAAAAGAAAAGCAAGATTTGACAAAATGAAAGAAAGAAGGAAAGAAAAAAGAAAGGAAGGAAGGAAGGAAGGCAGGCAGGCAGGCAGGAAGGAAGGAAGAGAGGAGGTTAGGGAGGGAGGAAGGAAGAATATGAGTATGGGTCACTGGAGGAAAATAGTAACTACGGAACAAAGACAAAGGTGAGACTTCCGTAAGTCCCATTTGTGGTGAAGGAGAAAGGAAAGGCAAGCTTAGGTCCCCAGACAACATGACTTATACACTAAAATGCTTTCTTTGATTTTATGTATTCAAGAAAATTTTCAGTTTATCTATACCTGTTTAGTAAGTCTTTGGTGACACAGATTCTATGTTTTAACCATCTTAAAATTTCTGTTGTGTTTGTCTACTGAAAATGCACAAGTATATATCTTGAACAAAAATGAACCAGGCAAAATGTTCATTGAAAGAATTTGGAGGAAGCTATTTAATCTTAAGTTCTTTGGGTTTAGAATGACAAACAATAAAGATAAGTGTCATTTTAGCAAACTAGTGAATAGTATTTACCAAGCCAATTCAGTCCTGTTGAACTACTTCCTTATTACTGCTTTTTGTTCAACTCAGTACCCTAAAGATGTGGTTCCCAACCCCTGGGCCATGGACCAGTACTCGTCTGTGGCCAGTTAGGAACCGGGCTGCACAGCAGGAGGTGAGCAGTGAGCAAGAAGAGGAAGCTTCATCTGTATTTAGAGCTGCTCCCATCACTTGTATCACCCTCTGAGCTCCGCCTCCTGTCAGATCAGTAGCAACATTAGATTCTGCATTATGGTTAGTTATATAATTATTTCATTATATATTACAATGTAATAATAATAGGAATAAAGTGCACGATAAATGTAATGTACTTGAGTCATCCCGAAACCATCCCCTCCCATCCCTCCCCTGAGTCCGCAGAAAAATTGTCTTCCATGAAACCAGTCCCTGGTGCCAAAAATGTTGGGACCACTACAAAGCACTGTCCATAACTGACCTGCAGAAACTTTCTTATACTTCTCTTTACTATTTTGATAAAAATCTACATTTGATATAATATGCATTAAATTATAATATGTATCCTTTTGAAGGCCTATTTTCTACTTTATGAGCTAATCTACTGCATAAGGTAAAATATCAAGTTTTACATCTTTTGAAACACTTTTCGAAGGACAATATTTATGTCACTTTACATGGCATTTAAAAACATACATATTAATAGATAAGTGGCTAAGTTCTCTTCTTGCTTTATATGTGGTAGAGTCCATGTCAGCACCCCTAACTTTCAATTGAGCAGTTCAGGTGTGGTATACTAACTGCTTTCTAACCTTTCAGTTCTCTTTAAAATGTGTGAACCTCATTTACTTTAAAAAGGAGACATGGACTTACTGTGAGAAGATGAATATAGTAAAAAGTGTCTTAATGAATTATGTACCTGTTACTTCAGATTTCATTTTGCAAAATATCTGAAAATAATCTGTGTCAATGCATATAAAACTGGGTAGTGACAAGCACTTAACCACAAGGCCAATCAACACAACGGTTAATACATCTGTGGTCCAGCCACTCTAGTGTATGGGAGTGGGCAGAGATGCCCCTACTCAAGTCCCAACATGAGTGCCACAAAATACCCATTCCTTCTTTTCACATGGTGATATTCTCAAGCCATTTCTTTCATGCATTGCTTAGCTACATTCTTTGCTACAAAGAGAACATGGAGGATGCTCATAAGGGCTTCCTGGTGCCAAATGTTACACTACCTGATAAAATGTGAGCTGTACTGAGAGACATCATTATTTTTTAGTATCCTCGACAATAGAGTAATGTCCAATTTGTGCTGTCTTTAGAATAATTATAAAGATGATCATAAAATAGGAAACATTCCTTCTTCTAAGATTAAAAGCCAAGGTGCTGGGTACATATCAGCACTTCTGAAACTACTTTGTCTGTATATTAAGTTGAATAAATAAGTCAATAAAATGTAGGTAACATGAGCTAGATTTCTTGTTGTCAGAGGAAAAAGTTGAAAAACAAGCAAGGTAGAAAGCTAGAATTAAATTCTGTGGTGCTCAACCCGAATCAGAGATATTACATAAATATATATGTGTATATGTGTGTGCATATATGTATACACAGAGAGAGAGAGAGAGAATTGTATATAGATATGTGTGTATACATGAGTTGGGGCAGGGAAAATACAAGATGAGCCTGAGAATAAAAAAGGCCTCAACAAAAAAGGATCAGAACATGTCAAAAGTACACAGGAGCCAACCTGAAAGAACTCCCAATAGCAAAAGCCTAAACAATTTGAGAGATGCAGTAAATAACAACAGTATTGAATTATAACCCAAATAATAAAACACATATCTATGAGCCCATATGGGCATAAATAAATGATTGAATAAATAGATAAATGGGGGAGAAGGGAAATCTTCTTTACAAAAGAATTTCAAATCATAAATAGAGAAGAAAGAAGGGAAATAAAAAATCAGCATTAGAACACCACAGTAATTATTGCTGCAGGCAAGAGCCACAAATGAATACTAGAAATTATAGGTGAAAACTAAATGAGAAATGGGATATTTGTGCAGCCAGCAAGTATCTTAGTGATCTGGTGCCCTGTTTCTTGTCTGGTCTCTTATTTCCCTACTTTCCCTTTTGTACAATAGGGACAATCCTGCCTCAGGGCCTCACAGTCACTGTCTCTTCTGCCTGCAGGGTTATTCCTCCCCATGTCCCCTTGGCTCTCTTACTGCTCCTTCAAGCCACCTTCTCAATGAGGCCTTCCTGACCATCTCAATTATAAGTATAGCCCTTTCTTCCACCCCAGTAATTCCCTACCTCCCTGTCCCACTTTGTTTTTTAATTCAGCACTTATTTCTAACAAATTATTTCACTTATTTCTTTAGACTATAAACTCCAAGGGGCCAGAGAATTTTTGTTTGTTGTGTTCAACAAATATAACAATAAAATAAATATAAACATAACAATATACCAAGCATCTAGGACAATGTTTAGCATCAACGAATACATACTTGAATGAATGAATGAATGTATGAATTCTACAAAGATTACATTTCCATTATGTTCCAGGTGCTATGAAAAAAATGGATATTATCCCTATGTTCATGGAAGGTTACACTGTAGTCAAGAGCCAGATACTTACAGTAACAGCTATAATTAAGTATGACAATTGCTATAATCAGAGAAATAGAAGGTGCTAGGGAAACACTGAGCATAACTACCTAAGTCAATGTCAGCCAAGGGTCAGAAAAGGTGTCCTGAAGAAAGTGACTTTTAAGTTAGAACTCAAAGAAAGAGAAAGCCATTAGAAAAGAGAAAGATAACAGAAAATTTAAAGGCCAAAAGGGTGGATCCAGGAATAGAACAACGTTCAGCCGTTGGGCTGGAGCATCACCCAAGAAAGGCTGGAGATGTTAGCAAGTGCCAGATCACAGAAGCTCTTGTTAACCATATTTCAGGGTTTTGACTTTGATCTAGGACAGTTGAAGACACTGAAGGGTTTTAAACAGACAGGTGATTTAATTTTATGTGAATTTTACACTGTTTTTGAAAATGGGCTATGGATCATGACAGATAAGACTAAAGGCAGAGTTGTAGTAATCCATGCAGACATGATGAATAGATTAAATTTTTATTCCAATGTGGAGACATTTTCCTTTTTATCTTGGTTTGCATCATATATTTAGAAATAGATTTTTCTTTATACTGTCATTAACTCATGAAAGATAAGTTCTCTGTTACTGTTCTTCCCTCACATGTGCTTAATCTGCATACATATAATCACACACATATATGTACACACATATATGTACACACACATGTCACATTGATACCCATTTTTAAATAGCTGCTATTATGGTAAAAGGATTAGCATCTTGAGAGAATTATTCTACAAGGTACTGACATACATATATTTATTTAATAGTAATACCTTACTTTCTTCATAGCTGCATGAGTTTTTAAAAAAGCTAAAGGCAATCTATTCCTGCCAATAGAAAGTCCAATATAAAATGCTTTGGACATAACATTATTTTTGTTCATGTCCTCAAGGTCAATTTAATGCAACTGACATCACATAAGACTGATTTTCAAACTTATATCATGGTCATAAACTCCTTGAGGGCAGGATCTATGTCTAAGATCGTATTCCTGTATCCTCTATGATACTTAGCATACTTCTTGACACAAAGTAGGTATTCAGATTTGATAAATAGCTGTATTGCCTATACATGACATTTAATTTAAATTAATTCAACAAATTTTTATTGATCACTTCCTATATGTCATTCATTGTATAATGTATTGCTGCCCATTAGAAATTCACAGAAGAGCAATGGAAGACACATTTCATATAGTACTGAGTTTGTGAAACCTACTAGAATATTTAACAGGATTATACTGATTATTTTATTAGATATTTAGCATCTGAGTGCCAATTCACAGGAGGTGATTTTGGGTGGCACATACATTGAAAGCTAACTAAAACTGTTAATTTTACAAATGAAAGACATTCTTTTTCTCTGCTTTGTTTTTTTCTTTCTACACTCCTATTTTAATAAAGTCCTTCTCCATGATCTTCCTGGCCTCCAGGGCTCTCTTGTCACTCTATCTCCAAAGCTCTGTAATGAGGTGTCTGAGCCAGCCACAATCCCCAGAGGTTCTCAGTGTTCCAAAACCTCCTCTCTCCCTTCCCCCTCAACAATGAAAACTTGAGACCAGTATTTTGGAAAAGCATTTCTGGAAGGCTGCCAGCTCCTGCCCTGGACATCAATTTGATTTTCATTTCATTAATTTGACCTTACTTCTTCTAAAAATAAAAATGAAAAGTGATGGTTTTTTTCAGAGGTGGTAGCATTGGTAGCAAAGATAATAGAAGAAAGAATTAGTTATTTAATAGGAGCCAAAGGAGAAAGTGAGACAATTCAATGTGTTTAACACTTATTCTTCTCTTCCTTTGAGAGCCATATGATTAATTGCACATTTATTCTTTTATATTTCTCTACAATGAAACTGCCTTTGCTAAAATTGAACCCTTGATACTTTGCATGCTTTCTTTTGCTATGTCAGTATCCTATCATGTTAACTATACATTTATTCTTTTATCTCTCATTCTTCATGATATTAAAAGGGAAATATCAACATACAATAGCTTAATTCACACTGAAATAACCTGGAAAATGTCTGGAAACAAGTGGGCCTTCCTCACTGTGCCACAAAGAAGAATTCAAAATACCCAGTAGATTGCATCATATAATAACCACTTCATCACTGCAAGCACAATGAGCTTATGCTATTTATTTTCCATTGTGAGAAATAAGACCTCATAGTTAGGCTGATTGAGGGGCTACTTAGCACACCTTGGGGGAAGTTCCCTGGTCAATGCCAGTCAGACAGTCTTCTGTGAGCCATAAGGGCATCTTTAATGCTTATATTCAAAGTTCAAAAAAGTGATTAAGATCTTGGGGCCAGCAGGTTTCTCTGAAACTTGTACCCAAACAGCCATGGAAATCAACATGGCTGGCACTTCAAAACATATGTTAAAAGTGAAAGGTTAGTTGAGGGTCAAGAGAGGGGTGACAATTTACCTCACGTCCTTTTCAAAATGGTTCACAGGCAAAAGTACCTTGTTTTCAAGGTTACCTAATTTTCTCCCTCTATCAATGGAATCAAAAGTAATAATCCAGGGGAGATCTCTTCTTCCTCTAGGCAGGAAGCTTCCACACTATGCCACTCATGTATTCCTTGCAATTGATTAAGATCGCCTTAGATGTGGGGAAGCTGTTTCTGATCCTCTTATCACAGCTTAAAGTAAAACATGCTTGACTGGTTAATAAAAATGGAAGATGGAGTTACAAAGAGGAAAGGTTCACTTGAAAACAAACAAAGACTAAAGTCCTTTGGTCATACCCAAGAAAGTCAGACAAGCATATTTTAAAAATAGGGAATTGAAGGGTTCTTAGCAACATTTTTTCTCATATACTATTAAATCTGAATATAACTAAGAAAAAGGGCACTCCATATTAGCTGTCTACATTCAAACACATAAAACAAAACAAACAAACAAAACACGTTTTCCAGGTTTAAGGTCCAAGTTCTAGGAATGCAATTGCCAAAGGCATCTGTAAAAGCAATTTTTTCATGTGTACTGGGAACACTAAATGAATTCACTGTATTTCATAAGTTATTAATATGTATGATTTTAACTTCCCCTTTCATAAATCACCATTCATTCTCTCTAGTTTTTCCATTTATAATATAATCCGTTTTGGATACTGCACAAGTAGTCATTTCTCTAAGGTTTTGCTATAACAATTACAGACAGTCATAGGACATTTGACCTCTATGAATTTTAGGGCTCAGCTAGATTAGCCCCTCATTTTACAGATGGAGAATGTAAGACAGAGAAATGAAGGTCATGGCAGTGTCAGAACTGGGCTTCTAACATTTTTGCTCTTTCCACAAGAGACCATGTATGCCATAATGGTTAAAATATTGGCTGTGGAGTTAGGTTGCCAGAATTTGAATCCTGGCTCTACCACTGACTAGCTGTGTGACTTTGGATAAATTACTTAATCTCTCTAAACTTTAGTTTCCTTATTTATACATTAGGGATAATAATAGTAGGTGTCTCACTGAGTGTTCTTTAAAGTGATTGGTAAAGTGCTTAACAGGATAATAATTTGCTATATTAACTTGTGCTACATCAACCATTATTAATAATCTCACCTCCATTTGGGCTGTGAGAGCATGAACCAACATTTTCTCCTGGGGAAGTTTGCTTGAAAGGATGTGTTTGAAATCAAACAATCACCATGACAAATTCTCAGTTTCAATATTGCAAAGCCTCTTAACAGCAGAGTGTCTGTTATCACTAAATGTCAGTTGTAGTTAATATCAATCTACATTACATACACAGTCATTCAATAAGACATTACAGAAAGAATCATGAGATCTTTAATGAAATAGCCCTTCTATGAAAAAATGATTTAAAAAATTTAAGACTAGTTATAGAATATAAAGAACATTAAACATAAAATATTTAGTTATTATGGCTTTCAGAAATTGAATCTTTGAAGATTGAATTATTTTGATTTTCAGCAGGAAGAATATCTTTTACTGCCACTTATTTTTAAGTAAGGCAACTCACCAACTTATATCCAGCACTTGTTATATCACTCTGAGTATATGTTTTTAAATCACGCTTCTCTCTGTGGTTGAAAAGTTCACAAGAGGCCCCTTTCCTTTTTCAAGCCTCACATAAATGAAGCAGTTTCAGAACATTTCTTAAGCACTTAAGAAGAGTTTGCAATGTGGTTCTGTTTTAGTGCTGGGAAATTCTTTTTGGTGTTACCCTGACCTCAAGTGGTATATTTCCTAATGATTTTAGAAATGAAAAACATCATATTCTATTCAAACCTATTTTATTATTTAGACAGTTTATAAATTAGATAGAAAATTTCAACTAAGATTAAATAGCCAGAATTTTTCCTTAAAGTCTGAGAGAATTGCTGAGAAGGCCAGTTTGCTCTTTGGGGTTCATCATACTCCACTTTTTGCCCTCCCCCTTCACCTCCTCTCTGCATTGCCAAACTAGATGTTCTTATAGCCCTGAATCTCACATTTAGTGCTTCTGCTGACTTTGCAGTTTTGCATAATTTATATCTTTATTTTCTCACAGTGAAACCTCTGGATCTATTCTCTGAAGACTCTGAAGACCCTGAACAAAGTAGATAGATTTTTGTCAAGCCTCAGTTTCTTCCATGATAAAAGTTGATATGAATTACTACCTCAGTATCTAACCAAACTGGGGCATTGTAATAGCACAGAGCTTTAAGAATTCTCACAGATCAGATACAGATTGTTTCAAAACCTGTCTCGGTCACCTACTATACCTCTTGAGAAAGTCATTTAAGTTTTCCAAGCCTTAGTTTCACCATTTGTAAAATGGATGTAAAGTTTAGATTAACTTCAAGGGGTTACTGAAAGAATTAAATGAAATAATGCAAGTAAAAAAGCTTAGCATTGTGTGTAGCACATTAAGTGATCAAAAATTTCAGCTATTGTCACTATCCTGCAAAGCAACTGACACAGCACTTGACATATGCAGTTGAATATATGGTAAGTCTTATTAAATATTAGTGTTAGGGCATATAAGAACAATAGTAATAAACCCATACTTACTTTTATAGGTACTAATAACATGTGCCACCTTTCACAGGCAACACTACAAATATTAACTTTTCTGGTGACACTCAACCTCATTCAAGTGAAGGTAAGTAAGATTTGGAAGAAAGATAGGTGGTTCAGGGTGCTCAACCTGCAGCTCACGGTGGCCATGTACTCTGATCACACATCAGGCCTGCCCTGACTGTTGCCTACGGGCAGCTTTAGCCATGCCACATGTGCTTTTCATTAGTGAGAGCTGTATTTTACCTTTGAAGTTCCTGTTTTAAAATCCAATAATACTCAATGTTCAGCAATCCCAATTATATATAACTACTCAAGGATTTTACACAGCTCTTTATGAGCTTACCAATTTCTACGTCAAATACAAACTTTATTTTACATATGATAAATCCCAAGGATGTTTATTTTGGATATTTTTGGTGCTCTCGCTCAAAACAGATGAACATGACCCAAGAAAGCTAGGTCTAGTAGATAAATTATGTAATTCCATCTCTGAGTCAGTCACTCCAAAGAACCTGTTTTTAACAACAAAAAGATAGTTGATATATACATTTACCCTGAGGAGACAAACAAAATCTGTATCAGTATTTCCCAAATTAGTTGTTACCTTACTATATATAAAAGATTCTGTGGTTGACTAGAATAGAAGAATCACCTATATTATACAACATCTTTTAGAGATTTACTATGTAGATTAATATAGTAAAGTTTGTGAAAATTCCTAAGAGACAGAAGTGTGTTTAAACTTGTTTTACCTACCTGATAAAAGAAACACAAAACTTAAAATTTGCCTTTAAGGAACACCTATGATTAACCTGAGGAATAACTGTTCCTCAAAACTATTATTGTGGATAATAATATTAATCTAGATGACTAATATAGAAAAATAATAATTTTCTCCCTAAGGTTGAATAAGTGAGCAATATTTAGCCTCTTGACTATCACTTCCAACCTCTGGAAAGGAGAAGGAACCCAATCTCTTGCTATAATTTAGATAACTTACAAATTTAGCAGCATATATTTCAACTTTGCATACCTTTGTCTTCATACTTAGGGAAGCTAAGGTGTGCTGTGGTCTGAAGGTTTGTGTCTCCCCCATTCATATGTTGAAACTGAATCCCCAGTATTATGATATTAGGAGGAGGGACCTTTGAGAAGTGATTATGTCATGAGGGTGGAGCCCTTATAAAGCACTGAAGAAACCAGTTTTTCCCATTCACATGTGAAAACATTGCAAGAGAGAAGGTGCCATCTACCAACCAGGAAGAGTGGTCTCACCATAGACCAAATGTACCCTGCCAGTGCCTTGATCTTGGACTTCCCAGCCTCCAGAACTGTGAGAAATAAATTTCTGTTGTTTGAAAATCACCCAATTTGGGGGGTATTTTGTTATAGTGGCCTGAATGGACTAAGACATAAGGTTTACCAGGAATTACTTGAAGATAATTTATATAGTTTCAAAACTTCTAAGCTAGAAGTTCTAATTTAATTCTAAACACATCAAAGTAAGGTATAAAACACATCTTAAAGCAAACTAAAATGGCTAAGTATTAGAATTAATTAAAGGTATTTATCCATTCCTTTAAAAACACATAATAAATATTTATTGAGCACCAAGCCCTGGATGTCTAGATGCTGGATACACGCTACTGAAAAAGATACAATCTCTAACTCTAAGGACGATGGCAAAGATAGATGTATTTCATGAATAACAGATAAGACATGAGTGCTGTGATGGAGTAAAAAATGTTATAGATGCCCAATACGCTTGAATTTCAGATAAACAATGAATAATTTCTTAATATAAGTATGTCCCATGCAATATTTCTAACTAAGTGTACTGTTTATTTGATAAATTTGACAACCCTATTAGGATTTAATATTGAAATTGAAATCCGAAGGAAAAGAGTTAATTATAAAAAGAAACAGAAAGCACAAATAGAGGCAAAAGGACTCACATGTACAAAGAAAGATGTAAACATAGACACGAGGCCTGCAGGGAACTACAAGCAGGTCAGTAAAGCCGGATTAGAGATTTGCAGGAGGAGGGGAGTTGTCAACATATTATGGATTGTCTGCTTTCTTTGGAGGTGATGGGGAGCCATGAGATAATTTTACGTTTAGTGCTATCAGATTTGTGCTTTAGAAAGAAACATCTGGAGTTCTTGGGCCAGACTGGACACAGGAAATACACAAAGTGTTATTAGTAAACTTACTGAAGGATGATAGTGACTTGAATTAATATGGTGACAATGACGATGAAGAGATATTAATGACTTCAGAATATATTTAGATACGATCATAATGCTTGGATGTTCAGATCCCAAAGTCCAACTGCTCTGCCACTTCTGAGATATGTGTGGTAGTACACCACAGAGGTGAAGATAATAATATTAATAGAAGAATGAAGAATAAAGTTGTTTCAGTCTCTTTACTTAAGAAGCTTTCCCTCTGAGCTCAGTTTCTCACTATTAATATGGACCTAATAATACATGGGATTGCGTAGTCTTAAAAAATACATTAAAAAGCTTAGCACAGGACTTGGTGGCTGATTGTTTATGAGGGAGAAGAGAGAGAGTAAAGAATGACACTCAGGTTTCTATTAGGGGAGTTAGAATAACAGAGGAATGAAAAGCAGAAGCAGCCCAAGTATAAACTAACACAAATACAGTCATCTGATCATTGACAAAGGAGCAAAGGTGATTCAAGGAAGAAAGAATAGTTTTTTCAATAAATGGAGCTGAACAACTGGACATCCATATACAAATGAAAAAAAAAATGAATCTAGGAATAGGCCTTATACTTTTCACAAAAATTAACTCAAAATGTATCAAAGACCAAAATGTAAATCACAAACCTATAAAAATCCTAGGAAATAACATAAGAGAAAATCTAAGTGACCTTGTGTTTGGCAATGACTCTAGATATTACACCAGAAGCTCAATCCATGAGAGAAAAAACTGATAAGTTGGACTTCATTAAAATAAAAACCTTCTGCTCTGTGAAAGACACTGTTAAGCGAATGAAAAAACAAGCCCTAGAACAGGGAAAAAATTCAAAACACATATCTGACAAAGGACTTGTATTTAAAACATACAAAGAACTCTCAAAACTCAACAGTAAGTAAACAAAAAATCCAATTTTAAAAATGGGCAAAAGATCTGGACACCACACCAAAGAAGATATATAGATGGCAAATACGGATATTAAAAGATGTTCAACATCATATGTTATCAGCGATTTGCAAATTAAAACAATGAAATACCACTATACAGCTTTCAGAATGACTAAAATCCGGAACACTGACAACAGCAAGTGCTGGAGAGGATGTAGAGTAACAGAAACTCTAATTCATTACCGGTGGGAATGCAAAACAGTAAAATCATTTTGGAAAACAGTTTGGCAGTTTCTTACAAAACTAAATATACTCTTACCATATGACTCAGCAATCATGTTCCTTGGTATTTACTCAAATAAGTTGAAAACTTATGTCCACACAATGATCTGCACATGAATGCTCATAATAGCTTTATTCGTAATTGCCAAAACTTACAGCAACCAAGATGTTCTTCAATATGAATGGATAAACAAACTGTGGTACATCCATCCATATGATAGCATATTTTTCAGTGATGAAAGAATTGATCTATCCAGTCATGAAAAGATATGGAGGAAACAGATGAAACTAAGTGAAGGAAACCCATCTGGAAAGGTCACATATTTTATGATTCCAACTATATGACATCCTGGAAGAGGCAAAATATGTGGAGCCAGTAAAAAGATAAGTGGTTGTCAGAGGTTTGGGAAAAAAGGAGGGAGGGATGAATAGTGGAGCACAAAAAATTTTTAGACCAGTGAAACTATTTTGTATGCTACTGTAATGTTGTATACATGCCATTATACATATGTCAAAACCCAAAGAATGTACAACACCAAGAATGGATCCTAATATGGACTATAGACTTTAGTTAATAATAATATATTCATATTGGCATATCAATTGTAAAAATGTATAGTACTAATGTAAGCTGTTAATAATAAGAGGAGGCAAATGTATTAATACTTTCTGCTCAATTATTCTGTAAATCTAAAATTGCCCTTAAAAATGGTTTATTAATTATATATAGGTTGCACAAAAGCAGGAGTAAGTTGGGATATTTTTACGTGAATTTAAGTGGTCCAAGTGCAGTTTTGTTACATGGATATATTGCACAGTGGTGAAGTCTGGGCTTTCAGTGTAACCATTACCCAAATAATGTATATTGTACTCATCAAGTAATTTCTCATCTCTCACCCCCTCCCACTCTTCCAGCATTCCAAGTCTCCAGTCTATTATGCCACACTCCACATCCGCTTGTACACATTATTTAACTCCCATTTATAAGGGAGAACATGTGGTACTTGACCTTCTGTTTTTGAGTTATTTCATTTATCTGTTTTGAGCTTCTGGATGTCTGGTGTGCCTTTGAGCACACCAGTAGGTCATCAGGTATATAGCTCTGCTCTTCAAAAGGGAGATCTGGGGTGGGATTGAGGGAATAGGCATTGTACTGAAGGCACCTGCAAGGCATGGTACTGAAGTCACAGTATTGACTGTGAGGAAAGAAGAGGACAGAATAGAGGATGCTTAAATCAGTATTTAGGGCATAAAGGAAGAGTAGACTGCAGACATGAAAAAGGAAGAGGATGACTAGGAGTGTGGAAGCCAACAGGTGAGCCTCCCTTGAGAACGAGGGAGAAGTCAGCATGAGAAGTGCCAAATGAGTCTGAGAATTTGTATTAGTTTTCTTGGGCTGCTGTAAAAAGTAAACTGGATTGCTTAAAACAAACGGAATCTATTGTATCACAGTTGCAGAGGCTAGAAGACTGACATCAAGGTGTTGATAGGCACTGCAACTCTAGAGGCTGTGAGGGAGAATCTGTTCCACAGCTCTCTCCTAGCTTTGCTGGTTGTCAGTAATCCCTGGATTCTGGATTCTGGATTCATCACTTCAATCTCTGCCTCTGTCATCACATGACATTCTTTCCTTGTCTCTCTGTGTCCAAATTTCTCTCTTTTTATAAGGACACCAGTAATGGGATTAGGGTCCCATTCTAATCCAGTATGACCTTTTCTTAACTTGATTATATCTGCAAAGACCCTATTTCCAAATAGGGTTACATTCACAGGTACTGGGGGTTAGGACTTGAACATATCTTTTTGTGGGGACATAATTCAACCCAGTAAGAATTGATCAAAAGAATCTGGATTAAATTGGTGATCTTTAAAAAAATAATTCCTATGGATATGTAGGACTCAAAGCCCAATTATTGAGATTTAAATAGTGAGTAGAGAATGAAAAATTAGAGATAGTGAGTGCAGATGCACCATGTGAGGAAGTTTCTGGGAAAATCTGGAAGTAGTGAAGGAGCATGAAGATTTTCCCCACTTCTATTGTAATTATTTTTAACAAATAAGATTAGGTAAATTGTAGAAAGGATAAGTTTAAACATATAATAGATGTCATAAAAACTCTAAATAAGTGGTTAGGGATACAATACAGAAAATAGATTAGATTTAAAAAAAGAATACCTCTTTCCCTAAAATAAACAGGAAGAAGAAAAGACATTTACGGGTATAGGTATATTGAATATAGTTGTGTTTGTAATGTAGTGGCAGGAAATTGGAAGAGTTTCTTTGGGGTGGCTTTTGTTTGTGTGAGAGCATGTGGTGAAGTGGGAGGGAATCGAGGTAAGATATTTAAAAAGTGAACAAGCTTTTAAATGTTTATGGTGGAAAACAGGAAGGAGGTATGACCGGGCTTAGGCATGCAGAAGGTCCCTTTGGGACTGAAGACCCACATTTTTAGTGAAGTTAGTATATATTATTTAGTGGAACTAATCTGCATGCTTTCCTGATGTTATTTTGGAGATGTTCATTATCCCAGGTGGAAGCAGGTGTGATGAAAGGAAAACAGCAGGGATTTGAGGGTATTGGCCAGATAGTAGTTAAAGAATGGGCTGTGATGTTTAAGCTGGATAGGAAAGGAAGTAAATAAAGAAGGGAGTGTCAGAGAAAACATGCAGAGGTCAAGGGACTGGAGGATTTGATGAGATCAGATAATAGGCACATCAAGAAACGGTTAAAAATTTCAGTAGGGTTAGATACAGCCAGAGATTGGGAAACTGGAATTTTAGACTTCCACTATGGCATCTCTGGGCTGTCATAAGGAATACAGATGCCTGAAGCAAGGGAGAGGCAAGAGTTACTGGAGTTGATGCGGCAAGACATTGGACATGTTATAATCTGCTTATTAGAGTTTTTAAAGTATTTTCTAAGTCAGCCTGCACATAAAGTATAGTATAATTTTGAAAACACATTTGTTTTAAAGATAGTCAACATTATGACTCTAAGCAAAGTTCTTAACTGGTGGATTTTATGTATGGAATCCCTTTCTCTTTCTTTTTGTTGTTTCTTCTCACTGTTAGTTTGTCCTATTCTCCCTCATAACAGACCCACACATCTTCCTCTTGAAGACCCCTTTGTTTTCCTGAACATTACCCCATGCTCCTAGAACGTCTCTGGTTCTCTAGTTGGAATTTGCATCAGATACCTTAAATCTTTAAGTCAGCTCCTTAAAAATTGTTGACCAGATTAATATCAACTGACTCATGTTAGCGAATTATGAGAGAGCAAAACAGAGGGAGCACAGACTGGCTCAAATGCCTGGGCCAAATCCAGGTCCTACATCTCACTAGCTGTGTTACATTAGCAATCTTAACTTCTCTGCGTTTTAGTTTTCTTACCTGAAAGGGGAATAAATGGACCTATTCATCCACTGCATAGTAAACACTATTGAAGTGTTTGATAAATAAAATTAGCGTTAATGAATTTATGTTCTTCCCTCACATACAACCGTCAGGACTCCTAGATACAACATTTCGACAATAAGAGCTAACTCCAGTGGAAGGAATTTCACACCAACCAGTAGAGTTGATGATTCTCTTGTTCCCCAAATCATATTGAATATAAATATCTCTTACACCTGTGCAGTGCCATCTACTGGTAAAAAAGTTAAAAATAAAAAATAGTGGATTTAATATTTCTTCATTAATAATTTTTAAAAGCTTTTAAATTTTTTAAAATGCTTTGAGATCTCAGATCTTTTGCTAGTCGGACATCTTTTCTCATGTCTATTTTTGGTTTGTTTTGAAAAGGAAGACTTTGCAAAATAGATAAATAAATGCATAAAAATTTTTAAGAAGAAATGCCTTTCTACAAATGCCTTGAACTGACTAGATTATTTGAGGGTTAAAACAACCACATCTAATCTGTAACTAAGTGTCCAAATTGCTGAAGAGTTTACAAACTCACTCAGAAAGACAAATGAAACAGCAAGAAGAAAGTATTTTAGACCTACCCGGGGTAGATGAGTAGCCTCCATGTGGTTTATCAGCTGGGTTTACTCAAGATTGTGTCATTCACTTTAATAGCATTAGCTGAACACATACTCTAGGGAAAGTTACAAAGCTTCTTTACTTACTGTTACTGTGTTCTCCCAGGAACTGGTAGCTGCTCTTTCCATGAATGTCACATATAAGACTTTAGACTTGAAGAATGGGCTTTAGCTAGGTATAGGATCCAGGAAAGGGGAGACTAGATTTAAAAAGAACAAGGGATAGATAAGAAGCCTGGGAAAGAATCTATAGAAGATAGGTCACGAATTAGGAGATAAATATATTAAAGACATTCCTACCAGGAGTGTGAGATGCAAAGTACAATTAATCTTAGGTACTACAAATTACCTTCACATGCAGTTTTTCAACATTTTATAATGGGCTCTAATGCTGATCTCTGTTTTGTTTTATATAATGTCATCAAACTGGTTTTATGGATCTCCTTTAATTTCTTGACTAATTTGACTTGACGATATGATGGCTGAGGATAAAGCTATAGGATGTTTTTGTGTCCTTTAAATTCTTTTACATGAAAAGGCTTATATTCAAGATGATCTTTATCTCATGTTTCAGATTTTTTTTTAGGTGATCACATTCAACGAATTTGCAACATTGCAGTGAGCTCGTTTTAAAAAATGCTTCTGTTAAAGTACTAGGATAAGGCAATCTGCCCCAAAGGGGTTTGTTTGTTAATTGCTTTGGTCCACTTTACAAGGTCAAATCCATTCTCCTAATGACGAATCTCATCTGTTCTGGCAGAGAAAGAAATGTTTTCTTTCACTTCTACGTGTGGCAAGAGCTCATTCATCTCAGTAAGTTCTGAAGAGAAATCTAGCTACATCAGAGAGAGGAGTATTCAAAGGGCAACTGATGGCCAGGAAGATATATGGAACTCACTTTCCTGAGACAGACATTCAAATGGTAACAAGTGATAGAAAACAGCTCTATATTTCAGCATGATGTGTGTTGCTCCTGATGATTAAACCCCCTGTGAGCCATCTGCGTTTAATGGGTTAGAACTACTTTGTAGCTGCAGTTTTTCCTTCCACTGCTCTCTTATTTATTTGAGAGGAGGCCGATCTCCACTCTTTAAAAGTTAAGCATGTAAGAAACCCTGCCAAGAGAATCAGAAAGAAAAGGCAAATTTATAGCCTAGTGTTGTTTTAAGCATTTAGTAGTATAAATAAGAAGTGTAGATAAATGTGTACAAGTAGATGCATAAGTGACCCTCTGTTTATCTCAGTTACATTATTTGCCTAAATTCCAGAGCCAAATTAACTCAATTAGTTTATATAATGGCTAATGCTGTCCCTCAGCTGAGCTATTAGGGATGTACATAACTGATGCTAGATGAAGGATGGTGTCCTTTTACCTATAAGTTAAGCCTTGGGGACTATGGTTTGTATCCAGTGATTTCTGCAGATAAAAATCAGGATCCAGTGTGGAAATTATTGTACTTCGAGGCAATATACACTATTGGTGTTATTAATGCAATTAAATTGAACTTGTGGTTTAAAATGGGAATGATGATAATGGCTTTCTGTATCTGTAGCTGCCTAACCCAAGACATGTCACATTTTACTAACATCTCATTATTTTTCTCTGACTTACAAAAGTCGGCAGCCATAAGCACTCAATAAATATTTGCTGAATTGAACTTAACTCTGAGAACTGAGAGGTGAGATAGGACTGATTATAAGTGACACATCTGGGATCAGAATCTTGATTCTGTTCTGCCAAATAGTGGTTTCAGCCAATGGAAACATGACATGAAGAATTTTAAATCTAAAATATCTTCGCACAGCTACAAATACTAATCTGAGTCAAATAACTACCTGAGCCTAGCAAGTTCTCTCTTGCCATTTATTTTCACTTTGAATTTATTGACTAATTTCAAGGCTTTCCTTCTTAACGTTTAGTTGTCTTCCAGGTCATTACAAAATATTTCTACGGTTATTTCCCTGAATTTTTTTTTTCCTGATTTCTTTTTGACCCAGTAAACATATTTATAAGACAAGGCTCCTTAGAGCTTTAAAAAACATCAGTCAATTTCACAGCAGGGAATAGAGGGATCTAGGTGAGAGAGAGCAATAGCTAAACCTTTGTTTATTAAATTTAGGTAACAGTTTAGTATAAAGTGAGACAAACTTTGGCCATAGTGAGACAAAGAGTTAAATTAGAGACCCAAAAGCAACACCCAGCTGCTTCCTTTTCTTCCTCCTTTCATGAAGTAGGGAGTTTTCCTGTAATGACCTCAGAATCTTCTCTCTCTCTTTTTTGGTCAGAGATCAAGGGGTATACCAGGGTGAAACCTTCTTATTGCACTTTACTCTTAGTTTTTTGCAGATGTGTATTTTGAAGATGCATAAAATTTTTCTACTTTTTTTTGTTATACATTTATATACAGATCTATTAAAATATGTAAATGTCACCCATCTAACTAGATTGAATGTTCCTTGAAGACAAAGGCCACAGCTTGAATTTATTCATAACCTCTATGATTAGCATAGCATATCTTAATATTACAAACAGCATATATTCATTAAATTGATAGTAGAAAACTTGAAAAACATTATTGAATAAAACAAATCATTTTCCTATTGAGCCTGAGAACTTTGGCCAAGTTAACAAACATAATAATAATAAAATAAGAAAAAGAAATATTTAAAACTAGAGAATAGTTGTGGAATGATATAAATAAAGGATTGCAAATATTTAACTAGCATGGACATAGCTTTTCAAAACTTATATTCTATCTCAAAGAAACCTTTTTTAAACCTTTTTAAACCTTTTTTAAAAAGGTTTTAAAATGCTATTTCTATAAGCTCCTATTTATTTTTCAAGTTTGTCTTAAATGTCACCTCTTCTCTATGGTTTTCCATAACCTATAAAATGAATTAATTGTTCTGTTACCTGTTTTCCAATAGCATTTTGCTTAAGATAATTCCACATCATATTGTAATTATTTGTTTTACTCTTTGGTCTCCTCAGTCAGCATGTTAGTTTCTCTAAAGTCTGGGCACAAAGTGGGTTCTCGATATATGTTTGATAAATTGAATAAATCTGAATTTAAAGATTAAAAAATGAAGAGAAGGAAGAAAAAGCTAACATTGACACAATAGAAGGAAAAATTAAAGTCTATTAAAAAAGTATTTCATTCAAGTACCTCACAGACTACAATAAAGCATTTTTCAAATGCATGTTTAAATTATTTTTTCTTCATAATTTTAAGGAAAATCTGTAGGATAAGAAGGAAAAGGGAAAGCCTTTTGCCTTAGAAGTTCCTTATTCTCTGTGACCAAAAGTTTCCTCATCTGTGGAAGGAAGGTGATAATTATACCCACTGTGACAAAATTATAAAAGTCAAATGAGAAAATAAATATGAAAGTGCCCTGTTAATTTAAAGCTTTATGCAATTTTTTAAATTATTGATAAGAAAACTAAGGCTCAGAGGAATTGAGAGACCAACCTAAGGCTTTACAGCTAAAATGTGGTATAACCAGGGTCCTAAAGTCATACTCCTTCCATGATGTTTCCCAAACCATTTCTCCTCTTCCTGAACACCTAATCCCCATCTACTGCATCCTGGGTCCTCAGAGATACTCACTAAAATGCCTCACTCATTCATTCAAATGAGTGCACTGGAGCTGCCTGCTTTAAAAAGTCCCATTCTCTTTAAACTTTATATTCTGCAAATGAGAAATAATCTTATAAATTATTATATATAATATTTTACTTATTCTGTAACATATGATGACCCTCCAGGGTGAAAAAAAGTATTTAATTTGGAGACATGATCCTGGTGCAGGGTTTCTTAATGCCACAGACCCCTTTGGAAATTTAGTGAAGTTTGTGAATTCCTTCTTAGAGAATGTTTTTAAATAAATAAAATAAAATGCACAGGCTTAAGAGAAAAACCAATTATATTGAAATACAGGCATCCAAATAATTACAAAGCTAACTTAGGATGTAGTAATATCTGTGCATCTTTATAAATAAATTAGCAAGATCCAGCAACAGAACTAAAAACTACCTCAAGTTTGAAGCAGTTTGGAAATTGCACTAATCAAATGATGAAATTGAATTCTAATTATTCCAAGATTATCTACAATAAATCTAATAAATGTAAGGTAAAAATATCTGTTTTTCTATTGGTGACAAAGTCACAGGTACTAATATCTATGATTTATTTTCCATATTTATAAATGAAAGAAAATGCTATATTTCATTTATGGATTAGTGAAAATAAAGATTTAATTATTTTTCTATCTCAGTTCATAGAAACTCTGAATGCTATGCAGAGATACATCTGCCCCTATCTATTCCACCCTATGCTATGAACCCTGCTCTAGTGATAGGCGGAGATTTTGAGAATTTGGATCTTTTCATGTCTGTGTAAGTACCTTGTAGGGGGATCCTTCTGCTTTCTACTGAAAATCTACCATGTTTTGACAATGCTGGCCATTGTTCTGGATTATTCTCTTTAGTCTTTAAAGTGTATCTCAATGTAAATAGGTAAGAGGAAGTATTACAAGTATATACCATGTGAAGACACGTGAAAAAACTTCAATATGTAATGTCTCAAATTATGAAGTCAAAGATATGCTAAAAATAGTGCCATGATGAAATTTCCAAGTGAAGCCCCTTGGACTTGGAAAAGGTATAGTAATACACAATTCTAAAGCTAAGATGGAATAAAAAAGGCTTCGTTCAATGTCTTATTATTTTATTCAGTAAAACTGAAGAATTAACTAGCCCCTATCTTGAAGCCTTGTTCACCACTTTTGCAATAGATTTCGAGGATAAATGATGGCAATATGTTTATTTAAAAAGGAGAGATAATGGAAACAAAAAGTCCTGTTTTAGCATTTAGCCTGCAAAATATCACATTTAATCAGTTTTTGAGGTTTTGTGCCATAAATAGGGCTGCACTGCTAGGCACTTCACTTCTGACTTCATTTTTACTTGGATCATCAGTGATACTACTCTCTGGCCGGTATAAAATGTGTATAATATGACTTAGAGGCTAATAACAAAAATAGTATTTAATATACCATTTTAAGAAAAAAGTTCCCTTTGTAGAAAGTTATACTTTTTATTCAAAGCAAAAGATGAATAGCCATAAAGAAATAATGACTGAAATTTTAAATGCCTAATTTCTCAAAGTAGAGATGGGTTAAAGGGAATAAATATTTTAAATAATAAAGATATAAATTTATATTCTAATCAAAGAAAGAAGTCAGCTCAACTGGGATTTTAAAACTAAGCACATTTCTTTCTCTTAAAATATTTTGTAGCATAAGTGGTAATTATTTTAATAAAAAATCTAACATAATAACTTATTATATACAATACTATTTGAATTAAATGTCAGGATACTGATAAATTTAGAAAATTAAAATTTTCAAACGACTATGCAAACATCATAATTGATCTTTTCACTTATTTTATCCAAGAGATTTTTTAGTTGCTTATAAACTAAAGCTGTAGCATCATATATAAAAGAACATTACATAAAACACATGGAGGTTATGTATGAATTGTACTATGGAAGTCAAAATAAGCACCCAGTGTTTGAGATGAGAAAATAAAGACACAAAAAAAGGAAACAATAACATATCATCTTTGTGAGAACTATATTAAGTGCAATGGTCTGCTCTTATCCCTCCCTTAAAGGTAGCAGAATCAACAGTCAGATGAAACAATAAAACTAATACATTACCATAATTTATACACATAATTTCATGAGTTTCCTCAAGGTTATATAGGTTAAGTAACTCTGTTATTCTTTTGAGATATGTTGTCAGGACTGAGGGCAAAGATTGCAGGGGCTTTATTTTTCTACTTTCATTAGATGTTGTATAAGAAGAAAACACTCACCCTTTAATAATCATGAGAAATACATGAGAACCCTTCAAAAACCTATAAAACATTTTCTTAAATTTCATTTTATGCTTAAGAAACTGCAGATCTTAAATAATTCTCCCATAAATGTATCTGTTATGCCATGAGCTTTGAGCCTTAACAACATGGCTCAGGAAAAAAAAAAAAAAGATTTTAAACAATCTGTGCAAGAAAAATGTGTGGAAAAGGCAAACAGGGGAGGTGACAGTCATGGGAACAAATGTCCATGTGGATCAAATTACTTAATTTACAAAACTCCCAATAATCAATACTGTCAATACTGAGGCCAAATAAAAGTGAATAAAATGCTCCTAAGTTTTTTTTTCTCATAAGTAGAGAACTTAAACATTTTTGTGAGTAATACCAACTCTAGCATGTGAAACTCTATTTAACCTAAATTCAGAAAGAGCAAGAGAAAATTCAGGAAATGCATTTTATGTTCTGTTTTAGCTTTATCTTAGCCTATCATAGCAAAAGTTCATTTTATTATATTTTGGCAATTTGAATACATAATACAAATTTCAACTAATAAGAAAGAAAGTTAGGTTTTTAACACACACAAAATTCTTTAAATTCTTACTGCCATCATACAACATAAGGCATGGTTGAGGGTTAGAACTTTAAGCATGTGTCTGTCCAGGAAGATTGTGAATTCATGAAGGACAAGAACTATGGTTCCATTATTTATTTTATTAGCCCTAATAGTACTTCACCCACTATAGGTGTTTAAAAATGTGCTAACAGAATTATATTTACACAGCATTATAAATGTGAAACCTCTATTAGAAAGATGTTGTTTGAATTGGGGGAAAAAAAAACACTTTTGAGTTCCAGAAGCTCCAACTAATGATTAAATATGATGAGAAAAACCTACAGTAGAAAAAGTAAGGAATGAAAATGAAATTCAAACTTTATAAGTTTTGTCTCTCATTTGGAAAATACAAGATATTAGCTATGGCACACTTAAAATTTAAATTAAGAAAGCAGAATAAAATGAAAATGAACACTATTAATTTGTGAAATTTTTAAAAAGAAAATCTTAAATTTTTGTTCTAAGTTTTAGTTCACAAATTCCTATTAACCGATATATCAATATATCAAAAGAAGTCATTCTCTTCTAAAACATAAAGGATATTTAACAGCTGCCTAAACAATCTTTTCACAAAAGCTCTAAGCATACTTCTCATGGCCAAAGTTGAACAAGTTTTTCTTGGGAATAAAACTAAAGAGAGAGAACACAAAGGCAATAAAGAACAAAGTTATTAAGAAGTCAAGGAATGTTTGTTTAGGACATCACTCATTTCCATCATCTGCTTAATTTAAAATTTTATTACAAAAAATATGTGTAATTGCCATAAATATTTTGCCACTAAGAAAAGACACTGGGTTTAAGTACTTTTTATGAAATTTAATTTTAAAAATTCATTTATTCTTGTCCTGTAGCCATTAGGACTACATATTCCTAAACCATATTCCTAAAGTTTGTAGGAGTCACAAGAAGATTCTAAGAGAGTACAAAGAGCAGATCCTACTCTGATCCCAGCCATGGAAGTCATCTTCATTTCAATTAATTTACTTTGCCTTTATGAACTTAAGAATCTTTCAAGGAGGTTGACATTTCACTCATCTGAAAAAGCTTGGAATGTGACAGGGGAAAGGGAGGAGAAGTAAATCAAAGGGGTCAGCAATTTTCCAGATGCAATGTATTTTTTTTCTCTTCTTTTCCACCAGAAATTTTAGAAAGCCTTCTGACATTTTAATTCTCTATGCAAAACCACAGTAGCAAAAAAAAATGCTTAAGACATAATATGTCAAAAAGCAAACGCTTACACATGTAAGCATGCTCATAACCCTCAAAATGAATTCCTATTCACTGCTCCTTTAACTGAAAATGTTAATTTTAGTGTAGTATTTATTAGATGTTTGTGTGTACAGTTTAATCAATACAACTTTACTTTAAAAGTAACAAAAAGTTTTGTAATGTTTTTCTCATTTGCAATAACTAAGTCACTGAGTCCATATTGGCTTTTTGATAAAAAGATGTCATTTATTAAAAGTGTCCTCATGACTATAGTTTAAATCACACTGGAATATTTCAATTATCTCCTTTAGCCACATTATGTCAGGAAACTATTCCCAAATATTTCAGGCAAATGCTGGTCATTTTACAAGAACTCTTTTCTCACAGAGTGGAAATTCACTAAAACATCTAGAGGTAAAAAAAAAAAAAATCTTTTGAGGCTTGAAAATAAATTCTCAGCAACAAGGGATATGCCCATTGCTTCTTGGAGCCAGAAATGGCAGTTAACTCCCCAAAACACCCTGGTTCAATATTTACCTGACAGCTTTGGTATTTTGACATTTTCCCCAGTTCATTTCTTCCTTTATCAAGTATTATTTTACAAGGGATTTCTTGTTATACAGAAGTAACATAAATCAATCTATAACAGAGGAATTTGTTTAATACATTTATTCTTTTAAGAAGTTGCATGATCATATTTCATTGACTTGTACGATAGAAAAAAAATCTTACTAGTAAAACAGAGTTTTGTGGAGACTGGTGCATGGTAAACCTATTTCGTCTTTTCAGAGGTTCATTCTTAGATTTTAATGTTAAATAACAACTATTCATTTAAGCTGGTCTTACTGAATATCTTGACCTTTAGCAATTCCACACACAGCAGCTTATTGTGGTATCCTTTAAATATGAAAAATAAGAATGTTTTACTTTGCTATTAAAAGAAAAATAAAAGAGTACTGTATGTTACATGGCCCATGAAATATTGGCGGTGTGCTCCTTGGCTTTCATTCGAAGAACTGCGATACTGGAAGACCTCCTTTCAAACTCTGGCTTTGTTTCAAATGCATGTCCATTGGTAGCCCCAGAAAGAAGAGAGTCAGTGAAAAAATTGTTGAGGGGCACGTGGCTGAACTGGTTCTGGTGGTTAGAAAACCCTGTGTAACTGGAATCTGTCCGAGGCGAGTGAGAATAAGGTGTCATACAGGAGGAAGTGTCACGTGGTAACATGCATGAAGTAACCACAGAACCACCACTTGCATTTCCTGCCCACAAATTGTTCTGAATCTGGAATATATAAAACAACAAATATTACATTTACACATTCTCACTTTTGTTCTCTTACTTTTGTTAAGTCATCTTTACTAAATTTGGTTAACTATTCATTGTTTGTCTCTATTGGGTGGTCTGTAAATACATTCTAAGTACATAAAACAGTGACTGAAAAATAATTATTTGAGAGATTCTTCCAGTTTGTTATACTGTAATAGATCAGGAAAACCCACATACTTGGCCACATAAAATATGTTCAAACATGTCAATTACTTGAGTATTCTTTTTATAATCATGATTTTTAAAGGAATTTGGAACATTTAGTCATAATTAATGACCAATTCATATGCTTAGAATAGTGGTTAAAATATGGTCTTAAGTTTAAAGATAGTCTTCATCTTTCTAAACAAAAGAAAACAAATGCATTTTTTTAAACTTCTTAAGTTGGACTCCTGTTCTGGCAGTTTTTGTTGAAAATCACTGCTGATAATAGATTGTTCTGTAAAGGTATTTTTGATCAAATTCATTCTAGAAAATTTTGGCCCTCTCAATGCTTTTTGTATCCTGTAGTCTTGATGAAATAGCTCTGAGAATGTGAGAAATACATACATATTTAAAACTTTCTGATTTAATATGATATAGTGAATTTGAAACAGACAAGTGACATATAAAACAAACGTAGGATTCTAAAACATGGGCCATTACCAAATAATAGAAGCATAGATAAGCATGCAAATATTGGCAAAAATATCATATGAGTATAATTAAAGATATAACATCTTATATAAGAGGAAAAGCTGCATTATCATTTGCATCTAAAAAATTTGCATTTCATGTTATTAAATCTCTACGGAAAACAATTCAATGCAATATTACCACAAGCACAAATTTCTCTAAAGTTATTAGCCTGTAAAAGAAACAGTAAGTAGAATTTATATAATGTGAGTTTTCAATAGGAAGTATCCCAATCTTAGTAGACAAGCTATTTAAGCGAGAAAAAACAGTAATCACATGCATTATTGGGAAGCACATTGAAAATCATGACAAACGGCAAGAACTGGGGAAAATGAAAAAGGAAAATGTTTCATGGCATGGTTTGCAACACTATTATGATACATTTGAACATCTGAACTAGAATACAGCAGCAATATACATGTTCACATCCAGCTTTCTTATCTTTTTAAGTCATGATAATAAGAACAGAATCATCAACGATTACAACACATACATTTTCCCATATTTATTTTTACATAAAGATTCCAGGCTACTACATATAACCTCTGATGCAGTCTTACAACACCCATGCTTGCATCTTACTTTCTATGACAACTTATTTTCAAATAATACTAGAAAATATGTTAATAAATCTTCTAGGTCACAATGGTAGAGAAGTTACTCTGTAACTCAAGAAAGGATCAATTAACCATATAAAAGAAAGCCTTAAAAACTAATTTCAAGTTTTAGGTAGGGCTTCACTGATTGGCAAGATGCTTATATCTGTGATGTCTTAAAACATAGTTCCTTATATAAATATATAATCTTCTTTAAATTTGTTAAATACACACACACACGGAGAGAGAGAGAGAAAGACAGAGGCAGAGAGATGGAGAGAGATCTACGTATCTATATCTAGACATATATGAATTGCATATCTTATTAATCCATAAATCCTCAAGGGCTATGCCATTTTAATTTTGGCTCGCTCTACATATTACACTTTGGCCAAAATATAATGATTGGTACCAGTGATTGCTGAGTTATGTAGTATCTCAAACCAACAAGAGGGCTGTTAATGTCATTACTGTGTCAAACTAGCCCTTCTAACTTAATCTGGGTGATTTTCGTCTGACAATCAATCAAACACTGTGCTACACGGCAAAAACCACAGTCACGTGTCTGACAAAAGAGCTTTCAGAAATGAAAGTGAACTTGCTTGCTTAGTTTTGAAAAAATAACGGAGGACAAGACAGTGAAGGAGAAAGATTATTTACATTTTGTTTGTTAAAGGATTTTTCAATTAATTTATACATACTGTTGCTAGAATTTATTAAAATAATCCACTCATATTCCAGATGCACAGAAATATATTTACCAACTAGGTCAAAAAGGGAAAGTAAGGTTAAGTGCAAGGAGTGTAATCCATTAATGTAAATTAAAAAAAATTTTCTCCCTAAAAGAATTAACATTAATCTACCTATAAATTGAAAAAAAATTCTCCAAAGTCCATGATATAGGCAAATAATTTTAGCTTGATCAAAACTACTTATTTGGACACAATCAAGTATGTTAAATGCATTACTTTTGATGAAAGAATATCTAACATACAGACATGTTTTCTGAGCAGAACAGACTGGTAAAGCAAATTACTATAGCAGTATTTTAGTTGGACTTGAGAACATACCCAAGTATTTTGAAGATACTGTCAATTATTTCCATGGGTAAAGATACTCTCACACATTTTTACTGATATATCCTGTTTCCATGATGTCTATCTCTTCCTCTCCCCTCCCACATCCCCAGTCTGTCTTTCATTTTTAAATTTCTGACACATCTTCATTTGACTTTAGGGACCTTGTTGGTTCCCACATTGAAAGTTTAGATGCAAATCATAAAAGATAACATCCCTGGTAAATTGTGATCTTCCTCTGAAGCACTCCCTCTGGATGTTTAAACATATGATGATGATCAAGATCACACTGATGATAGCTAACGGTTATACGGTTATCAATTAATTACCATGTGCCAGGCATTATGTTAAACACATTATGAACACCTTTAATTGATTCAATACACTAAACAGTGTGTGCTTTTACTATCCCTATTTTGATGAAGGTAAAACTATAGAACAGAAAGCTGAAAAAACTCACTCAAGATTGCATAACTCTATTGGTAGAGTTGTAATAACATAACTAGTTTTATGAGTTGAAATTGCTTGTTTATTTATTCATAAGCTCAACTTGGTGGGGGGGTTCATAAGCTCTACTCTGTAAAAGAAAAATCCATGATTATTGCTCACAACTGTTTCTTCCTCCTCGGGCCAACATAGTATAAGGTAAGTCCTTAATAAAAATTTATCAAGTGATTGAAAAATCTCTAAAAAAAAGAAAATCTGGACTGATCCATCTTGCAGGTGTAACCAAAATTTTATGGATAACTTATGCAAATATATCTACATTTTGTTCAATGATTTGAGCTCTAGAATCACCATACTCGACAAGCTTAACAGATATCATGAAAATTACATTCCTAGACCTTCCTGGCTGTATTTACCTAGGCAGTCTTAAAATTTACCTAAGCACTTTTTAGCCACCATAGATGCATCTTCTTGGAGATGCTGATTCATTTAACATGGGGCCTGGCTCAAGGGATCTGTATTAAAATAATGGTAATAATATAATACACACATGTACAAGTCTGAAAATCAACTGAAATTAGGAAACACTATTGCTGTCCAACTTCCTTCCAAATATGAAAAGTTCTTATACCCCTTAATTTTGTTTACCTCCTGTGATAAGAAGCTCAACTGTTTAAAAAACATTCTTTTTTTTTATTTTGGAAAGCTCTGTGCAAGTGAGCTGTTATCTTCCTTTACCTATGACTTCTATTTATGTTCCTTAAAATGACACAAAATAAGTCTCACCCTCTTACATGTAAAAATCTTAACAATGTGATCAGGCAACACTCCAGGTAAACATCTGAAGTCCCTTGAACCATTCTGGACTGTAGTTCTAGTCACATTCCTCTGGATATGTTTGAGGTTGTCAAAACCCTTCACCCTTATCAATATATAGTATCAATGACAGAATATCATACACTAGATATCATCTGATCACTGTAGGAAAAACTTGGCAGGTACCATCTTTGTTCTAGACCATCTACTTCTGTTAATATCTGAAGGCAATATTTGATTAAACAACAAAGTTGTTTGAGCTTATAGCTGACTAAATCGACTGCAGTCAAGGTGGGCTTATTCTGCTCCTTCATCCCTCTACCAATTTATTCACATTTAGGTGGTCATTTTTAAGCTATGTACTAAAATCTATAAGTCACATTATCTAAAACTGTATATTATTTATTTGCCAACCAAAAAGCCAATCAAAATCTCACTTTCTGTTTAAAGAAAAACTATATTTGTTGTTAAATATTGGACTGAAAGTATTCATTCTTTTTTGGACTATTCCATAGATACTACAATGGCTGTACCCAGCACCAAATGATTTTGGGGGTGTTTTTGTAGGCTTCCAACTCTCCAATATTCAAAGGCTTCGCAACCAGAAACATTATTAAATAATGCCCATATCCTTCTTGCATGTGTTTAAAAGAAAAGAAAAAAAAAAGACTGCTTGCCTTTACATGTTTTTTTTCTTGGTTGTGTTTAAAAGGAGTGGAGAACCTAAAAATATTTCATGTTTTAATGTGCTTTGCAATGTTTTTTTAAAAATTCTGGGGGTATGTTCAAAGCATTGTCCAGGGAACTTAGCCAACTGCCTCCCATTAGCATGAATGGAAGTTCAGCTGACTACACTCCACTTTGAACATTTGCCCCTTAATGTTTTTCTAACCAAATAAAAAGTTAACAATTGTACCACAACTTTAGGATTTTGGAGGAAAGTTGTTTTTTTTTTTTTTTTTTTTTTTTTTTTTTTTTTGTCTGATTCATTCCAAACTGAAACCCAATTCATTTAATGTTCATTTTTCTTCCAAGGAATTCAAAGCAATAGACAGGAAGGAGAGAAGTAAACATATAAATATGTGTATAAACATATACATGTCTATTAAGAGTTCTTCAGTGTGCATACGTATTTGTAATAAACTGAAGTAATACTGTAAATAACAAAAAGGAAATTATATGTCTCATTTACCTTAGAAACTTAATATGGATATATTCTTTGTAAATAAAACTACAAAGTAGATTTTAATATTCTAAATCTGGTTTATGTTTCTGATATATTTACTGATTTTATCAGTGAGTAATTTCTAATACATTTTTTTTAAAAAAAAAACCTTTTAAGAGAAAAGTGAGTTTGCTAGTTTTTGCTACTTGCAAGGTAGCATGATGTAAAAAAGAAAATCAAATAGTTTCATGGCAGCATTTTATCTTCTATATCCTAATGTTAGTGCTACTTAGAATATACTAACCTATCAAATTTAACAGAAATACTGAACAACATGAAAATATAAAACAATCTTCCCTTAATTTTAAAGTATCTCCAAAGTAACTAAATAATATTTTTCTACTAAAATAAGCTTAACCCTTTGTCTCCTCTATATATAGACTGTTCCTACATCCTGCCACTAACATCTGTAATAATTATTTCCATTAACACATACACAAACACATACCATGTGCACATTCTACCCTCACATTGCATGCTCCCATACTTCCCTGTGGGAGTTAAAAAGTACTTTAAAACACAGAGCTCAGGGATTCACAAAGAGGTACATGTGATGATGTTATAGCAATACCTTCCTTATTAAAATCTAAAAGTTGATTCTGGTTTTTCCTCTTTGACAAAATGTTTGCATTTATTGACTTTTCTGTATATTATTCAATAGTTACTATACAAATTTATTAGCACATTATCACTATGTAATTTAATTTACCAGATTTTTTATATGATCTCTTTAAAAGGAAAACACTGGTTACTACAAAAGCAGTCATATTTTTTAAGAGACCATTACATACTTCACTAGCATGTCTCTTCCTTTAAAATTTAGGGTGACAAAATATTAATAAGAATCATATGCTCATTAACTTGCAGGCATTTTTAGCTGTTGGCTAACTTTAGGATTCCGTTAACTTTTCTAGTTACTACATCAGTAAGTTGCTGTCAGGGAGAAAGAGTAAAAGTGTATCTCTAAATATTGAATTTGCTACAGTTATGAACATACACAGAGATTTTACTATTTGAAAAATCCAACTTGAATTAATTAAGCAGTGAAAAAAATCAATTTGAGTTCGATTTAGGTACTACCTAGATAAAAGTGAGGGCACCTTTTCATCAGCACCTACTCCTTAGGTCTAATTTTCAACAAAATAAATTTAAGATGCTACATAAAATATTAAGATTTAAGGAATCAATTTACATTTCAAAAATTCCAAAAGTATATGTTTCAATATACAGTATTATAAGACTACAGTGATTAGAAATTATTTATTCATCAGAAAAATATCATATACTATTGATTGCCACTTTGATTTTTTAATAAAATTCCATTTTAGAAATGTATACAAGGATTTAGAACAAGTGAGAGTGCCTTTAAACAAATCACTATTAAATGAAACACTCATACAAGACTGATAATCTAAGAAGAAAACTGCTTAACAGAAAAATAAAAGTGTCTACATCCTGTGAGTGCAAAAATTAAAAGCACTATGTTTCATAAGAAATGATAATGTCTCGAAATTTTAAGAATAACATTATATAAATGTATTTAAATTTTTTATTACTCAAATAATATCTGAAAGATGCTCCAAGTCTAAGATACAACAACATTAAAGACATTTTTTTTTCTTTAGCGTTGGCTGTATTCTGAAATTTTACAGGAATTGTGATTGTTAAAAATAAGATTTATGGGAAATCTTACCATATATACTTTAAAATGAAACATTTCAAATCAACCCATTTAAGGATGGACTAAAATAATAGCACCTAGGTTTTGATATCTTATTTATTATTATCAAGCAATAATGATCATAGGATATGTTTCCAAACATTTGTTGCATTATTTTTCATGCATTTTAATACGTGCATGACAGTTGTTTATGGTTCACTGGTGCCTGATTCATTTTTAGCGACACAATTGCCCGATTAAAACAAAATTCACAATTATAAGAAACAAAGTTAAAATGTACATTTGTAAATTACATTTTTCCTTATACAGAAATAACTTATAAATCAAATATGCAAACACTTTAATTTGCACATAATATTTTTTATCTTAGAGATTCCCAATTGGAGTCACATATGGGCTTTGAGTTTATTCTTAAACCTGAGTAAAGCTACTGGTTTTATTCATCTTCTATCTGTATTAACTACAAAGTCAAAATTTTACTTTTGTGATTTTAAAATCAACCGTGAGTTTGTACAAAAATTTACCTGTTTCATGTTCCTGATTTCAAATAAAAAATAAAATCCATAGAAATATGAGACTTAATAAATATGGCATGCATATAATTCTGGATTAAAGTGTATCATAAGGTTCACACTAACAGTAAGTGTAAACTGCAGATTTTAAATCATGGATTTCTTTTCATAGACTTCCAGGCTTCCATGGCTTAATTTCCTGCCAGGTACTTTTCTATTCTCTTGTAAGACAGTTTTTATATGTATAAGCTAACCATTGGTACTCTGTAAAAATTTATTTTTACTTTTGTCTTATTTGTTTTGATAATCTACTTAAATTGTTGGTTTACTTTTCCTCATAAAATAAAGACTCTTATGACCAATTCAGTTAAATTCAATGATTTTACAGTGGTCACCTATTAAAAGCCAAAAAAGAAAAAAAAAAGCTGTTACTATGTACAGTCAAATCAGAATATTACATTTTTCAAAAAATAAGCCTAATTATTTTCATAATCTGAATATGAATGCACTTCACTTTTTTGGATGATAGTCTCTGTCTCTTTGAAGTTTTTATATTTTCAACAAAATAAAAATTAAAATTTTAATTAAAAATTAAATATTTCAACAGAATAAAAATTAACAAAAATATTCACTGTTTGTAGCTGCTGTACTTTCTACCTAATAGATACTGACAAAATCTGTCTCATGCTACACATAACTTATTTTTAATATACACATATATTAAATACTTTATACATATTTATATAAATTCTATAGATTTAATTAAATCAGTAGCTTTATCCATTGTAAAAACTATCATTATATTTCTCTTATAACTTTAAATATTTGTGTTTACAATCAGTGACAAATTGTACAATAGCAATATGATTTGTTGTCCTAATTATGGCAACATTTTTTGTCCTTTCATTCATAAGAGAAGTTTCACTGTATCATCATATGACCATCTCATTGGTTGTTTCACAGAGGTAAAAATATTCATTATATAATATATAATTATAGCTATATTATTAATATTTTTTAAAGATTTTGGTTATTTGTTTGCTTCAAATATTTGTGAAAAAATAGAAATAATTATAATAAAAATGTGATACTTTTCCCAAAGGTAAAAATTGCTCCAGATGCCTTTAAAATGTTAAACCTTAGAGGTTGAAGGAAACAAGTTCTATATTCCTTATTTAGCTTAAGTGAAGGCAAACTTCAAGATTAGTGCAGAAACTAGTGATAAAATAAGGTAGGATGAACAATACCTTCAACAATCACTATCATATAATAACTAGAATTTCATTTTTTAAAATGGTATAATTACAATATTTGAATTAAAATTTGTTAAACTAGCAATGTTATACAGCTTTAATCCGTGCTTTAAATTATGCAAATGACTACAGATTACCTATAACTTGAATTTAACTCTTGGTATGTTCAAACTCCAAGTTTTTTTGTAAAGTCATCAATGAAACAACAGAAAGCAAGATACTGTGTGGGTCCCTTTGTACATTTGGTAAACATAGATTTAGTGATCATTCTCCCTATACAATACTAAGGAAAACCTCACTCAAAATTTTGTGGGAAAAATACTTCAACCCTTTTACTGCAGTTTTTAATGAAAATATTTTCTTTGGGAAAAAATAATTCTGGTGAATTAAAAATATACTCAAACTTTCCTAAAGTTGCCATATTTTGTTGTCCTAATTTAAAGAGGAAAGAACATTTAACTGAATTTGATCTTTCCTTAGATCCCTAAATAGGAAATTTACTCACAGATTGGATTAGCTTAACGGCTACATCGTATGAGTACATGTAAACCATGTAGCCACCTAGGGAAGAGGTACTTTAGAATAAAATTAATAATGACTAAGGGGTATATAATAGAATTCCTACAATTTGCTGAGCACGCATTATGTACTAGGGAATGTCCTAAGTACTTTACATAAACTATTTTAACATTCACAAACACCATATAAACTTTTATCCTTGTTTTACAAATGAGGAGAAATGTTCCTAGAGGTTAATTCATTAGCCAAAGGTCAGCAAGCCATAATCTGAATCCATGACTCCCTGACTGTAAAACCCATGGTCCCTGGCTCTACTCGAATTCCAGGATTAAACTCCACATATAGAAACATGGGGCTTTCCTTTTTAGAAATCAATTTAATCCTACAAAAGCAGAAAAACCACCAGCACCACCAATATCATCATCATCTACACTATCAATATCACCAACACTAGCACCAACAATATCTCCATTTAATAAATAAAGTATCTGAAGATCAGGAAGTTATTTACCCAAAGTTATCTATCTAGTACATGATAAAGTTAATGTTCATGGAATCCAAACCAAACCTAAGAACATGAAAATAATGTTCCTTGTAAGAAATAAACGATGGCTATAATGCTGCAGAAAATATTTATACCTTATAATAAAATATTTTATTCATTAAAATAATTATTTTTAAAATGCATTGGTTTTGCTAAATAATAAGCAAGTTTGTATCTAATATCAACAGATTCTTGCTTGCTTTTTAACTTCAAGGACAGAATTATTTGGGTTTGTTGGGTCTAGTTTGCACCAAGAAGTATTTGCAGAATTTAGTACAAATATCACCCAATTTGTAATCTGTCTACAAAGCAGGGGATTTTGTCTTGATCATTTACATATCCCCAATGCCTAAATATAGCATATATTTGTTACTGAAACGGAAATAACTTTGGAAGAAAAAATATTAAGCTGAAAGGGGTCTATAAAATCTTTCTATTCTTGTTAACAGAGGAAATTGAGAAAAAGTTAATTGCTTAAGACTACAAAATTGGTTGATAGCTGAGATTCATAAACCAGCTATTGTACTGAAAAGTAATTATGATTTTTTGCTTTATAATAGACTACTGAATAAATATTGAAACAAACCAGTACATTTATTCACATCTATTCAGTGTCTATGTAATTAGCTGAATATAGTGGTGATACAAAGGTGAAATGGAACATCTTTTTAAATATTTTACATTGCAAACAGAGAGGCAGACCTTTTATATAGCCCACTACCATGTCAGTGAGAAAGTGATGTGCCCACGGAGGGCAGATTCCAGAGGCTTCATGGAGGAAATACGGTTTAGGTGATGGAAGAGAATTCAAGATAGAGGAAAGATACAGCACAAGCAATGAAACTGTTTTTTAAAATGTCACATCTTAAAGAACATGGAATAGTTTAAATTAGTTAAATCACAGTATTTAGCATACCACTGCCAAATGGTAACTGATATTTTGGACCAAAATAAAGGACTTTTAAAAAAAGATACTATTTTCAGTACATCAAAATATACTACCTTGAAGTATATTACTATGGACATTACACCTCTCACTTTCTTTACTTGTGTTTGTTAGCAAATATAAGCAAGCTTAAGAAAAACAATATCTTAAAACAATCTATGAGGTATATATGCTTTTTAAATGTTTTATATGATTATTTATAAATATTAAAAATTGAAGTATTTTTGCTTTCCAAATTGATGTGATGTTTTAGGATCAAAATTGTGTTATTTCATTGCTCAATGATGAATGAAGGAGATAATGTTATATAAAAATCTGTGAGCTCCTGAACTAAGAAAACTTGGGCTCACATGAAATGAGTTAATGGTTATAAGGAGGAAGAACAGTGTCTGGCTTTAAATATGCCTCCAAATATTAGTTATTATTTTTAGTGTTACAGCTGTTATTACTACAAAGTAATGAAGACCAGTTGAAAGAACATATTTATTACAACATTTCAGAAAGTACTCATTACTATTCATAAATTAACATAGTGTATGTTATATAGAGATAATTTTATGCCAGGTAAGATGATTATTCACACTGAGCAAGATTTAGGAGACCGTTTTCTAAACAATCTCTGTTTTTCATGTATTTCTATGTGTGTTTTTGCTTTCCTGCCAAATTATTAATTCTTTATTTGCCCTGCCACCAACATTTTCTAGTTTCCAACTTTTCTGTAGTTAATAATTTTTTTCTGTAATTACTAACAGTAATCCAATTCAATGTCTTATTGTATTCAATTGTTGGATTTTATTTCTGTTCCTATTTCTCTCATTATAAGTTTCTATTTTTAAGACATGATTAAAAAAAAAGTTTTCTTTAGGCTAAATCTCGGGAGACATGATCTTGGCCTAATTACTTTTTTTTAAACAAATGAAAAAAGTCTACTGCACAGTTTTAAGCTAAAATGAAATCTTCCCTGGCTTTATCTAATAACTACAGTGGGAAGCTGGAGACACTTGATTTCAGAATTTTTGACAACAAAACATTAACTGACTTACCAATACAGAAAAGTACTATGCATTTTATAGTTTTAATTTTTATTATTATTCATGAATTGCACTGTCAAAATAATTGCAATATATGTTCTTTGTGTTCCCATACTTAAATCATGAAGTGGTTACAATGTACACATAATATGGAGAAGCCACAGGGAGAATTAGTAAAAAAAATTCCTATGATTTGTGGTAGGAAATTTTTAATTAATCTTTTGTTGGAGTGAAAAAGGTATCAAATGTATAATTTGATGCATCATTTCCTTTCCTGATTTACTGCCTAGGTTACCTGATTTTGATAATATTGATAATATCTAAAACTTTGAGGAACAATAATACAATGGCAATATAACCATAGAAAAAAAGGATGTCTGGTTAGGGTATACTAAGCCACAGTAAGTCTCTATACAGATCTTAATTGGCAACAGTCCCTATTCTGAATGATTTACTCTATACTAAAGGATAAAGAGTAGTCAAAGAGACAGCAACCAATACTAGGGACAGAGAAGTGAAAAACAGAAGTGGGGTTTAAAAGGAAAGGAAAGAAGATTGAAAGAATTTGATGCCAAAAAAAAAAATACATCACAGCAAAGTGTTGTAGGATAAACTTTGTAAGACTGTTTAAAGTCCATTTGAAAAATGTTCATAATTTTTTACTTTATTATATGTAAAGTCAGCACAGTAAAGTAGTTCAAAATAATATAAACTATCTTCTATCTCTATTTTTATTATTTCACTGGTTGTGTGTACATTTCCTGCTCCCCTGAACTAAGCTGTAGACTTAAATAATGCAACTTAATCCTTACGCTTCTTTTGTATGGATTTATTAATCATTCAGTCATTTAAATATATTCACCTGGAGAGACAGTCTATTGTAAGAGTTAAGACTTTTCACGTGGGAGCCAAATTGCCTCTATTCATATCAGGCTTCACCACTAGTGAAAATGAGTAAATACCTCACCTCTCTGTCCTTCAGTTTCCTCATCTGAGTAATGGAGATAATTAATAACACCTACCACATAATGTTGTTGTGAGGATTAAATGAGATAATATATGTAACCTGTTTAGAACAGTGCCTGGACATATAGTAAGGGCTACAGTAGTATTAACAACTATTAAGACACTGCAGTCCCTGTGCTCATAGCCCTTGTACCCTAGAGGGTAGACATTCTTGTAGCATTTTGTTTAGAGATCAACTAAAGCACTTAAAGATATCAGGTGAACAAAATTTCACCAGCCCTGTGATGATAAGTTACCAAGTATATTCATGCTTTTAAACAGGAAAAAACATAAGGTAACTCATTTAAGGTAAAAGGGAAACAAGATTCTTCTGAGGAAAGATAGGTATGGGGCATTTATTCAAAAGGTATATATAACATTGGTCTTCTAGCAAATCCCTGGGGAAAAAGGCTTAGCTGTAGTAGACCCTTATAGACAGCCCTGTAAGGAACCACATGTACGATCACGAACCAATTCCTTCAGGCAACTGAGCCTGCTTTCATAATTTCTAAAATGAAGCACTTCAACAATATAATCTCTTAGGCTCTTTTTAACATATAATATTACATTAATAAATTTTGTGGATTAATCTGGAGGAGTGAAGGTTCCCGAAAGGCATAAGAACACAAAGAAAAGAAAAATATGAAAGGACTGAATTTATATTCACACTCCTTTACCACTGAAAGAGATGAATACTCTTAAGTTTGGGGCTGAGATGATCTAGTTACTGAACTATCAAGGTTTTCCTCCAGCATATGTGTTTCATATGTGTTTTCACAGTGGTCTCTAACAATGCATATCATTAATAACAAAGAACAAAATAACACATGGCTTGTTTCCTAATACTACAGGTGTTCTTTCCTGTATCAAATACAGTTCTGAATATCATTATTTAGTAATGATAGGAAAAAAGCAATACAAAACAAATTAGAAAGACAAAATAAATTTTATTTATATATATTACAAAGTATGAAAAAGAAAAAATATATATACTCTAAATGAAAAAGGAAAAATGAGAAGAAAAAGAATTTCTAACACTTTTTGAAATGAGGTTAGAGAGCTTTCATTATAAAAGGAAGTGTTTCATATACATGTTTAATTTTTAATATCATGTCTAGTACTAATTCTCTGTTTTAAGTCATAAAGGACCAAATGTGCCCTTGAAGCAATAAGCAACTTCAAATCTGAAAAGACAGCATAGGAGAAGGGAGATATTTTTACATGGAACTGAGGACTTAATAAGCCACATCTGACACCAGGTTTTAGGCTCGTTCATAAAAACAGAGATTGCGTGCCAGGCAATCCTTTATTTACAGTATTTTTAAAAATTAACAAAGGAAGATAGTCTGAATAATTAAAATGTAGAATACTTAAAAGACTTGTATCAGTAAATGATGCTATTTCATTTGTTGCAATGTACAACAAAATTTAAAAGGATAAGACCCTGAAATATTTTTAAATGAATGACTAAAAGAAAATAATAAGAAAATAAATAATTTAGTAAAATAAAAATTTACCAAATATGGAAAAAGTCTTCTGTAGGTTAAATTTTCATTCTGGATGATTATATTAAATATAATAACGCCTATGTTAACCATTTTAAGAATATACAAATCACATCTACTTTTCTTGATCAGTATTCCGTGTAGTTTACCATACCTGTGGGTAGCTGTCAGTCCTTGGCAAAACTGATATATCATAGGTGGCAGCAAAATGGCTTTTAGCTTGTTGTATTTGACCATAACGTTCCCTTTTCCTCCACTTGGCCCTTCGATTTTGAAACCAGACCTAATATTTTTTTAAAAAAAGTAAAATTTTTGTTATGAAATATTTTATACAGCAAGTATGAGGTTAAAAGACTTCAAACAAGAAAGGTAAATGAGGTCAACAAAATTACTAATAAAAGAATTTCTCTATGTCAGAAAAGGATCCACAAATGTACTTGCTCTTATATTCTGGTAAGTGATATGTCCATGAGGCAATATAATTTAACAGAAAGAGCCAGGAGACTTTCAGCAAACTTTGATATGTCTGAGCCTCTGTTTTTACATTTATGGAATATAAAAAGGAATTAGATTATGTGATCCTGAAGACTCCTTGTACCTCCACATAATCGTGGATAATCCTCCTCTAACAGAATGCTGCAAGTCTTAGAGATATTTATGCTAGAATATTAACCCAGCCAATCTGTAACCAAATTAATGTATGCATCTATTAAAAAAATTATCTTTAAAACATGTCACAAAGTGAAGACTCATCTGGGTTGTACTCATGCTTATAATCTTATAATATCTTATAATTTTATAAAAATTTGAACATAAAGATTATATCTAAGACATATGGCAGCAGCAGGAATATCATGATTATTTAGAAACAAAAAAATAAGATTGTATATTAGATTGAGCAAGATAAAGATGATAGGTAAAATAGAATCATCTAGGGTTGAAATATGGTTTTAAAATACATAAATGTGCTTATTACATACATTATGCTACTTATTTATTTTCCCTTATGGAAAATGTTTAGATATTTTCATAATCATTTCTCGAATTTAAAACACAAGTAACATAAGTTATGATAAAAACAGGGCAGACGGAAGCAAGTGTCAAAAAAGTCTGTGAGTTAATGTGGCCACTACCAGGTCACTAAGCTGTCTTGCACAATTCCTCTAATTATCTATTAGAAATATTTATCATAAGAACCATCTGCCTCAGAGGGTTAAATATTCATTAATCCATACTTGTAACACTCCAAAATCTTCATTTTAATATTTTAATGTATTAAACGGAGAGACAGAAAATTAAAATTATATTCATTATGTATATTTTGATATTGTTGAGTGAACATTGACATGAGCAGCTTTTGGGAGTCTTTTTAGTCTCTTCACACAACTGTGTTCAGAATATAAAGTATTTAGGAAAGAAGCTAGAAATAAAATATAAAGATGCAAACTGTAAAAAGCCTTTCATTAAAATTTACTTGAAATTTTTACGCTTTTTCATACTCAGTTCTAATCTTCTGTATCTTTACCTTCACAGTGATGGCAACGTGGCACCTGGAAGAGTTTTCAGCAATTAAAATAAGACAAAGAGAGCTACCTGTTCATTATGGTTTTAGTGCACTGCCGGTAAATGTATGTTATCCATTACACCCAGGGCTCAAGACAACAACAAAACAAAACAAAACAAATCGTATTTTCTTGCTGTCTCCACAGACCAGGAACATACTAAGGGAATTTAATAATGAGGTTTTTTTTTTTTTCATTGACAATCTCCTTAAAATGAGTGCCAATTACCACTCTCATGTGAAAAGCAGGAAAGAACAACCTTAGTAAATTAGGTTCAGGTTGGCTCTCTCTGCATGTCCTTAGACAAAAATTAATCAGAACTTGATGAAATGTTAAGGGAAAAACATGCATTGTGCACAGCTGATCACTCTGTGTGTAAACTTATTTTTCTATGGTTACAAGTATAACTAATTTAGATACAGACAAAAAAAACCCACACATGTGGGACTGGTGTTAATATTTGACAATTCTAAAATTCTTCGTTAGCATCAACTTTCTACATATTTACTTCCTGAACTAAGATAAAGTAACTATTCGCTTCCATAAACGCAAGTAAAAATCTGCTGCTTGTTATCCCTGCACCACCAGATGTTGTCTTTAATGATGTAAGGGCCTTACAATAGCTTAATCTTAAGAAGGAATACTGTTACCCTACTCAGAGCAAAATTTTTCATTATTTTGTTCATTTCTCTATTCTAATGGCTTATGGGAATGGCAAAATTCAATATTTTCCTAGAGTACTGAAAACACACACAAAGGAAAAAAGCCATTCTCTTGAATTACTGTTGCATTTTAAACTCATTACTTGGGAACTAATAAAATATAGTTTAAGAATATCTAATTGTAGTCAAAATGAAATACTCCTAAAATTTAAAATTTTACCTGGTATGATTTTTCTTTTTCAAATTATTTAAAAAATTAAGTATATTGAATGATCCAATTTGATAATTTGAATATATGTGTAAATAAAATTGGGTAACGCAAAAAAGTTATTTTAAGCTCATTATTTCTATTGCCTTTGCAAGAACTATATAATCTATCTAGGTTTCAAAAATTTTAATGGAATAGCATATATTGACAACTAGTGGGGCTAGGAAATTATAAATGAGCTATTTGATTTTTTTAAATCATGCACAGTGAAGATATTTTATAGAATATATAACAATTGGGAGTTGATGGGATTGTTTCATTATAAAGTATAATGAAATATGTTTATTTTAAAATTATAGATCTATGAACTGTTATATAAATAACTTACTAGGTCTATAACCTAAAAAGAACCTCAATGATGGATAAAATAGAAAAATAAAATCAAATATATCAATTACTAAATGGATAGCCATAATTTTGTTTTTCACCCTTTAAAAATTTCTTTTTACAATCAGAGATGTTATATTGTGTTCTTTTTAAATGATTGTTAATTTTTATGTCTCTGTAATAATTCGGTGTTCTTTTGTTTTGTGTGAGTTATTAAATCCTTTGCAAGTAATAAAGGAATTTTAGTGAACTTACATGTATGTATATTACATTGCTCTATATCTTTAGCTGGTTAGTCACTTTGTTTCTTTGTGGAAAAATGCATGTATTCAATTATTCTAACGCTATTCTTCTTCCAATCCCACCCCTCAAGGCCTCCATTTGGCTCCTACCTGGACCCTGGCCTCAGTGAGCTCTGTTCTCAGAGCAAGCTGTTCTCTGACATAGACATCCGGGTAATGGGTTTTCTGAAAGACCTTCTCCAGCTCTTCTAGCTGCAAACTGGTGAAGGTGGTTCGATGTCTCCGCTTCTTACTGCTTGATACATTACTGTCACATTTATCCCCAAGTTCATCCAGTTCTCCCTTCTCTTGCATCCCTTTCACAGGGGACATTCGAAGACTGTTACAGTTGTCCATAGCTCTATTCAGTTCGGTGTGAAGGGCTTGTCCTTCTACTTTAGTGATCCCATAGTTCACTGTAACCAGAGGGAAATAAATGACAGTTCTCAGGATTGTGAAATACATCTCGATGAAAGAATTAAGTAGAAGTAATTTAGAGCATGAGGAAATCAGTCTGTTAATGATTTATTGTGCTGGTTTTAAGTCAATCATCACATGATATACAATTATTAATTCACTGTGGGAAAGGTTTAAAAACCACTTTAAAATGTGCACACAGAACTGATATAATTTGCCAAAATTCACAGCTCTATTTTACAGAGTTAAAGTAATGTTTATGCACATAATTTATAATCAAATTAATGTAGTCAAATTAAAAGATGCTCTAGACTTAAAAAAACCTAAGTGTCCCTAATTTTTGAAAAGTGAAGCAAACTTAATATAAGTCATATACTTATTCACAGCAGACAAAAGTAAGCTACTTAAGTGGCTCAGAAAAGATACTTCAATTTTAAATACCTGTATATCAATATCCAAAAGTTATCATCCCCCTCCACGCAAAACCTATTGACTATAGATTTAAGATGTGGCATCATTTCCACAACATTTTGATTATTTCACCTCTATATTCATGTCTGTGTTTGCCTTTTTTTCAAAAAGTGATCTACTAAATTGAAGAAACGAATTTCATATCAATTTCTGGAAGTACTTTCTATAGAAAAAATAAGACTTAAGTAAACTTTTTTACCTTAAAAACTCACCTTGTAGTGCTTTATTAAATATTTCATATTTCTGCTTAACTTCTGAAATAAGTTTTAAGACAGAAAGCTTTATTTTTCTCTCTGCTAATACACAGAAATTAAAACATCTTTTAAAATATTATATAGGATGGCATCTGGGATTCTGCTAAAGGATATTTTAATTTCAATAATTTCCTTCAGATTTGACTGCATGCTTGCAGTAGGATATAAAAACAAAAATTTATCATATAATACCACACACACACACACACACACACATACAATGGATGCACACAATCAAATGGGAGGCATTTGTTAAGTCAGTTCAGCCAGAACAATAATTTCCAATGGATGTTCATACTTTTTTGATTTGTTTCTGTTTTTAAATTATTCCCCATAACATATTTTACAGCTGTTTTAATTGTGATACAAATGTATTAGACTTTAATGCTTATATAACTTAAATAGCTAATAATTAAGTACTGTGAATTTATTTCAATGTCACTAAGAAAGTAGATCTCAAATGTTCTCATCACAAAAAATGTCAAATATTTGAGGTGATGGCTGGATTAATTAGGCTGATTTAATCATTCTACTTTGTATTCAAATATCATAACATTACTTTATACCCAATAAATATACACAACTATAATTTGTTAATATATAAAATTTTAAAAAATCATTCCTAATAGCTTTCATGCCAAGGAAGATGTGATGTTTAACTAAATAAAAAGAAGAGCCATGACTAATTAACAGTACGGTTTTGTCTCCGTGGGCAAAGTTAAAGGGGGAACTTCGGCAATTAGGGGTGGGGGAGGGGAAGCAGCGGAGAAGCTAAGGGCATCTCAAGAGAGAGACAGAATCTTTCCTAAATTATGCAGATTCCTGCCTACGTTCATCTTACTTAATACTTCTTTATTAAAGTTTATCTAAATAGCGTGGTATTCGTTTAAAAGTTGATAAAGTATCAAAAATCATCTATTTCTCGTCCTTTATTTGGATTCCCGACTATTTAAAATAAAGAATTACAATTGAGTCCAGCCAGCAGTCAACACAGGACATTGCAGGACCATTAAAGAAAGTCCTGTCAATTCAAATAACTTTATGCACGCATCTAGGAATCCCACAAATACAGATACCGAAGTCTAAAAAACAGCCAGAAAAACACAAATTTAATGTATGAATAATAAAAATTAATTGCTCGCGTCTAACTAAATGAAACGATCTAACTGATGATTCTCTATCATTTGCGCCTTTTTTTGTTTTTTGGTTTACTCTTACAAGTCAAAAGTAACCTGCAACGTTGAATAAAATAAGTAAAATATGATTTTTTAAAAAAGCTTGTGCACAAAGTATTTAGAAAATGAGTTTTTACAAGCCAGAGTCTTGTCAGATTTTGAATCTCCATTAAAATAGGGGGCAGGAGGCTTGTTGTAAATATTTCACACTTAATTCGTTTGTTATTTTAAAGCAACCCGCTCCTTACAGCTTAACTGTGGAATATATACAATGATAAGGAAAAGTTCCCTTGGAATTGTAAACGTACTTTAGCTGTCGCGATCTGAAATAATAGGTTTGTATTGAGTTACAAGATAGAAAAGATAGATGGTTTGTTTTGATAACATTTTGACTTTGAGATACTTGGGCATTCAAAGTTGAAGTTTTCATTGAGAAGCATTTGGAAGGTTTCTTAGGTAACTTTAAATGTGTAATCAGAAAAATAGACAACGCAGAATCTGGCAGTGAATGATTATATCGGGGACTCTTTGCCTGAAGCTATTTAAAGTGATTTGGTAGTTAACTAAAATTTAACTCATGCTGTACTGCAAACACAAAAAAGCAGAAATCGAAATTCACACAAATTTATAATCTAGCAATCCTCCAACTTCACGGTGAAAAACATCACCATGTCTTGTTAAATAAAAAAAAAAAAGGTTTGGGGTTTTTTGTTTGTTTGTTTTTCACCTAAAGGAGCCCAGAGATTATTTTATTCGTGAGGACAGTGACGTACTCTAACGAGCTGGGATGGATTTCGGTTCCTCCCTCCCGGACTGTGCGGCGAGCTCGCAGAGGAAGCGATCTGGCTTGACTCAATTACGCTCTATTTACCGCCGTATCAGTTTACTCCGGAGTCCAGGACAGAGGGACTCCGGGACCCGTAGGGGACGAGACCCAACAGCGAAAGGAGAATCGCTCGGAGGCAACCGGCTGCCGGATCCTTTCTTTGACCCCCAAAAGTCCGCTGCGGCGGCGACACCGCTTCCTGAAGCGCAGGCCGTTCCGCTGCCTTCCTCCGCCCTGCAGCTCTCTCGCTCCCCCTTTTCTTCCTTTCTCCCTCCCCGCCTATCCCGACCGGTCCCGCACTTGGGGTTTGCCGAAGGGCTGCCCAGACTCGAGCGCTAGCGACTCACCACTGCTGTCCTGACAGGGCGAGGTCCTCTCCAGGCGCACGTGATGCTCGGCGCGGGGCAGGGGCCCGAAGGCCTGCACGCATTTGCCTGCAGACGCTTTGCTGTAAAAGGACTCATTGTCCAGCGTCTCCATAACGTGCTCCAACGCGCCTCCCGCGCCCAAGTAAAAGTCACTGTTTTTACTTGGCGGGCTCTTGAGGGCAAACTTCTCGCTCAGAAACTCCATAATCCTGGAAGGCTGTCGAGGAGCTCCCTGGGCGCGGAGGCTGGAGAACGCTGGGGGAGGGAACGAGTGGGCGGGAGCAGGGAGGGCCTGAGAGGAGGGAAGGGAAAGCGAGCACTGCGGCGCCGGGAGCTGCCCAGCTCCGAGCCCTTTAATACGTCCTGGTTGCAGCGGGGGCACCCGAAGTTGCTTTTATATCTTGAAACTCAGCTGGGCTCCTTGGGCAACCTCCCAGTTCTAATGAATATGAAAATAGGCAGGCGACTAACTCCACCCCGGGTCCCCCTCCGCCCCCACCCTACCCCCACCTTCCCCACTTACTCGGGCAGGGCGCGTCCAGGCCTAGGTTAGACAGACAGACAGCTCCATTTCAGACAAATGCCAGGAGAGACGAGGCCCCGACACCCAGAAACACTGCCGCCGCGACAGTGGACTGGCATTTCGGAAGAGCTTGGTGAGATCGCAAAGCAGTTAACTCTCCACTCTCCGCTCTCTGCGCCTTCCCGTGCCACCCGCCCCGCACGCTGTCCCCACCCCGCCCCCACGCCGGCCACTCACTGCCAGAAAGACTTAGAGGCGTCTTAAGAACTTGAAAGGAAGTATTGCTCTAAAGGGCTTTTATTTCATCCGTAAATCGTTTACGTGAGATCCACATTAATCCGAAGCCCAAGAAACCGGATGCATTGGCAGCTATTAATTGGAACGGCCCTGGTAGAGGGGCCTCTTCTACTTCTAACCGGGCGCAGCTCGGCGTCCGGGGCCCTGGGCGCCTTGCGAGGCCGTGGCCTTTCCTTTTGCTCTGGAATGCAGCGGCGTGTGGACGCGGTGGCGATGCGAGGGAGAGGGAGGCTGAGCAAGAGGCATTGAAACGATTATACCAATATCAACCTATTGCCCCACTTCTCCCTTTGGTCCACAATTTTATCATTAGACCCAAATTATTGTAAGAAAACTCGTTAGGACAAGTGCCTCTAAAGGGCTTTTAGTCTAGGCCAGAGGGGAGACTCGATACACAAAGGGGTTTGTGAAGAAGATGAGAAAAGCCTTCAGCTTGGTTTTTTTTTTTCTTTTTTTTTAATATTACGTTTACTTTTAGAGAGTTGCGGTGGAGTTACTCTGGGGAAAGCGCGTGCGGGGAGCGAGTGGTGCGCGCGGAGCTGGGCGCACTCGCGGCGCTGCGTCCCAGCGCGGGCAGGTCCAGGGCCTCCATTTCCGCCGGAGGGGCTGGTAGGGCGAGCGAGACAGCACTGCAGGGTTGAGAGCTCCTCAGTGTGACTTGCGGCTCTACTCCGGGCCTCTGAGAAGCCCGCGGCATCTGAGAGAAATGTGTTCCGTGCCCTGGGTATGAAAAGGCAGCCATTTGCAACAGGCTCCTTACGCTAGCAAATTTGGTGCACAAACCCCGCAAGTTGTGGACCAGGGAGGCCTCTGCTTATGCATCCTGATACAGCCTTTCTCAGCACTGGCCCTCGCGGTGGCCGTCACGTTTCCCCGCTCCAGCCTGGCAATTACGCCGCGGCTTTGAGTACGCCGGCCTGCCCCGACGCTGGGGATGGCGAGGCCAAGCCCAACTCTGGCGGGCATCGGGTAGGTTTGGGATTTTCCACCCTCTTCTGGGGTTTTGGCTGACCCACGCCTCAGTGGTGAGACCTTTTTCAAGGCCCAACCAGGCCTGAGTCATGGAGGAATAATCACGGAGCACTGCGCACCAGAGAGCTGCTCCTTAGCACTGCCCTAAAGGGGGGATCCGCCCTAAGCACCTAGATCGGACCCCGCGGAACCCGAGCAAACAGGCCGGGAGCAGCAGCCTTAGTTGCTGGGCCCAAGATCCAACCGTGACTGTTCTCCCGAGGAGGGGCATAAGCTCAGTTCACGTGGTGCTGCGCGCAGCGTGGCCTGGAGCGCGCAAGCAGGTTCTGGCAGATTGACACTATTGCTGGAATTAAACTGCTTATGCTGTATTATTATTACTATCTCCAGAGCAGTGCCGCCAGCACCAACAGCAAATTGTTAAATCTCAAGGGGGTGCGGTCAAAGAAAAGCACTGGGGAACTGCGCTTCAGGAGAAAGTCAGGCTGTGTCGTGACTCGGGGACATCCTCAGCATTGTGAGGCCAGACTTGAAGCAAAAGAAACAAAGTCAAGGAAACGCTCCTGCTAGGGTGCCCTGCAGTATTCAGACCTTGCTTGAGCAGAAGCCATAGTTAAGCGCTTCCCCGGCACTTTCTAGCGGGTTCCTGGGCAGCTCTTGTCGGAACGTGGGGTGTTCAGTTATTCCCTCGCTCCTGAGTGAGTTGGTGACTCTCGATCCTATGCTATCCCCCTCTGTCCTCTCTTACCTTCAGGTATTCTGAAAGTCTGATTTTCTCTAATATACACGGGGAAAGATAAGAGAAAAATGGTGGTTGGTTTTTCAGAATTTCACAGCAGCAAGAACAACTCCAATTGCTGACTTGAAATATACAAACTAGTTATAAACTTAGTTATCTCACTGAGCTCTGTCAGCTTGTTTATAAATATGTGCTTAAGAGCCCTAAATTTCCTGAAAAACATTCGATGTCTTTTAAATGAAAGACATATGATATGATGCAAGTTCTAGAGTACTTGTATACCAATAAAGGTCCAACTCATAAAAGGAAACTAAGGGGAGCCGAGGACAACAGCTTCCTAGTAAACCAGTTCCCACTCCATTACCCAAACTCACTTGGATAAGTAGTGGTTGGAGGGATGGAGTGTAAGGTGTCACCAACCCCACTTAATATCCTTGGAGCCTCCTGGAAATGCAAATCTATTACACGGAATCCCATGTGTGTTGTGACATGTAACCACATGTGCCCATAACAGAGGGAACAGCTAATGGCAAACTCCCATAACGAATGCTTAATCTGCAGTTTTTGGCAAGAAGCTGGGTCTTTGGTTGCCAAGAGCTGCATTAAATGGATTTTGAGAGGTTGAGATGGAGTTTAGGGTAATGACACAGCTCTAGAGATAGGAGCATTAATAATAAATTGAAAAAGTACTAATTAAAACAATAATGAAATAATTTCCAGAAGTCACAAGAAGGGAGAACAAATCAGATCAAAGGCTATCTCACCTTCCTCGAGATCTACCTGGGCTTTTTCTGCCCGATACTTTGAGGATAACCTTCTGGGGGTGAGAGTGTTCTGAGGGGCAATCAGCTAGCAAAAAAAGACCCCATTTATTAGTCCAGGTTTATTTTATGTATGTAGGCTCAGCCCATCACCCCCAGGTGTCCGTCTACTTCTTTGCCTCACCTTTCTATTTTGCCTTTGAAAGTATTGTTCATCCCTTTTCATACTGAGGATCTAAACCCAGGAGTCAGCTCTCCTTCTTTCATGTCAGTCAAGAAATCTAAGGGGAATAAGCTGCCATACACCCTTTTCTCATTTGCTTCCTGAACAGAACTTTCCCGATAGGCACCAACTCTTGCAGGAAGTAGTGCAAGTGTGGTGTGGTGCGAGCAGGGGTAGCAGAGCGACAGAGGTGGGGAGACATCAATTTCTTTTTTCGATCTCTGTGCAACTCTGTGTAGTCATTGATGCTTCTTCACATCTCCTTGATGGGGATGAAGAGCAGTGCTTGGTGAGGGATAAGGGATATCAGGAAGGAATGTGAAGAGTGGAGAAAGCAAAATGATGAGAGCTAACAAGACCTATTGCAGGTTCAAGTCCCAGCCTCTTAGGAAAAACTTTCTCCTCTAGTAATTAAGATGTATTGGATCATTCTTCTGGCACCATCGGATGCTAACACAGTGGAAAGGCTATTTTGTGATGATGATTCTGATGCTGCCATTTGATGTTTCATCTAAAATCATTCCTGCAACCAGTTTGTTATCAGGTGGCGGCTCACCAAAACAGTGATTTTGAGTGTTTTGAAAAAGTTTTCCTTATTAAGTTTCCTTTAGAACTTAGAATTAAAGTAATTGAGTGAGTTGAAATTATTTGGAAAGTCCTTTGAAATGACTATTTGACACACACCCCAACCAAAGGTAGTGCTTTATTGGAAAGTAAAATTCAGATAAGGGATTGGCAGTCTAAGGCAGCTTGAGTAACTTTACATTAAAAACAAAAAATTCTCACTGACTAAAAGCTGCTTTTAATATCCCTCTCCCCTGTGTTAATATGTATTGGAAAATGAAAAATATTTATTTGTACATATAATAAAGCAGCAATATATGAAATGTGTAGACCACTCTAGTTCCTTTTCAACTTATTGAAAGAAATGTCACACTTATATAGTAATAGTGGAAATGTCAAGATAAGATTGCTAGAGTTTTAGTCTTAGCACTTTCTTTTTGCAGTGAGAGTTTGAGGCTTCTTATAAGTAAATCTAGGAAAAGTGCATGCTGAATCAGGCAAACTATGCCAAATGCAGAAAAGCTACAGTCTGGAGAAGGGAGGAGGAGCTGGTGGAGTGAAACTCTCATGAAAAAGTACTAAAATAATTGAATGTCATGTATTATGGCAAGAAGCCAGGTGGCCTCCTGTTTGTGTGTGCTCTGCTGTTTTCCTTCCCTGGCTTCGTCTTCAGCCTTCCCACAGCTCTGCAGACATAACAGATAGAGAAATATATTTTGCATTGAAGCAGCTCAAAAGGTCTTCATCAAAATAAAAATACCACACAAAGAAATATTTAGGCTTTTCTTTAAAATATATACCAATTCATCATCATCTACTCCAGAAAACATACGTATGGACTAATGTATAACTTTTTGACATTTTTGAAGTTTCTGCCTTTTAGAAAACAATTACCTGAATGTTAATTGATCCTGTAAGTCTTGCAAGCGTATTGTCACAAAGCTCTCAATTATAGTTATTTAAATTTACCTTGATTTCAATAATATTAAATATTTTGATGTTTCAGAAACTTCTCATTTTTCAAAGAGCTTTGCTTGTTTTTGAATTTCAACTTGTTTCTGTAACAGTTTTTCACACAGTTGCCTTTTTCTTAAAAGAGGAGAAATGGATTTGCCTTCTATTCTCCTAAAGGATCCAATTAATATGTAAAAATCTAGTATGACTACTTGCCCCTCATGCACATATCTTGACTTACTAGCATGTGTTTACATTACTATTGTTTACTTTTACTATAGACATATATTTAATTTCAAATATTAAAAAATCATGATTTAGCTGCAATAACCTAGTCACCTTTATTTCTCTCTATAGCTGTTGTCATTGTTCCAGAAAGTCTTGAGTATGACAAAAGACCGTTAAAGTTAGATTTCTATGACACATATAACTTTAAATAGTGCATAAGTTAAGCTGTATTTAATTGATAAACTCAAATTTCACTAGCAAATTATTAATCATTTATCTAGAACATGTTCTCTACTCTTTTATTTGATAAGTGAATTGTTTAAACTTCTCTTCAGTATATTTAAATACATTTTTTTTCTCTGCTGATTTCCTAGATATGTCTTAAAGACAGGGCTGCTTATTTCCCGGAAAGATGTTCTGCATTCATATTCACTCCTTGAGCTTTCACGTTTCAGGGGAAGATTTCCTTAAAGAAAATCTCAGTATAGCCACTGAGGCAAAATGATGGATGTTTCTCCTTTGGACTGGAATTATACAACGTAATAAGTGTAAAGTCAATGGTCATTAAATGAACCCGACCAGAGTACGGCCAATAGACAAAATCAAAGCAGGTCCAGACATAGAGAAACAGATTCTGCTCCAGAAAGTCCCCCCACCTACTGTGTCCCTCCTTTAACCACGAATACCCTTTACCTTGGGACAAGAGGACAGGGTTTGGGCTCTGAAGTGGTGCACTTAGAACGCATCTCATTGCAGGCATGAAAACTATTTGAAATCTAGCTTACCCTCTTTGCCGTGGTGCTTTATAAATTCAACAAAAGGAAGAAAAACACAAAGACATTTATTACATGGAGGATTATTCAGAGGGATAAAAAAAAGAGGGGAGAGGAGAGAGCAACAGCTCCTTTACTTCTAAAATAATCAAAGAACTTTAGAGAAAGGTAAAGATTAATATTCACTCCTCTCGTCCTCCCAACCTATGCCGCCCGCCCCTAGCAACATGGACTCCCGATGTGAATTTTGATAAGTGAGTTTTAACTTGCTAACTGTCCTAAGCAGAGCTTCGGAACAAAAAGCTCTCTGCGGCTCACAGAAGGAAAGCCGAGCTTGTGGGACGCCTCTCCTCGGGGCGCAGGCAGGACCTGGGGCTGCCAGCGGCGCCCCTGTCCGCAGTGACCTGCTTCCCAGAGCCTGCGCCCCGGCCCAGCGACGGCTGCACCCAAACATCTCGCCGGTCCTTTCTGATCAGGAACTCGTGGACAATCCGTGTGCGAAGCAAACTTCCTGGGTGGACCGCCACCTGGTGCGCAACTCGGGGAAGGACCACCCTCCCGGCTACAGGCCTGGGAGAGCAGAGAGGGACAGCAGTGCGGGGGCTCTGGGGGGAAGGCTGAGTCTCCACCTCAGAGCCGTAGGCGAAGTCACCTACAACCAGGAATGAGCGCGCGTATGTAGAGAAGCTTCTAATCTGAGCAAAGAGAATGAAGTTTTGCTTCTCATGCAAACTTAAAAGAGCCTCGACGACGAATACAGACAGGAGTTAGCGGTTAACCGATTTGCTGCTAATATTTCATCAGCGGTGCTTTCCCCCCTTTAAAGTTTAACTCTTGGCAAAACAACATGTTTTAAGCTTTCCATCCAAATATTGATGTTGGCAAATAGATCATCTAACCGTCCCTTGGTTAAGGACAGTGCCCTTTTTGTTTCACAGGTTGGCAATCAGAATTAATCCATAACACAAAATGCTGCAGGTTTAGAGTAAGGCAGGAGACATGGAACTCTCTTTTATAATATAGAGTGTCCGTGTTTCTGTGTTTGTGAAGTAGCGCACACCTCACCGTTAACTACCTGTCCCCAACAGTGAATGATCCATTCTCCCCGTTGGAGAGTGCCAGGTTTCAGCCTGACTGTAGCAGATGCTCCTTCCTAGTGGATACATTAAATGTCAGGCTGTGGTCCAGACTCAAGATCTTGTCCTACAGCAAAAAAAGTTTTAACCTTTACTGAATTTTTTTAACGTCCTTTTTATTAAACAAAGCTGATACATTACCTCGAGCAGGGTGACGCCCAGGGCATCGGAAGACATCTGCTGAAAAGCCTCAGAGACCACGTGAGATTACGTCATCTTTTCGGTTCCCAGCATCAGAGTCCCCCAGATGGACCCTTCTTATAAAGTCACAATTAAACACTTTCTTACCTTCGCCGTTGCTCTCTAAGATCACAAAACCTCATGAATGCACAATTTATTAACAAAGTTCAAATATGATAGGCAATTAAAATATTTACTGCTAATAAGTATTTAAGCAAGTATTTTTTAGAGTTACCAAAAAAGAAAGAAAAAAATAGCTTTAGACAGTTCAAATATCAAAAAAACTATAAGCAAAAATTTTTAAAAGGACTTTACTTTTAAAAGGGACTTGTTTGAGGGAAATGTCTTTAATTCAGTTACTTACAGGGAATCCAAATAATTCCAGGAGAGTTCATTTCTGATCAATTTTCTTGAAATTCTTTATTTAACACTGTATTTGATTCATGTGCTACTTTTGGGAAAAGGTAGTTATTCTTTTGCTATTTCAGGAATTGCTGAATAATTGAATTAAGCTAAATCTAAGTAACTGATTATTCTCTTTTGAGTAAGAATGCCCTTTAATCTTGCATTCTTTCTCATGTTAATAACACTTTGAATACTTGTCTTACAGTTTAAAAAAAAATGTAAATCTTGGCAAAATGAATTAAAGAAAGAAACTTTAAAAGCAATTTTCATTTCTTATGAAATAAAGTAGATCTATGGGCTATGTTTCATTTAAGGTATATAAGCTTCTTTGGTATCTCTAACTGCTGGATCACAGCTGAGGCAAACTATATAGGATATAAAAGTGTCTCTACTGCATATCATGCAACTTTTTAGCTCTAGAAGTGAACATCGTGGAATCCTGTAAATCATTTTTTAAATTTCCTTCAGGTATTATCCATTAAAGGTGGTCCTTTATTCAATATTTTTACCAAAAACTCAAATATAGATATTGCACTAAGTTTTATAAATTATCCATTATTAGGATTGATAGTTAAATTTTTAGAATACAAAAAATATTGGAATACATTTTTGGGGAAGGTAGAATGATGGAATCAAATCAATGGAGACAAATACAAAGTTGCAAATTAAGGTAAAAAAAAAAAAAAGAGAGAGGAAACAAAGATTCTAAGGGTCCGAACAATAACGATCTGAGGATATTTTGAGACTACAGCATGACTCAGTTGCTAAGGAAGCCAAAACAAATTTAGCTTATATTACATTAACAGAAGTGAAGCAGTCGCACATCAGAAAAGATCAGATCCTCACTATATGCTGAACTATGCAGAAATATAAAAAATTAAGAAACGTTCTGGAAATAATTTTTGTAGAGAAAAATAATTTTGAGCTTTTCTAGTGTACAATAGCTGAGTCAAAAAGGATTTGTAAACCTTATTATAGGAAGAATGGTTACAAGAGTTAGTGATTTTTATCTAAGACATAAGAAAGAGTGATTCAGTTTATTCACTTTAACCTCAGCTGTAGAACAAAGTGGATTGACTTGAGTTGGAAAATAGGTTTTTTAGGTTAAAGACAAGCTTTTTAACAGTGAATTTTCCCTATAACTAATGTGGGCTAATTCTTGAAGCTGCATGATACTGGACAAGAGATGTTACAGAGGTAAATCTGTGTCATGCAAGTTTTTTTTTCAAATCAAAGCTTCCAAATGATGTCCTTAATGCATACCAATAGCCTACATCTCTGAAGTTTCCTTCACAAGAAAATTATAGTACTACTATTTTCCAAATTTAGTTTAGTTTCTCTAAAGAAAAAAAATTGTTATGTTTTGCCTTAAGCTAAAATTAGACTATATTTAGCAAATGTTTTTAGTCAAATAACCATTGTATCATTCTGACATGCCTATATTTTATTATATCGATAACTTTTTGGATTTCCTAATGACAACACGTTTGGCTAACCGATTAGAGACAGCTTTTATCATAATGTATATTTATGCATCTCTATTTCACCTGTAACATCAAAAGTGTAATAATGTATAGACTAGATTCAGTCTTACTGGGGTTAAATCCAACTCTATCATCTGCTGGTTATGGGATGCTGGGATGCTATGATTCAATGTCATCTATAAAATGAGGGCCAGGAATAGTACCTGTTTCAAGGAGAAGTAAATATAAAGAAAGTTAATGTATCTAAAGCATTTAGAATAGTACCTGGTCATAAAATAAGCACTAAGTGTTTGTTGTTATGATTTTTAAAATTCAGAATGGGAAAGCATTTAATAAAGATTATAGACATAGAAAAAATAATTAACTAATGGTGCTATGAAGTGAAAATTGACTTAAAAACAGAAACAAATTATTTAAATTAAGAAAATGAAATATATAATTATGACTATTTAGGAGATAGAAAAAAAGAGAAAGGATCACATATGGGAAATAAATCTCTATGTGGATGCTAGGTCCTGGGGTGTGTGTAACATATTAAGGCAAGTGTGCTTGCCCCAAACTACTTTTCAGTTAGGATATAAACATAGGCATAACCTCTAACTTAAATTTTCCAAGATTTTTGTGACTCCAGAGACTGGGGTCTTACTCCCAGCTCTGCCCAAAACTACCTATATGACCTAAAACAAGCACAGTTACCTTTTAAGGCCTCAGCTTATCTTGTTAAAATACTCTTTTTTTTTCTAAAATTATGTATTGAAAAACATTTAATAGAAATACACTTCTTATCAATTGAACGATATGGTCTCTAAGATGCTGCTATGATTGTGTCTCCCCTAAATTCATTTGTTGAAACTCTCATCCTCAGTGTGAATTGGGGGCCTCATGATGGAATTAATGTTCTGAAAAGAAGAGGAAGAGACACCAGATCTCTTTCCCTGCCATGTGAGGACACAGTAAGATCTTTTTCTATAAATCAAGAGGAAGGCCCTAACCAAAAACCCAAACATACTGGTACCCTAATCTCAGAATTCTAGCCTCCAGAACTGTGAGAACTAAATGTTTGCTGTTTAAGCCACCCAGTCGATGGTATTGTGTAATAGAAGCCCAAGCAGACTAATACAGAAAGGGCTTCCAATTCCTTGATTCTAATATATACCAGGTAAAAAATGTTAGAAATTCTAGCTTTTTTCAGCCATTGCTAGACTTAGAGGACTCAGCATAGTACTCCTGGAGGTCTCACAGAACTCATTCCCTAGGGTAGAACAGCTTGTTCAGGAAATCACTGTCTATATCAATGTCCTTGTGAGGAAAGCATTTACAAACGATTCTGCTAATGTCTATACTTGGAAGTAACTTCACTCAGATTTAAGAAACGTCAGCATATACAAAACTCAACTCTCAACACACTGAAAGGCTCAATAGGTCATTTAAGTTTTCTTCCACTTAACAATACTAATAAAAAAATCAGTATATTCATTAAGCAGAGACTTCAGTATAAGTAATTTTATTATCATTTCATATTTGAATTAAATTAATATTTCCCCTACTCATGTCTAACTTTATTTCAAAATATACCAATAATTATTGATAATAACATTATCTGAAAATACTACTGTCTTCCTATTTATGAAAACCCTCACATAGTTTTCCACTTAGAGATCATGCAAATAACCCAAAGCCTATAGGCAGTTCTCAGGTTATGAAATCCTGCTTCCCAATCACATTTCCCAATAATTTCCCATCTCTCTCACCAAGCTTTATCAGTTCTGCCCAATAATCTAATCTCTGGGTTGTTCTACTGTCCATTCCCTGAATATGTCACTGTAATCTGTGTCCAGGTATTTTTTCAGGATGTATTCTTTGCCTAAAATACTTTCCTTAATATCAATTCATCCTTCAAGGTCAGTTAAATTGAATATTAAATCACCCTTTTCTGTCCAGTCCCATTTGAAAATAATCCTTCCCACCTCCAAAACAATTTTTATCCTTTTTAGGATTCTAAAATAAAAGTTCTTTATAGTGTTGTTTATTGAATCTAGGTTAATACTCACTTTACAAAACTAATTTATGACGATAATACAATAAAAATGTTTTGTTCTCAATAGAAAAGATAATTGCACATTCTAAACATTCAATAAAGATTAAGAAACAAAACCAAGGGATGTATATCCTTTTCTTTGTTTCCCTAGAGATTCAGTGAGCCAATATTTCCACTTAAAGCAGAAGGGATAAAAAGCAGAGAATGTGAGCCAGTCTCATCAATTACCTGACATCCACTTTGGGACCCTGGTAGTGGAAACATTTTATGGGTCTAGTTTGTAGTATAGAGCATTAGCTACAGAGTTTTGGTGCTGTCATTTCCATTATTTTCTAGAAATATATCTTTTACATGCCAATGTAAAAAAATAAGTTAATATGCTATTTGAAATATGTACTTTTTACATTTCCAAAGTATTCTACACACTTCCAATGGAGAGAGTATGTATTTGAAACATTGAATTCTACTTCTATTTAAAGGCAAATCTAGAGAAGTCAGTTCTCAAAATTTTTATAAAGTATTTTCCCATTATTTCATGGAAATATTTCCTCAATATGGTATGTAAAATTGATCCAATTTTAATCTGCTTAGACAAATTTTGGTTTAATTTTGGGAGATTGTTCTGGGAAGGTTTACTGTGTCAAGTCACTATCCATTGAGTATTTACGATGCCCAAGATACTCAGCCAGGGGTTTCACATATACTTTGCCCCTTGACCTAGTATCACCCTAATTTAATGGTATACAAACAGGCTCAGAGAGTTTGTCACTTATTCAAGATGACTCATCAGAGCGAGGATTAGAACACAAGGCAGTCAGATTATAAAAACCATGCTCTTTTCACTTTTTTCCATATGCTTCATACCAAAATATGTACTTAGCAGAACAAAATTGCTGTGCTGCTTTCTTTGTTCTATGTATTACATTGAGTTACTCTAAGTATTGGTTTCATTTTGAAGTTAATAGAAAATCCATGGTTAGAGCAAATTTGAATGATGCAGAGTGAGATGAGAAAAAAAGCCTACCCTTACTATGTATCCTTATGATTTTCTTCTGATCCATGAACTTTGGTAGAGAAATCTTGAATCCAATAACTTTGGGAAGAAACCGCAAATCCATATCAAAGTATAAAGTAGTAAAGTTAGCATTTTTTAATTTTGAATATGTATATTTAAGTATTTATTAATAGTACACACTTACAGATGTCACTAATCTAAAATGACCTTATTTTTATACCTTCTTATTTCTGTATGACATAAAACTTTAGGGGCTAATATATCTGAAATTTTCTCCTGTAAGACAATGTCCTCATAATTTTATTTAATAAAAGAAATATGTTGTCTATGTTAGATTAAATAAAACACATTATAAAATTAATTTTACTGATTTCTTTTTACATTTGTAATGTGGTTATTAGAAAATTTAGGATTATATATGTGGCTCATATTATATGTATATTGTGCAATGCTAATCTAGATCCATTCTACGAGGCTCATAATACAAGTTTGAAAGTTTCTATTACTGCCTTTGCAGGAGAAAATTACTTTTCAGTAATTACAATGACATTTTTTTTTAAAGTTTTACATTTATTCACTTGGTTACCACTGGTAGCTGCATTCCTCCATAAGAAAATCATGTATTTGATGTGGTTTTTCACTTCTGCTGTTGCGATGTAAAAGTGGTTATAACAACATTTCCTAAAATATAATGATGCTATGCAGATTATATTCTCTCAGTAATAGTAAATATAGCTGTGAAATATAAGAGGAATTCTTCTTCTTATATTATTAATTGAATTGGTTCACTTTTCTCAAAAGCTTCAACAAAAGGATCTTTCTATAGCACCTTCACTAGTTACCGCCCTAAAGCAAAGATGAGAAGTAGCAGAGAGGCCCTCACTCACTCTAATCTCCCAATGCTTTAGCCGACTACCGATTGTGCCACTCTTCCATGCTGCTTTATGTGGTCTTCCTTACCAAACTCTAATGAGGTGTCATGATCTCTTCCTACAAATTGCCATTCCAGATCTATCAGAGAGGGCTTATTGAAACTTATTTGTTCCCTTGCCCTAAAGTGCTGGCAGGTATATGAATTATAAATGAGAAGTCACATGAAAATTTTCATTTTAATTTTTGGTTTGGGTAAAATTCTGGCTCCTAGGTATAGTAGATGAATTGCACATTTGAAAGGGAAGGGTAAATGGTTGTCAGGAGGTACCACATAAAGCATGTGTCTATCGTATGCTTTTTTGGAAGTTATAAACACACTGTATTTGTTGTCTTTCAAATATATTTATTTCTGCAACTGTTATTGGCTTTTATGTTTTGTGTCTTAGATTTACACTGGATTCATGATACCATAGGATGCCAAATATAATATGGCTTCCATTATAAGAATCCATCTATATCACAGTTCAAATCATGCATTTGAAAAATTAATAACTATACTTGTGTTAAAGCTTGTTATAACTTACAAGGTAGATGCTAATCCTATTTCTCACCACCAGTAACATAAAGGATTGCAACCTGATTTTGTAAGATGATCTTTGGTTAAAACCAAATAAAAGCAAATATATACAGGAAATGGAGAGTTAAATTCAATTATGCCATCTCAAAGTCTAGAACCATAATGTAGGGTTATCTCTCCTTTTTATTTCATAATATTCACTATGTTTAACACTATCTAAATTCCATTTTTTTATAAACTAGGATTTGTGCACCCTGTTTTCTGTAGTCTCTCTCTTATCTTACCAATTATTTCCTGCATCAAAACACCCTACTTACATAATTTCACACAGCAGCCTCAAGATCAGTGCTATCCAATAGAAATATAATGTTAATCATATATATAATTTAAAATTTTCTAGTACTCACATTTAAAAAAATAAAAAGAAATCACACTATTATTTTAATGCAATCAATATAAAGTTATTAGATAACTTTACATTCTTTTTTATACTAAATCTTTGAAATCTGGTATGAATTTTACACTTACACTATATCTCAACTGAGATTAATCATATTTAAAGTACTCTATAATCACAATTGTCTAGTGGCTAGTATTGCAGAGCACAGGTCTAGATTATAGCTCTTTATCTACTCAGAAAGGGCCTTTCTCTGAATCTCACAATCAAATGTGACAAAACCAAATCCATCTAGGTAAGCAAAAATATCATGTAGATAATAGATTTAATTGTATACTGAAATAAATGGCCAGTACAGTTACATCTCATATTAGTGATTAGTTAGAAATTAGCCTTGACAACTGCTATTCTATAGGATCCTTAGGGGTCTTCTTTCCCTGAATTAAAATATATTCATCATATAACTCATTTTCCCCTCAGTACAGTTATAAAAGACATAAATCTAGATGAATAATTATCCAGATAAATAATAATGAATAACTGTAAGATATCATCATTTAAAGATGATGTCTTTAAAGATGATAGAAAATGCATCTTGTTGGAAATATGACAACATAGGAAATACAATAGTAAAAGAAAACTTTATTCACTTTATTATGTTAATGACTAATTTTTTTCAAAAGGGTAAGCAAAAGTGTTTCTCTTTTCTAGGAAACTTATTGTAGCTACTTTTATTATAGCATACAACCAGTAAAATATATCCTAAATGTTTACTTTTATAAGTCTGAATTTTGCATTGATACTACCCAGATTTTGAGAAAAATGAGAAAAATAGGAGCAAATTATGAATAAAGACAAAATGATGACAATGACCAATTTAATAACTAAGCAGCATAGTCAAGAAACAAAAGAACAAAAGCATGTTATGTTTATGATGTGAGGACTTAAAAGTAGACAAAAATCTCTTATTTTTTAAGATACTTTAAATTTTTAGTTATTATGGGTACATAATAGTTGTATATCTTTATAAGGTACATGTGATCTCTTAAAAGATTGGTATTTATTACTAATATTAATCTGCAATTTAAATTTCAAAAACCTCTTATCCAAGTCTGTGACTTCCAACATATTCTTTCTAGTTAGAATACACTCTCACTTGTTTTCTTCAAAAGAGAAAAACTCAAAACTAATGTCCAAAAATACTGGTGTATTCTCTCTTTTGCATCTAAGGCAGAGAAGTACCTACGACAACGTTTCAATGTTTGTTATGCCATTTTGATTTTTTGTCTTTTTTAAAATGGGAGCACTGTACTTCCAACTAACTTATGAACATAATAAGAAATTAAGATCCATACCTAGTAATCATTTGGAATGCTTTCCAAAACACCGAGTAAGATCTCTTATAATATACTATGTGCATAAAGATATTGTTAGTGGAGTGAACATTGGAAAGGGGCTGTCTCTGTAACCCAATGTAGTTGATTTTCATATCAAAACATTTTAGAATCTCCAAATACCCTGCCTAGAACTTTTATCAGACTTTTTATGATTAGTAATTCATTTTACCATTCTTACTAGCTAGAAGTCACTGATAATGATTGATTGTTACAGCACAGGGGTGAGGTAGTCAGGAAAGTGAGAATTGAATTAGGAAGCATTTGGGGGGTAGGACATAGGGCACAGGAAAGGACAAAAAGTAATGTATTTGAATAGTAGCATTGCCTAGGTCCATTATTGTCAATCCAAAATTCAGTGACAACAAGTGATGAGACAGGCCCATATTTTTACTTTACCGAATCTTAAGGACAATTATATGCCAAAATGTCTCCTCAAAGTAAACAGGAAAAAGCATATCTCTTGGTTTGATTTCTTTCATGTCCTTTTCAGTGGTAAAAACATCAATTTACATTTTCTATTTTCATAAACACAAATAAATTTGTATTAGAAAGTGATACAATTTGGCCATTGAAATATTTTTAAAATAATCATGCTAAGGCTGGACACAATAAAAAACACTACAAAGAACTTCCAGATTGACAGCATAATTAGGAAACTATTTTATTGACATATATATCAATCCATTTACAAATTTAGGAGCATCAGCACCAATCATTTTCCTCAATTAACCTTCCTGTTAATATTGTGAAACAATTACACAGATTACAGAGTAAGGAAACCATGGATTAAGGTTATTTTTAGGTACTAAATCAGTTTAATCACAAGCATCTCACTTCTCATACCAGCCTTTCCACTTCATTGATTTGAGTATATGAACCATAAAACCCCATCAATATCAGCTTTAATGTGGTTTTCTCCTGCAGGGTTCACAATAAGCTGAGATAAAATATTTTCCATCATTACATTATGTTGGTTTGTGGATGCTGTTAGTGAAAGGTTTACATAGTGTGTTCATAAAGCAACTACACATGGAGCTGAATTTCTAGGCCACAACATATGAATCTATGTTTTCCTTATTGATTGACAGCTCAAGGCTCATTAACATTTCTATCTCAAGTTAAAAGAGATTTACAGGTTAGAAATGCAATAGGGATCTAAAAGTAGATGGGAGGGATACAAATTAATAAATGTATCTTTAAATCTGTTTGGTCATTTCTAGATGAAATATTTTAATAAAAAGTAGGAAAAACAAAAGGAAAAAACTAATGTTCGCTGGATCCTATTACACAGCAACACAGCTATGGAAAGTCACTGGAGAACTATGAATTTAGCACTGTGAAAAAAGTTCTGGGCTCAAGAGTATAATAAATCCGTGAGCATTAAGTATAAATGCAGTATTTTGCACATTGCATTTACTAAGATATAACAGAACATTAATCACACAATAGTAAGACTTTAATAAAACTGGTTTGTAATTTTAGAAAATATATTAAAATTGCAAAATGATAAGTTTGAGCTTTGAAAAGATTTTTTAAATGATAATTAAAGCAACATAACAAAAAATTAAAATGTAAAAGGTATTTTTGAGTCAGTAGAATAATGTTAATGCACCAGTATTCACATCTAACTTGATAAATAATAAGGGTTTTCCAAATGAAAAAATACAGAAAAAAAATCCCAATTCATCAAATTTATAATTATTTAAATTTATACTTCATTTCAATTTAAACTGAATATATATTTTTGTTATAACTCTAATCTATTTAAGATTGTTTAAAATTTTAAAAAGACCATTTTCATTGTATATTTTGAATTATTTCATGTATTAATTTATCTTTGAAATACCCAATTATAATAATCTGGTATAATAAAGTATATTAATATATTAATTACTCATTAATACTACATTAAACAGTGTCAATAAAACATAGTTACATTTTCTTATATTTATGTCTGGTATTAAAATTTATTATTGGTAACTAAAGCCATCTTGAATACATGTGTCATAAAAATTTAAACTAAAGAAGAAACTATATATGAAAATTTCATTACAGTATTTCAAGAATTAATTTTCTGGAGGTTATTCCACATGAACATAGGAAGAACTGCAAAACTCTCCTTTACAGATGGGAAATAACTTCATAAGAAAAGAACAATTGTAAATTATGTATAATAAAACAAATTAAATACAGTACTTGAAAACCTTGTATCCAGTTGGTAACATAACCAGATATCCAGCCTTCTTGAAAACAAACTATGTGCTATATATTTTGAATGCTGAAGCTTGAAGGATTAATTGGAAGTTTTCACCTTCTTTTTGCCACTTCCCCATCCACCACTGAGTTGTACAGGATTGTCACGGAATGATATACGTTCTTTTTTAGAAGGTCTTGTATTTGTTATCATTGGTGCAAGTATCCCCTTAATTGAACAACCTAGACAGTGATATTAAATGTACACTTTCACTTAATATGATACAAGTAAAATTATATTTTAAATTAAGAAATATATTTAAGTCAACAACATGCATTTCTAAATTCTATGAACAAGTTTAACAAAAATATCTTTGTTGAGTTTATTTTTATTTGCAAAGCAATAATGTATAATTAAAGATTGGTATAAATTGTGTTATGTTGAATAAAAGAAACTGACTTAAAAAATTAAATTGCTATAATAGTTTCCTTTTATCTATAGATTCAGATGTCCTTGGTATTTTAAGACCATGAAAGTTTTAAGACTAAGAAGTTTTTAGATATTTATATTTGCATATATTCATAAATAGTTTAAATTTTTATTGTTTATATTTTTATAAATAAAGCATATGTTAAAATTTGTCTTAGTCCTATTGAATTAAGATCTTCTTCAGAAAAAGGAATTCTTGGTAAAATGGAAAGTATTTGATCTAAAATCTTAAGATATTCCTAGGTTTTATTCTGGCTGCATAAAATACAGCTGTGTGACTCTGAACAGGTCACAACCTTTCTGAGCTTTAATTTTATAAATAAGAGAAATAACACATGCAAGGTCATTGTGAAGATTGCCTTTTTGATTATATTGCAGTGGTAGAAAGAGCTGTGAAAATGTTTTGTACATAGGTGCTATCAAATGGAATGAATTATTATTATTATATTTAAAAAGTTAGAAATTATCCATAGAAAAATAACAAAGGTGGTTAAAGGTTAAAAACAAGTAATAGTCATAAGAATGGGTAGTAGATTAGGAATGTTTTACTGGGCAAGACCCCAAGATGCCATATTAAAAATACTATTAAAGAATTACGATCATCTGCTTCAAGTCTCCTGAGGATTAAGCAAGAGCACAGGGCTCTATTTGTGAGGAAAGGGTTTGAAAAGCAGCAGAGTGAGGCATTCCAGGTCTTCTTCAGCACAGGCTTGAGGCAAAGGTTCAAGCCACATGATTCTCCATTGTGATTCTTTTGTGCTTAAATAAATTTAAGGAGGAAAAATCTATTTTTTTTAGATTAATACTTTTCCAACTAGAATTTTAAATATGTAAAAGATATATGTGCAAATAGAAGAGTTAGCAAATATTAGACCGTTTATGGAAATTGGTCTGTAATTTCAAATTTGGTTCAACATGATGGTGAATATTGACTGTCCATTTTCTATTTAAAAGCTCTTTAAAAACAGAGTATCGCATTTTGGTTTTTAATTTTAAAACTGTGATTAGGAAAAAAAATTCAAAGGAGTTAGTGAACCTCCATAAAGGTAGCATATTTTACCTTTACAAAGAGAACAGTACTAAAAATCAGGAAAAAACGTTAAAAGCTATTGTTTTAGGAAAGGGTATGTAGGATCTAAAGAGGCTAATGCCTATGGCTAAAGGCACAAGTCTGCAGTGGAGTTAGAGACAGAACATAGCTCAGGAGTTTTGAGACCTTCAAAGCTGGCACTCCTGAAGGCAATCTCAGTAGAGACTAACAACAAAGAGAGATGCCAACTGAAGTTGACTTCTAATGTGGGCCAGATTTATCCTGTGTTAAACTACTTCCTGTATGTCAGTCAGTAGTCCTTTGAGAAACTGCAACTCTTTCAAGCAAAAAGAATATTTAAAAAAAGCATAAAAGCAAGAATTTCCTAGATGATAAACTAGTGGTATAAAAAGCATTAAGAAAGTGTCTACAAATTTTCCCTCTTCTACTTACTATTTATATATTGGAAAGATCTAGTTTAATATTTTTCCCCAGATAATAGAATAGAATGTCAACTTCAGTCCGTTTAAAAAAATAGTAACAGTAATATTAAACTATCCCCTAGCCCCAGCAGTAAAAATTTTTTCATGAATAAACTATTTCTTGATAACAAGTACGTATTTATGAGAACACATTGTATAGGCAGAATGCTGGGGCCAAGAGCTGGTGTAGGAGAGCAAGGTGTCTGAGCTACTGAGGACATGTTTACAATTCATATATATTTTAGATAAAAAATAAAGATTAATAAAAGAGTATGCAGATTTTCAAAATAACTAACAAATATTTTGTTACAAAAAAGAAAGCTAAATCAAGTCCCTTCAAAGCATTATTAAGGTAATAAGTAGAAATATATATTTTAAAATTAAATTCAAGAACATAGTTCATTATTGGTTAATATTATTTTCGATGAAACTATTTTAGTATAATGATGTATTAATTAAGGGCTTTATTCTTAATATAAGCTTTTTATCAAAGATGAAAAGTAACATGTAAGGAGGGTAAAACTTTTTATACAAAGCATTTATAGATTTTATATACTTCTAAAATAATTATTTCAAAATGAAATATAATGAATTACATTAAAGCATAGATTTGTTTAGACCAAACTGTCATTCTTAACAGTGTTTCTACACAGACCAAACTGTCATTCTTAACAGTGTTTCTACATTCTAAAGGATTTTTATATTGACTAGAAATGTACCATATGGTATAATTTTTTTTTCTAATACTGTTCTGTTATCTTTGTTATTTTGAAGCTGTTGATGAATCTTTAAATCTTTTTGTACTTATCTACAGTGTAACCCTATATTTTTAAAAACGGTGTAATTATTTAGTGTAATTCCTTTAGCAAATAATTTAAAATAATTTTAAAAGCATATTGCGTGATATTACAAGATAGCTTTATAGCAATTTAAAGTATGTTTTCAGTGGAATGAAAATGCTATAGAAAATTAGCCTCTAAAATAACAAACACTTAAGTGAATATATAGTGATTTTGTTAAAACAATATTTTAGGTATGATTAAGAGCTTGAGTTTTACAGTTCTGCTATGTATAAATAAACAATTAGAGCAATGATCAATATAGCTTATTCTCTCATTGCATTTAGTGAGAGATTTTTTGTTATATAAATTCTCAAATCACTAAGTATACAGAAAATAAATCGAGGAGTAAAACACATCTCTAAAGGAATCACATATTGGCATTCATTGCAAAGTCATTACTTTGTCCTATAATTACTCTAGAAATGAAAAAAGAAAATAAAGAAGCAATTTAAAACAGTCAATGTATAATCATTCTAAAATTACTTACCCTCATGAAAATAAAAATAGCAAGGGACTCTTGCATCAAAAATTGATATTAGAGCTAAACCTACTGATGGACTCCTGGAACAAAAAAAATTATGACTAAAGGAACTTTGACAGTGTTTTTTCTGTGACATTGTTAAAGATTTTATGTTTTTTTTTTTACAACAATCTGCTGCATATTTGAAGGTGAGCATAGAAATCAACCAATCAGTATTTGTGCTGAAACTAAGTCTTGATGAGTATGCCCTATTTTCCAAGAAGTCACTTCTTTGCTCCATAATCTGTGTTCTGCTAAAGATTTGTTCTGGTCCTTAAAAAAATTTTTTTCCCTTGTTAAATCCTTGGTTCTTTAACAAATGTCAAGGTCTATATATGCTGTGTTTTGATAAGTAATTTAATATGCAAAATGCTTTGAATGACTCTACTGGTATGTTAAAAAAAAACTGTTAAACAGGTCAAAATAGAAATCTCATGATGTATATCGTAATACGTCATTGGATTTTCATTGATATACTCAACACTATGTGTCTGGATATAGAAACTATTTCAAAGTCCTTCCCATATTTTATTACTTAACAGCAGATACAGCATAAGTCAAGCATGGAGGAAAAAAATTCAACATCTTAATAAAAGTGACCAGAACAAATTTTTAGCAGCAAAGCATTTATATCAATTTAAGTGCTGTGAATGAGTTGCATTGGGTAAGTTTAAGGTTGAAGTAGATATTACAATGTTCAAATAACAGTGGCTTTTTAAGATCACTGCTATGTACAACCTTGAATTATAATCATCATTACAGTGAACTGCAGGTAGATAATTCAAAGTCTAATACTTAGAATAAAAATAAATATCAAACAGGTTATTTATGCCATATTTGCATTTCCTCAGTGTAAATTGGTGATTTTGCTTGTTTTTGAGGTTGTTTTCAAGATTTTTCAGTGCATAAAAATTTTTCTGTAAGTTAAAAAAATTAATAAAATTTCTGTTTCTCAAAATCCCAATTGAACAATGACAGTCTTCTTACTCAACATTCAAGAGATGGTATATATAAGAATGTCAGTTAGTTTAGTACACTTGATAGTCACAAAAATATCCACAGTATTTGTTATAGTTGTTAAGAATCAAGATACTTTTCTAAAAAATCAACATGTATGTAACACAAATTTTTGTCTGTTTATTTAAGAAATAAATTTGCAATGATCATAAAAGCTAATATATGTCATAAAGGGTGGGGAATCTTATTTTGATGAATGTATAGATTTTTACTCATGCATTTTGCCTGTTTATTCACCTTTTATAATAGCTACCAGGCATATCCGATTTGAATCTTTGAGGCTGCCTTATTATAATGCACTGTATTCTCAGGTTTTATTTTTATCACACTACTGTGTTGATTTCTTCTTAAAGATACCTATGGCTGTGTTTGCACAGACAAGGATGTTTCCAATGTGGCACTAAAACTGTGGTGCAAAACATACTGTCTTTCTCCTCTAAATTCTGCGGTTCTTATATTAATGTTGCTCTACATTGTTTTCCGTGTGTGTGTGTGTGTGTGTGTGTGTGTGTTTTCAACTTGAGTGATTTGTTTTTGGTGATAAAACCTAAATAGGTTTGTGATTTGTTTCAGAACTAGATTGGCCTTCTCTCATGTGACCTTTACTTAAGTTAACAGAAACCTTTCTTTCCACTGATAACTATTTCACATGATGCTGGTTATTGTTTTCTGGATTCCCACTGAAATAGTTGATACCTATTGGGTACGTAAACTTCTAGGTTGACTAGATAATCAAAAGTGTAACTCAATAAGCAGTTAAGAGTGAAATTTAACAATCTCTAAGCTACCTAGGTCCCTCATTCTCTACTGCACACAATTAGCTCTAAAAGGAATTCTGAAAATCATCAGGTCATGTAAGTCCCATTTCTCTTTTCAATTTAGAAAAAGTCTGTTCCCAAACTTTCCAATCATTTTTTTTAATGTCCTCTTTAGGACTCTATTCAATTTCATTATATTTACAACTGTCTACAGATATTTGCAATTAAAGAATAATGGCATACATACATAATGCTAATAATGGAGAACATTTTTTTGCCCTTGATTGGTATGTGTGCTCCTTTGAAACAAATTAGTTCTTATATAACACACTATATTTCAGCTCCTAATTATCTTCTCATCCCTAATTTTCCCATGTTAGTCAATTTTGCTACAGTAAATTTTTAGCAAAATATGCATTTTAAGTAAATTCCAAATGCTTATTATTAAGCAGTTTCCTTTAGAATGTAAACATTTAAAACTGAAATTAGATTTTCAAAATCACTTGGATTCTTTGAAACCTCTAATTTAAAATCTTCCTTTAAGACTGGGCATGGAAGCGCATGCCTGTAATTCTAGCACTCTGGGAGGCTGAGGCAGGAGCATCACTTGGGCAGGAGTTTGAGACCAGCCTGAGCAAGAGGGAGACCCTGTCTCTACTAAAAATAGAAAAAAATAGCTTGGTGTGGTGGTGCATGCCTGTAGTTCCAGCTACTTGGGAGGCTGAGGCAGAAGAATAACTTGAGCCCAGGAGTTTGAGGTTGCAGTGAGCTATGATGATACCAGGGTGACAGAGCAAGGCTCTGTCTCACACACACACACACACACACACACACACACACACACAGTGCTTTGAACATACATACACTGTCAGTAGAACTGTAAACTAGTACAACCTCTATGGAAAGTAGTATGGGGATACCTCAAGGAACTAAAAATAGAACTACCATTTGATCTAGCAATCCCACTACTAAGTATTTACCCAAAGGATAAAAAGACACTTGTACTCAAATGTTTATAGCAGCACAATTCACAAACATGTGGAAAAAACCCAAGTGCCCATCAATACATGAGTGGATTAATAAAATGTGATACATGTATACCATGGAGCACTATTCAGCCATAAAAAAAAGATGATCTAGTATCTTCTGTAACAACCTGGATGGAGATGGAGACCATCTTTCTAAGTGAAGCATCGCAAGAATGGAAAAACAAACATCATATGTACTCAATACTAAATTGGAAATAATCGATCAACACTTATGTCCACATATGGAAGTAAAACTCGAGGGAACAAGTAAGTGGGAGGGTGGAGGAGGGGAGGAGTGAATTCACATTTAACAGGTACAATGCACACTAACTGGGTAAAGGGTACACTTACAACTTTGACTCAAACTGTACAACAAATTATGTAACCAAAACATGTGTACCCCTGTAATATACTGAAATTAAAAAAATTAAAATCTTCCTTTTATTCACACATTTATTCAACACATATTTGTTTAGTGTCTATTACATGGCAGGCACTCTTCTATCCCTTTCAATGGAAATTTCCTGTCAATTTTCTTCTGTGAGCCAAATAATATTAGTAACTATCATATTGTAGTTGCTTTGTATTTGACTCTACTTCTTATTTTCATTTTTACAGTTTTCATATGGAACTGGTATAAAACAAATACTTATTTCCACATTTCCAGATAGTGAAGACTTGTGGATAGATTTCCCAAAAATGTTTCATGGAAACTTTCATTATCCATTTTCATGCTTATTAGTTCTTAGCAGGGAGACATTTGGCAACAATAAACATGACTAGCCTGAGGATTTATTATATTATTTCACTTCAGTTTTATTCATTTGACAAATGCATTTCACATTTGACCATACCCATTTATTTTTGCACCACATTGGCTAGTTTGAGAAATTGGTTTGAAAGCAAAAATAACAATAAAAACAAAAATAAAAATCAGAGTAAAAGTTTATTTAAGAAAGAAAATGATCATAAAGAAAAGGAGTAAGAACTATAATATTATAGTTAGAAACATGGTGCTTTAACCTATTATCAATATAGCATCCTGTCCTCAAAAGGCTAATTTTTTTTTTTTTTTACA
>VBSM01003169.1:7205233-7246552 GCA_008086735.1 Cheirogaleus medius | reverse complement strand
GATGCCATGGTACTCTAGCCTGGGCAACAGAGTGAGACTGTCTCAAAAAAAAAAAACAAAAAACAAACTAGCTACTATCTTAGATCTCTAAAGATTATTTAGTGGTTTCTAGTAACTATTTTATTTAACTGTGCCTGAAATCATTGTTTACTGTTTCATTAAACTGTTGCTGATCTTTGAAATGGTCAGCAACAAGTTGTTAAAAGACATTAGATCAAAACTATTTATTGTGTATGTACTCTGGTAAGAAGTAGACTTTTAAATTTAATCTATATTAGATGAGTTCGCTAACCATGTGAAGTGTTCTTGGTGTAATAGTAGTTAATTTTCATTATCTAGCTATGGTTACTAGAATATTTCAAAGGTTGAAGTGTTAACGTGTTTGTTTAATTAACTGTCAATATTCAGGAAGAAAATGTCAAGACCTAACAAACCACCCACATTTTAAAAGTGAGAAAACTGAGGCAATGCAAATAAATTATTCGCCCAAATCCAAGTAATAGTAACACAATCAAAACTTAGCTTTACCTGAGTAAGGTTTATCTTAAAGAAGTCAATATCTTGTTTAATATTCAGTAATAAAGCATGTCTCTAATATTATAGTACCATAAAGAAAATCATTAGGAAAGCAAATGTGAGATGGGTATCTATTTTTGCATGCCTTTGAAAGGGAAGACCTGTCCATTACCTGGCAATAAGGCCTATCAAACTGAAAATGAATAAAAGTATCAATCAAAAACAAGGCTATTGAAATTTTCAATTTTCATAAGTAAGGAAACAGAAGAGAAATATTTTTATCTATCTCCATATCTCTATCTACCTACCTATATCTATTTATCTACCTATCTTATAACTCCTAGATGACTTTTTTAAATTTAAGAATTATTTCATTTCCATGACCTATTTGAAGTGAAAAAAATTAAAAAGAATTATTGTAGGAAAAATTGTTTCAGATTTTCTTATTCTTTACTTATCCCACTGACTCATTGTTTATTCAAGTTCTTTGCAAACTTGATGTTACCAAAAGTTTTGAAGTTGTTCAAATTATACTCCTATACTTGAGTTATTTGGCTCTATTACATGAACACACACTTTAATAAAATAACAATAATGAGTAGTGTTTCCTTTGAACCTCGCAAAAATAGACACAGAATACTAGACACAAAATAGACACAAAATACATGTCATTTTCTTTCAGATAGTGTCTGAGGAAAATATATCAGAATTATGTAACTATCTGGACTTTGTAAAGTCTAGGTACAAGTAAAACTAATACTAATTAGTGGACAGCTGAATCAAAAATCAATTTGTTTTTCATATATAGTTTCAGTTGATATTGAAAAATATGCACGCAAGAACATGATTAAACATAATTTTTATGCAATTTGTAATACTATATGCAGTAAAAAATTAAGTTAAATATAAAATGTTTCTAGCATCCAGTGAAAAAATCATTTATTTGTAAATAAATTTAAGTTATGAAATATAAGGGACCAGCAGGAAGTAGCAGAGCTGCCAAAATGGTCAACATGCTAATTAGAGATCTAAGAGCCTTGGAAAAGAAAAATCAAAGCAGATACATGTTACTAGCAGATGGCAGAAATCTTGGAGGATATCATAACAAAATGGCAGATAAATCTACTGATAAAGCATCAGTGATTACTATATTTATAAATTAAAACAAAGTAATTTATACTTGTAGCTATAAATGGTAATGTGCCAAGAATTAGGAGGTAAAGTTCTCTGTGTGTGTTTGTGTGTGTAATCTATCAATTTGTCCACATTTTCCTGGCCTGGTATTTTATGTAAAATTATAAATTTATAATCCAGGGAAGAAACTTGGTAATATGAAAATACCACATAACCATGGTTTTCTCTACCTAACTATATGACAACTATGAAAGGAATTTTGTGATTCTGGCTGGCAAGGGACAATAATGTGTGAATATCTCCACATTCTTTGTGTTGAAAAGCTTCCTTAGGTTGTTTTGAATAACAAGTGCTAGTCCATAACCAGAGCTATAATTCCCTAAAAGATATCAGGGGCTCGTAGTTTTGAGAGCATTGTATGGCCTCCATATGTGTAGTCTATTTTGGAATATTGTTACAGACAGTGACAATAATTACTCAAACTGTGAGTTACTAAAGATAAGTTCCTAAGGAATATGGCCCACAATGTACCCTGTATGTGCTTAAGTTTAGTAGAGTCTCTTTGGAGAATATACAACCTTCTCACCAAAATTAGTTTCCTTACTGCAGGAATGGAAAGAGATAGTTGGTATCACAGATGTGGGTTCTACAACCTTAAAAATTAATGATGCAATTCATTAACATGTCTCTGCCACTGGATGAAGCTTATTATTAATGCTTTCAGAGAAGAAAACCAAAGCTATTTCACATAAGAGATATTACTTATCTTTTTGAAATGCCATTAAAATAATTATTTTATTTTTTTAAAATAAATTTAAAATGTACTTTTAAAAATTGCACCAACTGTAATTAAGTGTAATTATAAGGTACAGAGATTGATCTATATTTTTTAGAAGTTTAGAATTTAGATATTTAATTAAATTTGAAATTATATCTACAACATAAGATAAATATTAGGTGCTCAATAAATGTTTGTTGAATAAAACAGCCACAAATAACTTCAAAGGTACAATTCATTTAGGGTGATTTTTTTTTTTTTTTTTTTGAGACAGTGTCTTGCTCTATCTCTCGGGCTAGAGTACAGTTGCATCATCATAGCTCACTGCAACCTCAAACTGTTGGGCTCCAGGGATCCTCCTGCCTCAGCCTCCCAAGTACCAGAGACTACAGGTGTGTACCACCATGCCCAGCTAATTTTTCTATTTTTTGTAGAGACAGGTCTCACTATGTTGTTCAGGCTAATCTTGAACTCCTGGCCTCAAGGGATCCTCCCACTTTGGCCTCCCAAAATGCTAGGATTACAGGCGTAAGCCATTGTGCCTGGCCATTCAGGGTGAATTTAAAGTATTATTAATCTTATCTTCAAAAAGAGAATCTTTCTGTCTGCTTCCAATTTGGGGCCATTAATATACTGATTTGTATAAAACTTCATAGACTTTAGTAATTACATTAAAAATAACCTAACTATTAAATTACGTTGTACCTGTATGTCTATACCTAGTTCCCTCTTTAATGTCTTTAATTTTCGTTTTATAAGCAATTTTCTTTCCTAAAAAGTCAACATCTAGCTATAGATTAAGCAAAATATCATTTTCACATGCCATCCTATGAAATGCTGAGTGGCTTCTCAGTAGAAAATTATCTTTTCTTTTTTTATTTAAGATGTATTAGAACATTAAAATATCAATATTTACAGTAAAATATTCTTAAAATAGATTATTTCAGTATGTGTGTTGAGTTTTAGAATCAGTTCTAGCTTTTTAAAATTCAACTCGATTTTATAAAATAGCTATCATTTCTCATAGATGATGGAATTCTCTGATCTTTACTTTGAAAATAGTTATTTTTTCCACTCTCAGTTGATTGTGCTTAGCTAAAGTAATTAGAGACAATTTGAACAGTGTTTGAGATCAGAGTCATTTAGAAGTATCCTGACACAGATAATTTTGAGTTACAAGTATGATTTTCATACTGTAAAACATTAGAAATAATAGCTTCAGTTGCTTTTTATTTGGAAAATTATCATATACAAAGTTTTATTGTTCTAGTTGCAGAATTACAGAATTTGAAAGCTACAGGGACTCTTGGATATCCTTTATATTTTTTTTGTTGTTGATTTTTCCCCCTCTTCCCACACAAGTCCAAAATACATACATATATTATATATTTTTTCATCTAATGCTCACCACAGCATTCTCTTAATGGACAAACCAGATCTCAACTACCTTATCCAAGTTCACAAAGATCATATGTGTGAAAAATGGAATTCAAATTCAAATCTGGTCTACTACAAGTTTCTTTCCACTATGCCAGCATGCATTTACCTGTTAATTTTACATAGAAGTTGCAAGCAATTTAACCAAGATCACAAACAAGCTGGTGAAAAGCCAAGCAAGGACTAGAAATTAGACTGTCCAATCTCTAAATACATACTCTTACCAATACCGCACTCCATGTTTAAAAATGCAATCAGCATATTATTCACCCTTTACCACTCTGTACCTTGCAATTCCAGTTTAACAAGACCTACATTATACTCTATGGGTCATTCCCTAGTTAATCGTCTTCCCTAGTTAATGACATAGTTTTATAGGCTGGAAATAGCTTATAAAACTTAGAAGAGAAAAAGAATGATGGAACAACACTCTCTTGACAATCTCAGACTTTCTTATGCTTTTCCTATTTCACTCAAACACATTTTTTAGATTAAAATGCTGTGAGTAAATAATACTAGGACTTAATTTGGTCCAAGCTCTGAATCTCCTCTAAAGAGAATACAATTGAGTACAAATTGCTTTTTTTATAAAGATATATACATACATTTAAAATTCAAATACATATATAAAATTATTATATTCAGAAAGTGGTAATTTAATGCATGTATACATGTCCATTATCAATTTATTGCCTCTTAGCAACAAATGTACCCTTCACTGTATGTTTTATGATGAAAAAAATTCCTTTGAGCATTTCTCTCCTAAAGTTAGGACAATGTTAAGCTTTCTCAGTAGAAGATTCTGGAAGAGCATTCCAGCAAAAGGCTTTGTAATTTCTGGTAAGGGTAGGGTAATAGGTAGGGGTAGGGTAGGCATTATGGGTTTGAAGACCTTGGATGTAGCTTGCCTGAAATACAGGCCCCATAACCCGGCCTCTATGCAACTTTAGGCTTAGCATCGTCCTCTCCACAGGAAAACCAAAGCTTGGTGCACCTTATGCCCTTATCAGGGCCCACTCTCTCTACATACCTATGCTAGTGATTGCTAATCATCTGCTCTCCCTCCTGCACTCTGGAGAGTTGCCTATTATTTGCCGAGTAACTCCAGATCATATCTGGCATAGCCACATCAGAGCACTTCTCTGCTATCCAGTGACTGAACCATACCTTCTCCCGTGAGGTTCACTGAGGCCTGAACCCCTTCCAAGTTTGACCTTCCTTTTGTGCTCCCCCTCAGCCTTAGGGTACCATAGAGAGTTTCCTTATATTTTTATAGCTGTTCCTTTAGTATAGTTAATAATTCTTACATTAAATTTTCCCTGTTTAACCTATCATATGATATTTATCTCCTGACTGAACCCATACCAACACAGCATAAAAATTCATATAGACCATAAGCTCCACGACAGCTGGAAATACTGTGTGGTCTTGCTCAGCACTTTCTTTCTTGTGTAGAGCACAGACCCGTCAGTGAACAATCCATAAATATTTTTGAATGACAAAAATGACAGGATTGGCCTCATATAGGCTAGATCTGTAGAAATTTGCATGTCATTATTGGGTTGTTTGAAAAATTCACCTGGAGTGTAACACTTAGCATATGGATAGATAATATTCTTTAATGCTTATACATACCAGGATATTGGATAGGTCAGGTACTTCTAGAAGCTATGGCACATACTGTTGAATGCTTGCCAAATAGGCTATCTTCTACCTTTTTTCTTTATTGGTATAGCCTTCTTCTTACTATAGAGCAAGAAAATGTCAGGCACTCTCTTTCCTAGCTCTCAGGCATCTAAAGGATGACCATAGTCATCCATCCATCTATTTGTCCATCTATCCATCTATCTATCCAATATATATAAAAGTGTCTACAATATGCCAGGGAATTGTTCCAGGGACCTAGAATACTTCATTAAATTACATGACTTCCTGGAACAGATATTCTGCAGGTATTAGGGGAGAAGAAGAAACAATAAACACAAAACATTAGCATGACACTGTTGTTCCCAGTGGAATCTGAACAGGCTTACAAGAGAGACTTTCCTCCCTAGTAGAGGCCAAGTCCTTCAAAATCCAATCTTCATGTCAACTGAATTCTATCATAGAGTGCTATTTATAGTATATGATACCCTTACTTTAATATCTGCAACCATTTGTTAGCATAGATCTTACACATGTTTGGAGATAAGTCTATAGAACATTAATGAAAATGTTTCTTTTATTTTGTACAAGACAATATCCATTGAAAAATAAAGTGATATGAATTTATGATATAGGAGAACAGCAACAATGGCTTATATATTCATTTATTCTCTTAATCTAAGTGCCTGCAATATGCTAGACACATACATTTCATCTCTGTATTTTCTTAATGGCCTGTAGTTGTGCTTTGCATATTGTAAGCATATAATTGCTTACTATCATTATATGTGGTTTATATAATAATCCACAGATATATGCAATAATATTTAGTTCTTGAGTTCACACAACATGGAATTATAAATGCATATTATGTATACATATATATTACAGCTATGTACAAATTATATATTCATATACAAATGCACCTAGAAATATATACACATAGATATACATGAATACACAACATGCTAATACTTCTTGATTTACAAATTTAAAACTGTATTATTGGAATGTGTTTATTCCACTTGGAATAAATCTTAATGGCCATCTTTGGAATCTACTTTTGCTTTAGCTATTACCTTTAGTGTGTCTGATCATGGACTTCTAGCAATCTATTTCATTTTGAAGTTTTGATAACAAAAAGTAATCATTTTGATAAAAGCTATAAAATTATTCTATCAATACATTGGAGGCAGTATGTAATGTTAGAACAGATTCAGAATACCTTTCTTCAACTGATATTATCTTTCTAAAACTGCAAGTTATTTTCAGACATCTTCATTAATTATCATTATTAGCAAAAAAAGTTCAAGGCTTCCACTTTACTTTCAAACTTACCTAAAATTAGGCTTCCTTTTTAATCCAACTTTATTTTACATTACCTCAGTATGTGGAATTTCTAGTCCGGAAAGACTCCTCAGCATTCCATACACATACATTCCCATTTTACCCTTTGCCTTTGTGGTTTTCTTCCACTTCTTCCCTTACTTAAATCTCAAGTATCGTTCTAGGTACAAATCAAGTACATTGCCTCCAAGAAGCCTTCCTCACTCACATCAGCCACATCAATTGTTTTACTTCTGAACAATATTTTTCCATATTCAGAAAATTGAATGTTATATTAAAAGGGCTTACGTTTCATGAGAAGTTTAGATATACCCAAAGAAGAACTTGACTAGGGGCTGATTATCAACTATTCCACAGGTATTACGGATTCTCAATCTCTGACTGTGAAAATGGAATATATCCTGGAAAGTGCAGAGATGATAAGAAGGAGGCACCTTGGAACCATTAGTGAGCAGTGAGCATTCAATAAATGGCTCCTCAACAAATTAATGATAAGAATTACATTAATTTATGTTCTACTCCTCTACCAAGTAAGCTATATATTTCAGTCCATGGAGGAATAAAAGGTAATATATCACTGGGTTTGAAATAAGAAAAGATAGGTTCAAGTTGCTGCTTTCCCTTGCTAATTTTTTTGTGTGAAAGGCAAATTAGGTAAATTTTTGAGTCTCATTCAAGAGAATGTAGCCTCTTTAATCTCTTCATAAATCATATGATAGATTAGAAATCTAGGTAACAGACAATGGTGTTGGCCCCTTGTAAGGGAGCAGTAAGACCTAAAAGGAAGGGGACAGAGAATTTAGGAAATTTTCTAAGAAAAGACAACATTGCTTGAGATGGATGGCATACTTAAAAGTATGCTGCTTCTGGTCTTATTTGACACATAGAAAAGGAAGACAATTCTATTTGGGAGTTATTTTGAAATTATGCAATAAGAACATAAAACATGTAACAACAGACAATGAAAACAACAGGTGCTGTTCTTCAAACCCTCACAATATGCTAGGCAATATATCACATGCTTTACATATATTTTTACTCATTTCTTCCTTACTAAATTTCTACAAGATGAACATTATTATCCCCATTTTACAGGTAGTAAATTCATCCTTAGAGACTAAATAATTTACCCAAGGTCATATGACTTTAAAATCCCAGTGATGGTGGAACTGCGATTTTAAATTTGAGTTTATCTAATTTCAAAGATCTAGAAAAGTTCAAAGGCTCGAAGCAAATTTTACATCTGCAGCCCATAAACTAACTACTCTCCACATTTGGTGTGCAAAGCTAAAAGAAATATTTCAGCTTGATAAAGTGACAAGTTTTGAGACAGAGTAAAAAGCTAAAGGAAAAAGAACTTTCAAGATACCAAAACTATTAAGTGGCTGACCCAGAGCTATGGAGACCTAGGACCTAAGGACTTTGAAGGTTAAAAGATTTCTATAGAACAATAGGCTAAGCAAAGTATTACATTTTAGTTAAGCAATATTAGGAATAGGTTTCTTATAAGCTGAACCAATTAGACCATGTGCCTAGATACCTGAGACTTCAATATCTTAGTCCAATTGATTCTTCTTTTATAACTGTGTGCAGGTGGTTATCATAAAGGACACTTATTAAGCACTTACTGTGTGCCAGATATTGCTTAAATGGTACACATTTGATCCCAACAACTCTACCAGGTACGTACTTCTATTATTACCATTTTAAAGGTTAAGTCATGATCCAAATTCAAGCAAACTGATGCCAGAGACTGTATACTTTCCCATTACATTATGCTGATGTTATAGTAAACTAGTTACTACAAATTAAGAAAGTAGTATTTTCTTCATAATCATTTTGTTATTCAATAAGAACTCTATTTTGCTAAAGTGGCTTTGCCTTAAATTACCACTTAGCAAACATATTGAGATCATAGTGTCTGCAATAATATCATTTATTGACAATTAATTAGAATTATAGTGAGAATAACATTATTTCAGTTTTTTAGAGTATGGATTAAGAAATGAACTCTATATAATTTTCTTATATACTCTAATATCTATCATTCAATATCATGTAAGTGACAGATGAAGCTTGCATATTTCAGGATAGTTGTTATTTACTGAGCTATTTATGTTTTAACATTCAGATGATACATTATAAACAGAAGTTTTGATACTCTGTAAAGTGACAGGCAATTTTTTTTTTAAGTTCATTTTTACTTATAATGTTCCAAAGTGACACTATATGAGTTTTTAATATATAATGTATAAAATAGATAGCATTATTCACTATGTGTGACATAGGTTGATTCCTTCTGAAATGGAATGTATAGTTTGAAAATTGATATAATTAGCACATTATGTTAATAACTCTGAAAGTTTATATTAGGGGAATAATTTTACTACGTGAATAAACCTAAAATATTTCTTTCTTAACTATATTAACTACAGAAAATTTTCAGTGATCAGAATCTATAATCATGTAAGAAAAGTTCAAGCACTCTAAGATCTTTTAAGCATGGAAAATATTTAAAAATTAGGCATACTAAAATTATTATTTCAAAAAGCAAGTTAAAATGGATCAAAATGTACTTGCATGCATTAATGGCTATAAATGATTATAATCTAATAAAACCAAGTACTTGGGTGAAAAGTAAAAGTCAGAGAATTATTTTGAAGTTTTCCTTTCTTTGGAGAGTACCATCTGCATCATTGAATTTGTCACATTCAAAATTCAAGTATTGATTTTGTATTTGCATATATATATAACTATAATATCAATGAGTAATAAAACTTTTTGAAGAATAACTGAATAATTACAATGAAGTGTAAGTTAATATGTGGAGTTTTGAGTTTCACTATATTTTGAGGAAGTTAACAAAATATGATATTAAATAAAACATGTTTTATACTAATGTATCATAACATTTTAGAAGATATTTCAAAATCTCTAGAGTGTAAGTTAAGTGAGGACTTTGAAAAAAATTAGGCTCTATTCCCCTGAAATACCACAAGGGACAGATATTTTTTAAATGCTTACATTTTTTCAGAGTTAATAACTACAATGCAATATTATAAACAAAGAAAACCATTTTCTCCCCAAATTAAAGGTAATAGATGTGATAGGTTTATGAATAAAAGTCATCATTAATAGACATACTTAAACTATCATCTATCCAATGGAAATAGTTTTTAAAAGCATTTTTTGATAGTATAATATTATCTAAAATTTTATTATTTAAAAAAATTCCTTTAAAAATTAACATTACATATAGTATCTATTAAATCAATTACAAAAGGCCTAAATACACTTATGTCATGTATAAGTCCACCTTTTTACAATTAGTCTAAAAAATTATTTTAGCACTAAATGATCAAATAATTCAATATGATCCACAGGGTGGGGGGAAAAGGAGATATTGAATCACAGAATATAATTAAAATAAAATCCGATGCAGTTAATTTTAGAAATAATTTAATTTTGTTTATATCAAAAGAAGATTTTTAAAGGAAAAACATTCAAATACACATTTTTGGACAGATCTGGTTGCTGGCATCCTACCCCCTATCTGTAAAAGAATGCTTGTTGGCATTAGGTTCCATCAATTTGTTTGTGATTTCTAAATTAATTCTGAAGGAAACCACAACTTACTTGAAGATCCCGCTGAGTGTCTGTGTGCCTGATTTTTTTTTTCTCTGTTCACAGACAAAGCACTTCCACTGGTCATGGAAGAAAGGTCTAAATCCGTGTCTTCTCTGCTTACAAGTCTTGCCTGGGAGCAATGGGAGAGAATGTATACAATCATGAAACAAAATATGGCATTTTCTGAATGCAGCTCACATTACCCCAAATAAACAAACAGGCTCTGTCAAACAACCTTCTTCAAAATGATACCACAATCCTTTATTGCTGCCCAGGCAGAACAAATGCACTATGTCAAAGCATTTTTTGCAAATAAGAGCCGATTTCAAAATTGAGGTTTGCTATTTGAGTCTGTACAACAAAAGAAAACATTTTAGTACAGTAATTTTTGATGAAAATCAATCTCAAAGGCAGCTGATGAAACTTTAAACAGCTTAACATCACTTATCTCTCAAATATATCATTTAATTCTTAATTTAATGTTAGAAATGCCATATTGGATTATTTTCTGTAATATTTACTTTTTACCATTTATAAGTATTAGTCTTTCAATAAAATTCCCTGAAATGCCTTTTAGCCTGTATTTGTGTGCTACTAAAAAGTCACAATCTCAACCTTCTCATTACGATTATCAATATAAAAATATTGTACATTAAGACTAATTTTGTGGTAAATGTAAATATATAGAAATTTCAAGACATTATTTTAAGAACCTAAAGATTAGATTTTTCATTTTATCTCAGATTACCTTTGAAACTTTATTACTATCTTAGCCTGAACCTAAGGTTCAAAAGAATTGCTTATTACCTATAAAACATTGTTTTATATAATGTAGTATGTCATTAAATAAAGATTTATCAGAATTTAGCTCTGAAGTGGGGGAAAATGCCATGATGGAAAGCAAAGCAGCCTCAAAGTAGCTGGGATTTAACCCAAACCACCGTATGCTCGAAATCCTGTGAAAAGCATTGTCCTTAATGTCTGATGTAAGGAAAATTTAAATACAGCAAAATAAAAGCATAAAGCCACCACTGTGGTTAAAAAGCTGTTTCCATATGATGAGCTACAAAGACTCAACGAGCCAGAATCTAAAATTTATACTCTTTCAAATTCAAATATTTGCTGTTCTCTTTTACATCCCCCTTCCCACCTTCTTCCCATTCTCATGCACATAAACTTCTATTTATTTATTTATTTATTCATTTTTCCAACTTATTTTTAATTGGCAAAAGTTATATTTATTTATCATGCACAACATGATGTTTTGAAATATGTATACACTGTGGAATGACTAACTTGAGCTAAATAACATATGCATTACCTCACATAATTATCATTTTTAGGTAAGTAAGCAAGTGTTGCTGTTGCTGAACTCAGAATAGAAACCATTCTATAATATGTCATTTTTTTAATGTAACTGGCTAAGTGACATAATTACATTGTTAAAAAAACCTCAATAGATAATTTTAAAATAAAATAAATAAAAATTGGCTTCCAGTTTACACTTGAGTTTGTATGAAAAATGTTACTTATTCTTTGGAAATTTATTTCAATTAGAACACAAGTACATGTCTAACATTACCATTAGAATAGCTCCATCAATAAGACTTAAAAATAGCCAGCCAAGAATTAAGGAGAAATACAAAAATAATACCATAATTTTGTTGAGACTAGTTAGATAACAAGGAAGACATGTTAACCACATAAAGGACCCTCCTGCTGACTAAAAAGGATTTAACTACAAGCCTTAATGTTTAAAAATTAGGTTTATTTATTTAAATGTGATGACATAATTTTACTATGCCTATTTAGAAAATAGAAATCCCACCCTCCCCCAAATAAGATGGTACCTCTACGTCAAAAAAATATTTGTGAACAAATGCTTTCCCAAAATCTCATTATAATCTAAGTCATTAACATACAAAAGATGGTTTCTTCCAAACTAGAAAATAACTAGTGTCAGTTATTAATTTGGTCAGATTATATAGGAAATCAAATTTAGAAGTGAAATTAACTGGCACACACAATTTCACAATAGTGTCACTTAGCAGCTTAAATGCAAACCTAGAAATTTCATAAATGGGCTAGTTAGATGCTTTTCAGAGCATCTGCCACAGTCCATATGCAATAAAATTTAGATCCTATTTCTGAAAACATTGGCTATCAAACTGAACATCATTATTCCTCTTACTGTTAACATATAGAGAAATCATAAAGAAGATACATCTTTTCTTCTATATCATGTAAAATGGATAAAGAGTCATCCCTTGGTATCTGCAGGGGATTTGTTCCTGGACCCCTGCAGATATCAAAATCCATCGATGCTCAAGTCCCTTATATAAAATTGGGTACTATTTGTGCATAACCTATGCACATCCTCTGTTATACTTTTAATCATCTCTAGATTATTTATAATACCTAATTCAATGTAAAGTCTATGTAAGTAGTCATTATACTGTACTGTTTCATATGTATTATTTTATTGTTGTATTATTTTTATTGTTTTTTTAATATTTTCAATTCACAGTTGGTTGAATCTGTGGATGTAGAACTCATGGACATGGAGGGCTGACATATAATCTGAAGATAACTGCTCACACACATTTAACATTTGTTGTACAGAAAGATATGTTGAATTCTAAAATAGTATTGAATATTTTCTATGGCTATAATGCAATAAACAGTCTCAAGTTAGTGTCACATAAGTGAGATGTACAACGTTTGGGGGATGGTCACGCTTGAAGCTCTGCCTCGAGGGGGGAGGGGGGGCATGGGCAATATACATAACTGTAATATTCGTACCCCCATAATATGCTGAAATAAAAAAAAGTCCAGATGAAGAAAAAAAAAAGAATTTTCTAACATGCAATTCAATAGCAATTATTTATTAGACAGCAATTTTTCAAAATTCTTCTAGGTTTTTGTTTTCTGAACACATCTCTCATATAGCCCCATCTATAGTGTTTGCAAATTTTCCCCATATTTTCACAATGTTATGAGGAGTGTAAATTTTAAAACGAGACTTTCCAAGCATTTGGATCCTGATTCACATCCAATGTTGGCAACTTAAAAATAGAGAATATCTCTGATTTAATAAAGAACAAGGATTTCTTCTTTCTTCTGCTTTATTTTCATAAATATTTTATTAAATAGTTATTTAAAAAATTTTGTATTTTGGGAAGTGAAGACATACTAAACAGCACACATAAAAACAAATACGTATATACTTACTACTCAAATTTTTTTTAAAAAGAGAAATCAAATGTTATAAAGATGAAGTCCTCTTTTAAACTACTTTGTAGTTTTCTACATATGTATTAAATTTCTTAGATTATTTTCAAATAAACATAAATAGTATCTTTTTCTGAAACTTTTTTTTAACCATACATTATATCTGTGACTCTAGATTTAGTTCATTATTTTAACTGTTTGAATGATTTGCAAATTATGGCCAAATTACTATACATGCTATAAACATATCACCATCATTTTTGTACTATTTCTAGATATATAAGTTATTTAAAAAATCTTTTAAATTTCAGTTAAAGAAAGTGAGTTATGCATACTCCTCAATTCATAATATATCATCCTCTTTCCACAAACTCCTTTTCTTATAAAATAAGGCAGAAGCCTTGTTTATTAATAAAACATATGTGGGTAGGGAAGACACTTTAATGTTTTAAAGATATAAAGGTATAATTTACATGTAATGAAATGCAAAGATCTTAAACATGAAGTTCAATCATTATCAAAATTTTTATTTTGAAACTTTGAAAATTAAAACTCCCATAGAATTTGCAAAAAGAAGCACTGAGAGTTCCCTGTGGACTCTGGTATACCCAGCTTGCCGCAATGACAACATTTCACATAACCAAAGTATGATTAACAAAACCAGGAAATTGACATTAAAACAATAGTATTACTAAACTACAGACCTTATTGGGACTTCACCAATTTTCACATGCACTAAATTTTTTAGTTTATAGTTCTATGACATTTTATCATATGTATATAGTCATGTAACTACCACCATAATTAGGATACAGAGCTGTTCCATCTTCCCAAAGAAACTCTTGCTTTCCTTTATAGTCACATCTTCTCCCCAATATAATCACTGGCAACTACTCATGTGTTTTCTATCACCATAATTAAGTGATTTTTAAGATGTTATGTGAATAAAATCATACAGAATGTAACATTTTGAGATTGGCCCGTTTTACTCAATGTAATGTTCTTGAGATCAGGGAAGTCTTTGTATGTATCAATAGTTTTCTTGTTTATTTCTTTCTATTCTTGTTTGTTGTATATCCATTGTATGTATGTACCACCATTTATTTATCCTGTCAGTCACTGAATGATATTTGGGTTGTGTTAAGTTTTGGCTATTAAAAATAAAACTACTATAAACATTTATGTACAGTTTTTTGTTTGAATGAAACTTCATTTCTTTAGGAAAAATGCTCAGGAGTAGAATTATTAGATCATATGTTAAGTCTATATTTAACTTTATAAGAAGCCAACAATTTTATTTTCCAGAGTGGCTGTACCACTTTCACTAGCAATGTATGAGAGATACAGTTGCTGTGCATACTTGTCAGCACTTGGTAATTTCAGTGTTTTTTATTTTCACCACTCTAATAGGTGTAGTGGTATCACATAATGGCTTTAACTATTTTCCTAAGTGAACATCTTTTCATGTGCTTATGAGAGAAAGAAAGAGAATATGAATTTTTCTTCTAGTATGTGGTTTAACTTTTCTTTTTATTTTCTGAATATGTCTTCCTAAGGGAACAAATGCTTTAAAATTTAAACTACAATTTATTTGTATATATTTTTTATTTTTGGGTTTATGATTTTTGTGTTCTAACAAATCTTTGCCTACCCCAGGTTTGTGGAGATATCTTACTATGTTTTCTTCAATAGGTTTCATAATTTTAGCTTTTACATTTAGGCCCATAATTCATCTTAAATTCATTTTTTTAGTAAGGTATGAAGTAGAAATCAAGGTTATTTTTTCTTCATGTAGATATGTAGCTGTTGAGCACTATTTGTGGAAAAGGTTATCCTTTACCTCTTTGACCTGCTTTGATACTTTATAGTAAATCAATTGATGATATATATGGGCATTTTTCTGATTCTCTATTCTTTTCATTGATAGATTCTTTTATCTTTATACAAATAAAAAAGTTTGATTATTGGGGCTTTAGATCAAGTCTTGAATTCATGTAGTATGAGTTTTCTTACTATTTTTATTTCAAGATTGCATTGGCTAAATATTCTAGGTCCTTTGCATTTCCATATATATTTTAAAATCAGTTTATCTATTTCTACCAAAAAGCTTTCTCAAATTGCACTGAATCTATAGAACAATTGGGGAGAACTGTCATCTTATAATTTGAGTTTTTCAGCCCATAAATATGGTAAATCTCTGAGTTGTTTAAAGCAGTGCTTTGTAGTTATCAGTGTAGAGGCCTTGCACATTGTAAAGTTAAAATTTATTATTAAATATTTTACATTTTTTGATACTGTGAGGAATGAAATTTTTTAATTTAGTTTTTTAAAGCTTACTACTAGTACATAGAAAGTTGATTTTTTATTAAAATTTATTCTGTGGCCTTGAGTAAATTTACTTATTAATAATATTAATAGTAACCTTTTTGTGGATTTTTTCAGATTTTTATGTACAAGATGATGTCATCTGTGAAAAAATATGTTATGTCTGTATTATTTTCTAATCAGATTTCCTTGTCTTATTCCTGATATTAGGTAGAAATGATTTGGTCTTTCAATGATTAAGTATGAAGTTGAAAAAATTTCCTCTATTCCTAAATTTTTAAGAATTTTTACCAATAATGTGTTGAATTCTGTGAAAAACATTTTCTACATATACTAAAATCATGATTTCTTCACTTTTATATTAATATGGTAAATTACAGTTTTATTTTTGCTGAATATAGAATTGAAGGTTGATACTTTTTTTCCTTTTAATACATCCATCAAATTTTTAAATTTTTCAGTGATTATTTTTTATACATACACAAATTTTATTCATCTCCAATCTCTTTTCTTCTGGAAATTCAATAACATATATATTAGATAGCTTGATCTTGTCTCACAGAGGACTCAAAGTTTTTTAACCACTTCGGTACTGCGCTCACCGGCCGTGAAACCTTGCCCACAGCCGGCACTCATAGTCCCCCCGATAGTTTGTGCTGTGCATTGACGACGAATCCGTTTTGCTCTTGTGTGATAAGGAAAGCTTTAAAGCACTGAAAGCTTTAAAGGCAGCTTTAGGAAAATAACTATAATAACTCCTACTAAGGACTTGTTAAAAGGTCACAGATTCGTAGTTACTTATTAGCTGAACGTACACACTGCAACTGCAGAGATAAAAGCTGTAAAAGTAAAAGCTTTTGTCGACTAAAATTGACGCTTGGCTATGCGCGATCATCTGTGGCTGTTGACTATAGTCGATGCTTGTACCGAAGTGGTTAAAGATATTTTTCTCTTTCTGTTCCACTTTGGATACTTTCTCTTGCTTTGTCTCTGAGTTCACTTATCTTTTGCAATGTCTAGTTTAAGTCCAGCCATTAGTTTTTTCAATTAAAGTAATATATTTTTCATTTCTAGATTTTTTATTTTATTCTTTTTTAAAAAATTCCCTTTCTCTACTAAGATTCCCATCAGTTTCCTTAACATTTAAATCTCTGAACATATTTATAATAGCTTTTTAAGGTTCTTGTCTACAAATTCTACCATCTGTGTTATGACTTGATCTGTTTCTAGAGATGATTTTTCTTCTGCATATAGGGCACATTTTCCTGCTTCTCTGAAGGTCTAGCAATTTTTACTGCATACTGGACCCTGTGAGGTTATTTTTTGAGTGTCTGAATTTTGTTATCATCTGTTAGTTTTTCTTCTTGCAGGCAGTTGATTTATTTGTTGTTCTTTGTGATCCTTGTGAGGCTTACATTTATTAGTGTGGATCTAGAGGAGTTGTTAATTCAGGGGTAGAGTAATCCTTTCTTAAAATTGACCTTTATGTGTTCTTAAATGAATGCCTGAGATGTTCTCCACTATAGCTGGTCTGAACTCCAATGTTTCTCAGTTTTAGGTGGTCTATAGAATCTCTTTCCAGTTTATACGTTCCCAATAGATGTTCTTTTCGGAACCTCACTGAGTCTCACACATTGACTGCCACACTTGAAAACATTTTTTTTTCCTTGGGGCCACTGTATTTTATTACAAAAATAGAATAAAAACTTCAAAAACAAAACAATCCTTTCTAATTTAATGAAAAATTTATTGTTTATTGTGTTAGTGTATGAGTTATATGTAACTTGAAAAATAGTTATCACAGCTTCCAAGCTCAAGAGACTTGTGAGTTACATATGCTTCAGGAAGCCTGGGGCTCAAAACTAGCATGAGTTAAATACAACTCACATGGCAGTTAATGCATTAAACTAGGAAAACAGAAAGAGGGCCTTCCCACCACCAGAGCTCACTTCCTCTGCTGCAACATTATTGAAGTTTGCCTTCTTCTCCCTCTGTTCTATTCTGTCTCTTTCATCTCTCATAGGAGTTGTTCCAGAAAGCTTTCCCCAATAAACTTCCTGCACTCAAATATCAAAATCTCAGAGTATGTTTCCTGTGGAACCTGAACTATAACTTTCTTTTGCAGGAAAATTTTGGAGTTTTGGCAGATATATTTAATACAATTATCAACAATATATATACATGTTTATGTCATTTACATGTCTTCTGATATATTTTTGTATATAAAGAAAATGATATTTTATTTCCATTTTTTAAATTTCTGTTTATCATGCCCTATGCTTTGCTCTTGCTTAGATAAGACAGAGATATTATTTACAAGATTTCTCAAAACCAAGAATTTGAATGTTTGTGCCTTATTCTTTTTTCAGTAGTGAAAATTACTGAAGAGTATCCTGGATAATATTTATCTCTATTATTAAGAAAGATGCCCATTGTCTTTTGGCATTCATTGTTTCGGATATAAAATCAGCTGTCAATCTAATTATTAATCCCTTGTGGGTAATCTTCCAATTTACTAATTCTGTCTTTTAATGTACCCAGTCTAGAGTATATTTGAAAAAATTTTTATTTCCAGAATTTACAATTGGTTCATTTTGTATACTCATCTGTTTTTCATTAACATTTGATCATGTTTGTTCCATAATTTTCTTTCCTTTTACTATGGATATTACTCTTATACATTTGAGGATTTTATACTAGCAGCAGTGGTAGTTTTTCTTTTTTTTCCTTTAATTTCCCTCTTAGTTGTAGTCTTGTGTCAATTCCCTGGCACAAGTGGGCAAATGTGGTGCTTTCATTCCCTTCCCTAATATTCTGTTAGATATCTACTCTGGTCCTTCAGCCAGGACAGTATCCTCTTGACAAAAGCCATTGATCCCTGCTTTTGCAGCTGCTTACAAAAAAAAAAAAGACACCTGTGTATTTCTGTTTCACTACCATTTACCTTGATTTTTTTTTTTGTCCAATTGTATCTCTTCAATATGAAAAGAAATTATTATGGCTATGTATTTGTCAAGTATTTGAATGCATTGGAATATAGAGGGGTATGGAAAGAGAGGGTTAACATCCAAGCATTAATCTCATAAAAGCATTTTAATTGATAATCTATCCAATTTGTTCTCATTCATTTTTAAATGTGTAATAATTAAATAAAATATCACACCTTTATCCTGAAATTTCTTGGCTGTTTTAATGTTTTTCATTCTTGCTCCAAAGTGGCCATTTACCAATCTGTGTCAAAGTGTCAATCAATAATATGTGTTATATTATAGCCTAAAATAGCAATTATCCTCAGATGTTCTGCATGCCACTTTCCTAGAAGGGTTTCTATTAAAATGCAAGAAAACATTTGCTGAGTGATTATTTCAAATCTGTGCATAGACTTCATAAATATTTTAGCTAGCTATTATCCTAATTTTTGCTTCTTTTTGAGTAAAACTCCTTGTTAATTATGAAAAAGATGACTATAAATGCTCTCAAAATCACAATACTCATTTCCATCAGAAAGCATATTATCTTTTTATATAAAGTTATACATTCCAAAATGATATAATCAGTTTTCTTGGTGAATGTAGAATCTGACAAGGAGGAAGAGTTGGTTGTAAAGTTAAGGTCACCTGATGCATCCATTTTTCACCTGCCTAGGAGGCCACACACTTCTGTCACTGGTCTGGGTACCCTCTTCTCTGGAATGGTCTGGAAACACACTGAAAATGTCTTGTTTTGTGGGATCCATTTTTTCTAAACTCCATATTGGCCATTCTCCTTCTGTTTACATAGTCTTCCTTCTAGTAGCATATAGTACAATTGACTTTAGTAATGCACAGTTATACTGTCTAGATTCTTTCCCCTGGTCACCATGTTTAAGACTCTGTTGTCCTTAAAGTTCTAATAATTTACACTTTATCATTCAGAGTGTTTGAGCTCACAATTACTTGGTAATTTTTATATGGTATGATTCCTTGAGTTGTAAGAGTACTTTGCTGTTTCCATTAAGTATAGTCTACAAATTATACTCTTTTAAAATATTCAAGAAAATACTTTAATTAAGCAATTTAGCCATCCAGAGTAATTTTATTTTAAAATGGTAGCATGCTAACATTTTTACATCTGTCACATAAAATAAATATTTTAAAGCAATGTCATAATATAAAGTTATATTATAAGTTGAAAAAAGATTTTAACACACAGTATTTTGATATTACCCCAAACAGGTACAGTTGTGATATTTTCACAGTTTAAACTAATTATGGACATATTTTAAAGGGCCATTTATTAAGCACTAGTGTCTACAACATTTTTCTTTAACTTTAAACACATTTCTTACCACAAGCTGAACTCTTCCACCATTAAGTACATCTGGATCTAACTCAGGCAAGAAGTGATTGCTGCGTATTGACAAAAACAGAAAACATGTTATAATATAAATGTGTAGGAAGCATATGAAAGAAATGCCCAAATAAAAAGGTTGGGAGAAATCAGTTATTTATACAACAAAAATAATATTAAACAGTTTTCTTAAATTCTGTTACACACAAAGGTATTTACAAATTTACATCTTTCCATATTTTTCTTAAAATTCAGTTTAACATAAAATTTCAATTTCTCAATAACACTTTAATACCATTCTTCTTTCCCAAACATAAACATGTGCAAAGAATGACAATCTAAGTACTACTACTAAGTTACTAAATTATAGAAAATTTAAATGTTTTATTTACCTTTACTTATATATTTTAGTTGTCTTTTGAAAAAGGCAAAGCTTCCTGTTTTTGAAATAGCTCTAGTGTGTTTAATGCATTACACTAATGTTCACAATAAACTTCTGTTTAAAACTAGAACACTGACATTGGCTTTTCAAGAACTTCTGTTCTTGAAAACAATTTTTCTTAAAATATTACTACCTGTTCCTTTATGTATTATAATATTTTTAAAAGATAAAATTCATAACAATTGCTTACTGTTTCATATCTTTAAATATAATTTATTTATTAGTAAGGGATATTGTTAACTGTTTATCTAAAATTCATACTGAAACATTTTTCTTATATATTTCATCATACTACATGTATTCAAATGCCTTTAAATCTCTGAACAAGACCTCTTATATCTAGTTAATATAGACAGTAAGCCATGGGTTCTATTTTATTTGTTTATAGTTGTAATGATTCTATATGCTATGGTTTGGATATGGTTTTTCCCTGCCAAAACTCTTGTTGAAATTTGATCCCCAATGTAGTGGTGTTGAGTGGTGGAACCTAGTGGAAGGTATCCAGGTCATGGAGGTGGATCACTCATGAATGGCCTGGTGCCATTCTTGTGGTAGTGAGTGAGTTCTCACCCTGCAAGACTGGGTTAGTTTTGGTGAGACTGGATTAATTCCTATGAGAGTGGGCAGTTGAAAAGCCAGGATACCCCTTCACATGTATTCACTTTCCCTTTGACCTTCTGCCATATTGTGACACATCACTAGAAGACAAGCTGATGCTAGCACCAGGTCCATTGAACTTCCCACCTGCAGAACCCTGAGCTAAGTAAACTTCTTTTCTTTATAAATTATCCAGTCTCAGTTATTCTGTTATAGCAAGACAAAATAGACTATGACAGAAACCTATGAATTAAGCTAAATTGATTAATAACAAAATAAATAAATTGTATTGACATTAATTTGGACACTTAGCAAAATAAAAATTCTCAAATACTGATACCTTTAGTCCTACTTCACAATGAAATATGATATAATTTAGATTATAAAATGTTTTAATTTCATCTTCATTCTTGCTTTCATATGATTTCCCTATTTTTAAAAGAATTAAATGTATAGAATTGATCATATATTAAGGTTTAATTCACATATGTTATCAATAAAAGTTTTACTTTTAACATATTTGATTTACTGTTTAATTAAGTTTTAATCCTAATTATTAGAGGTTTTTCTTTGTGTTTTTGTTACTCATGTAAAACAGTTATTATCCACAATGCTTAGAAATATTTCTGAAACTTTCCTTATATTCAATATTGGCTTATATACTTAATAAATGCGTATAATAACACTTTTTAAAACTCTTTAAAGTAGCTGAAATGTAAATCTTAAAAACCTTGTCAAAATATCATCTTTGACTTATTTCCTCAAAAATTTGGTTCAGTATGCATATATATGCTTTATATCATATTGTTATGGGCTGAATTGTGCCCCCCTAAATTCATAAGTTAAAATTGTAACTCCCAATACCTCCAAATGTGGCTGACTTGGAGATAGGGCTTGGAAAGAGGCAATTAAGGTAGATGAGGTCACATAGGTGTGCTCTAATCCAATATAATTGGTGTCTTTGTAAGAAGAGAAGATTAGGGACTGGGCGCAGTGGCTCACACCTGCAACCCCAGCACTTTGAGAGGCTGAGGTGGGAGGACTGCTTGAGGCCAAGAGGTCATGACTAGCTTGGACAACATAGCAAGAACCCGTTTCTGTTAAAAATAAGAAAAATTAGTTGGGTGCAGTGATGTGCCCCTGTAGTCCCAGGAACTTGGGAGACTGGGGCAGGAGTAACACTTGAGCCCAGGAGTTTGAGGCTGCTACAAGCTGTGATTACACCACTGCACTCCAGCCTGGGTGATAGAGCAAGACACTGACCCAATAAATAAATAAATAAATAGAGAAGATTAGGACAAATACAATATAGTTCAAAGGATGACCACGTGAAGACACAATGAGAAAATGGCCGTCTGCAATCTAAGGAGAGAGGCCTCTGAAGAAATTAAACCTGCTTACACCTTGGATCTTGAAAATGTGGCCTCCAGTACTACATTAAAATAAATTTTTATTGTTTAAGCTACCCAATCTTTGGTATTTTGTTATAGCAAACTAACATATACTTTAATGTAACAAAAATTAATTGAGCACCTATTAGGGTCAAGGAACTTTGTTTGTTGCTAGGGGATATAAACATTCAATATCGTGAACCTTGTAGCTCATTTATACCATGTGAATTAGAAAGATATTATTACCTCACTATAAAGGAGAGGAAACTGAAGGTTAGGGGCACTACTAAAAGTCACAAGACTGGTAAGTGACAGCTAAAGGGGTGAATTATAATTATAACTGTCACATTTATAAATGATAACAAAAATAAAATAAAATACAACCCACTATATGATATTTAGAAACCATTATAATGAATACTATACTTTTTACTTTATTTGTGTGGTTTATCTGTTGGTTTCAAGAACTACAGAATAGAGCTCTTCCCAAATATTTTGGGGTGAAAAATATAAAGAGTGATTAAATCTACTGTATCTGAAAGGACTTTTTATTACCTAGCAACATGGTGTATTGGCCTTTGGTTATAAAGTCATGTTTGTTTTAGCACAATTAACGCAGGTTTCACATTTGAAGATGTGTTTACAATATAAAAATATAATTTAAAGGAAATGACCTCACCATTTCATATTTCTGGAATTAGTTGTTTCATGAACCCCAACCTGGGTGTGAAGCCACTGGTATGTATATTCTTTACTCCTTTCTAATTTGTCATTTGCAGTGGCATCCTTGTGAATAAAATCTTCTATACCTGGGGAAGAAATATGGAATGTTTATTTGTTTTTTAACGAGATCAAACTTTGGCCAAAGGAGTTCAGTCTAGTGGCTAACAATTTTATCACAAGAAATAAAGAATAATGACTAATTTATAGTAGCTAAATCATATCTGAAAGCAAAATGATGTCAGTCATAGATTAACCATTTTTCATGCTTAAAACTATCTATTTCAAAAAACAGAGGAAATATTTTAATCCATTCACCATTTTATAGGGCTTGTTTTTTAGTTTTTAATTTAAAAATTCAGAAAGTTATTTCTGGTAGATAGTAAAGTTCTTCTAGTATAAAAAGAGTATCTATTCCCTACCATGTTTTTTTTGGGGGTTTTAAACCCTAATTGTTCTTATTTTGGCCTTATCCACATATAGAATTTATAAATTATATTGAAGGTATTTGAAGTGGAATTTTAATTTAAATAAAACTGATCTTGGTTTGTATAAGGCAAGACAAAATTTTAAGCTAAGAATATAATTTATATCAGATTTCTGGGAACCTGTGCTTATGGCATAACGGCTATTTCAAGGATGGGGGAAAGAATAATAATGAAAATGGGTGTGGAAAGTTACAAGATGAGAAATCATCCCAGGTAAGAATACAAAGTAACAAATATAAAAATAAACAAAATATTTTAAAATGAAAGGAAAAAGCCAACCCTTATAATATTCAAATGTAAAAATTGCTATATATTTTTGTGTTTAAAAATATAAAGTACAGACATTGCTTCTATGCCAATGCTATGTGTTTCAGAGTTACACTGAACACCAACTGTTTTAAAGCCTTCCTCCATGGTCTTGATCTTTTAAACTGCTTCTTTTTTTTTTTTTTTTGGTGCCATCAACATTTTTAGGGGCTTGTTAGCTTTGCAGACTTGATTCAGAGTACACTAGGGGGAGACACCTCTTGAAACTTAACTCAGCAATCAAACTCAGAAGAATCCTGTAGTTTAAAACTTGATATTTTACATGTAAATTTATTCATCTGAAATATTGTTTCACTATAGATGTTTGTACATAAGAAAACATTTGCAAATTGTGTGGAAAACGAAGCATGGTGCAAAGCTTATTTTGAATCCTTGGTGCATGCGCATGCACACACACATATACACAAGCTTCAGAATATACATTCTAAATATGTTGAAGATGATACATCTAACATGTCTTTTTTCCTTAAAAGTTGCAGTTGTAATTAGTGAAATGACTCTAGTTTTCAATTTAAACAGACATTGAAGCCTGTTTTCAGGAAAGCTAAAAATCAGGATGTTTTGTGTCTCTAAACTCTGTTAGTAAAGTTCCTATTACTTCTCATGCCATCTTATGTTTCTAAAATGGCCACAACCCCTGCATCCTGAGCTTAAGCCAACCCTTCCATAATTGCTATAATTAGAGGAAGAATTACTTCACATGAGAGAGCTGACCATTCAATCCATGAGCAGATTCCATTTTGGTAAATAGCCTTATATGTATACAAAAGTTGTAAAACAGACCGAAACAAAAAAAAGATTTGGCATTGCCACACTCGGTTACTGCACAGCATTAAGTCTCTTTTGTAGCACAGCCCCAGCGTCTGCTCTTTCTGCCTTAGCTGACCAGACCAGATGTTGGAGACACCAGTGACAGAAAATAGTGAGTGGTCAGTTACCCTGATGATTAACCGAACCCAAGGTTAGGACCTCACCTACTTTTGCTATGTAGAGAATCCTTTTATAACAAGTGCACTTTTAGTTAAAATAAAAATAATCTGTCTGTTTGTAAAAATAGTGACATATACTTGCAATAGTCCCCTTTTAAAGTACTCATATTGGAAAGTTTTCCTTAACTCTACAATAACACTTCGTAAACCTTAAGTGGTTTTACATCAGAACTCAGCCAAAGTTTTAAACAATTCCTGAATAAAGAGGAGAGATTTCATTATGAGGGTCCAATTCATATTAACCATTTTAACCCGAAGGCATACATTGGTAGATTGGCATGAGCTGTGTGAGAAACAGAATGAGCATAGTGGTGAAGTTGGCCAGATGCACTTGAAAATATTGCAATTTAAATGCTAGAGGAAATGATTTTGTCTCAGCTAAACCATTTCAGCATTACTTCTGTTACTGAGAAGAGAAAGTAGCATCTATTCTTTGAAGCTTGCAGGAGCCCTGCTTTTAGCATCTTGTATAGGAAGAATAATGGTGGCCTGGATTACTTAATAGATAATTATCATTGTCTAGTCAGACTACCCAATAAATCATTTCTTTCAATGTTAGAAGAAACATCATTCGGCCTGCAGTACGCTGAACCCTTTATCTGCTGTCCTTTCCTACTTCTCTAGGTCTTGTTTAATCAATTCCCTGTATCCTCAACCTAAGAAGAAAAGTCTTCCTTTTGATTCTTGTTGTCCCCTATTTATTACTGTCTGTATATGATTCTTTATATCAAAACACAACATTGAGTAATTTTATTTTAAAAAATTGTTGAACTTATTAAAAATAATACATCCTCATTATAGACAATTTAGAAAGTAAAAAGTCAAAGCAAAGAAAATCCACAAATGTATCACTATCCAAAGACAACCACTGGGTAACATTTAAAAGTTTTTTTCTTGCAGTTCTTTTTGCATAGATTTGTTTTGTTTTTAGTTTACATACACAGTCATTCTTCAGTATTCATAAGGGATTGGTTCCAGAACCCCCCTTGGATGCTAAAATCCAGGGGTACTCACGTCACTGATATAAAATGGCATTTGCACACAAAGAATATCCTCCTGTATATTTTAAATCATTTCTAGATTACTTATAATGCTTAATGCAATCGAAACTCTATGTAAATAGTTATACTGTATTTTTAAGGAAATAATGACAAGAAAATAGTCTGTACATGTTCAGTACAAGTGCAACATTTTTCTAATATTTTTGATCCATGATTGGTTAAATCCATAGATGTGGAGCCCATGGACACAAAGGGTCGACTATAATTCTATACATTCTTCATATCCTATTTTACAGTTAGTATTCTAACAAATGCATTATATGTAATAGAAATCTCATCTTAGACATAATTTTACTAGTTTTACATTTTTATCTATTAACTTTTACATGATAGGTTTTTAATTATTTCATTTAATTAATTCATTTTAAAGATGAGATTAAAAATAACATGTCTAAAAGTATGAATATTTTGAGAACTTGGTATAAACTATGTTGTCAAATACTTTTAAGATATTTCACCAATTTACCACATACTGTATGAGGTTGCTCATTTCACTGAGACCCTGGTCAAGACTGGGATAGTAAATACTTTGTCTGTTAAAAATTTAACAACAATATTGCTTATTATGGTATTAATTTATATGACTTTACTGCTAGTGAAATTGAACATTATAATTTTTTAATAATTTTGGGTCATATATTGTAAAATATCTTTTTTGTTCTCTCCAATTATCTACTGGATCCTAGTATTTCCTTCTTGTTTTTAATTGACCATTCATAATTCTTTCTCTGTTATCACTGGTACAAATACTTCCCCCTTACCATTGGTTGATTTTAGTTTCTACCCTATTTTCAAAAGGGGCAACTTTTTCACTAGACATACAAATTTACATTTTGCTAAATTATCTTCTAAACAATTGGCCATTTTCCTTTTATAATTTATAGGCTTATATTTCCCAATTCAGTAAACTGGATGAGATACAATATTTCAGGGACAAATTCTAAACTTTTTCAATATTTTATCTTTCACAAATAATATCACTAAAAGATAGTCGTGAGAAAAATTCCTTAAAAAGAAGTTTATTCTCTGTCTTTATTTCTTCACTTTGCATTCCCTCCTTAATTTACTGCAATCTGAATTTGCCAAATTGAAATTATTTTTACTAAGAAGGCCTGAAACTGTCTTATCTAACAAATTTAATCCTTATCTTCACTGAGCTCTCTGCTGAATTCAACTACACAGACCATTTCCTTTGTCTGAAAACTCCTCTGCGGGCCTTTGGGATACCAGACTTTGAGTGTTCCCTTTCAGGCTCCTTTATAGATTTTCTTCAATGTTGGTGCTCCCAACTCTACAAGTATCTAGGAGCCCCTACTCTATGCTTGGCATTGTGCTAGTTTCAGATGATAGACATGGTTTCTTATCTAATGGGGCTAGCAGCCTAGAGGATGAGGTATCACTAACCTCTATCATTCCTGCTCACGTTTCATATTTCCATGTGAATTTCAAAATGACAATTTTGTCTTTATTATCATCATCCTACTAAAGCATGTTTTTTCCTTCTGAATTCCCAAGTCACTCAGACCAGACATTCTGTGGTCAACCTTAGCTACTCATCCTTAGTTATTAATATCTAATCAGAAACTAGATCTAGTCCACCTCCCTAGTATCTCACTAATCTGCTTCTTTCTTTCCATTCTCACTGCCACCATTTTATTCAGGCTCCATATTGAACATGAGTGAGCAGGTTTGTATGTGGTAACATAGGTACAAGGGTACCTTTCTTACCTGTCACACAAAAGAGGTACCCCTCCTCTTAAACCCAATGCCCTTAACTGTGCTCCAACCCCTCTATAATCTAGAATTTCCTGTCATAAGTTGTTCTTTTTCTTCTGTATTTGCCATATCTCTCAAAAAATGACTTTTTATATTCTCCTCCAGCTACTACTCGGCTCTTTCTTCTTCCCTAATCAAATGAACTTCTTGAACTAGTAGACAAAGCTCAGTTGCTGTTGGCCTACTTGCCATCATGCTTCAGCCCTCTGGAATGTGGTTTTCTCCTGACACCATCTCACTGGAACTATACACACCAAGATTATCATACTGCTAAATTTTGGGAGCTTTTTGAGTTCTTAGCTTACTGACTTCTCTACAATATTATATATTGTTGTCCATTCCTTCCTTCTTGCAAGGCTTGTTTCCTCTGGATTTATTAAATTCTCCATGTTTTTATTTAATTTTTGGCTAAACCCCAGTCTCTTTTAAGGGTTCCTTTTCCTTTGCCATTGCTTTCAATCTCAGGATTCTTCTTTGGGATTTTATCCTGTCCCATTTTATTCTTAGGCTATGCTCTTACTGTGTAACGATATCCATTCAAATTCTTCAATTACCATCTTTATCTCCTTCTGAGACATGCATCCAAAGCCTCTCCACTTACATCTCCCATAGATATAGCTCAAAGCAAGCATGTCAAAAAGTTGTCATGTTTATTATCCTTTATCCAAGTTTTCTATAATGCTATTTACAACTCAGAAAATGTGTTGTACTGAATCCGAATTCTTCCTCACCTGCCAAGTGCATATTTTACTTCCTAAATTCTTTTGAATCTGTCAAATCTCCTCCATTCCCACTGCCCCTCTTTTAAGCGAGGCTATCACTGTTTCTTCTGAATTACTGCAGCAGCCTTCTCACCGGCCTTTTTCCTTTTGGTCTTGCTCCCACATATATATCTCCATAGTGTAAATGATCTTGCTGAAGTACAAATCTAATTGTGCTACCTCATAGACTAAATCCCTGGTTTTCCCACTGCCTTTAGATAGTGTTCAAAATTTTTTACATAGCATACAGGTCTTGGTTTATACCCTCAGACACATTCGTTAGGTTGCTGCCTCAATCCCCCAGACTTATTGTAGTTACCCAAAATGTTCTTTTTTGGCCATAGTTATTTGCCCATATTGTTTTCAATATTTGGGATTATCCATTTGATCAATTATATTCCTACTTTAGGTCTTTAGGTCTCAGTTTAGAAATTACATTCTTTGAGGTTAGCTTCCTGATTGCCCAACACTGCATTCCTCATTTAAGTTAGGTTAGTGATGCTTATTCCAAAGGACCCTATAGAGACCCCATAAGAGCATTTGTTACATTACATTTTATTTTCCTATTGCTTTGCCTCCTACAAGCCCTTTAAGTGGTACATGATAAGATGGTGCTCAAAAATTATTGGTGAAATAAATATATAATTGTCACAGTTGATTAATGTCCTCTCAGTGCCCTAAGAAAAGGAGACTGGAACATAGAAATTTTTAGCATGTAGACAAACCTGTGCATTGTGGAGGATAACACACATCTAAACATGATTGACTTAATTATTGTAATGAAACTTCAGTTTTGAAAGTGAGAATTGGATTGGAATAAAAATTGACCACTAAAGGTAGCAAATTAAAACACAAAAACCAAAAAGGCAACTCCTTCATATGAGGCTACTTTATAAAGTATTCACAATGTACACAACCCTAGGGAAAGCAGTTTAGCTTTAAGAAGTACAAGAAAAAGAAATGAAGCACTTTTTAAATTAATGGAAATATTATTCTTTTCTTCATGAAAAGCAAAATAAAAGTGTTCATTAAACCCATATGTTTCAAATAAATCAATTTTCTAAATTTTCAATATAGCATAATATGCTATACTGAGAGAGATAAAATTAAATTATCATTTAGGGCACACAAAAATAAGCTAAGTATTTATATTTATATTTTTAATACATGTGGCAACTTTCCCATGACTATTTTCTTTTCCCTTAATGACTTTTCTCAGTAATAGAATAGTAAAATACTCTTGGTTTCATGGTTATAGATGAGTTCATTTTTTTTTTTTTACCAAAAGCTTTTGGAGTACATGGTTGTGGCTAAGAAAAACACTTCTTCATGTGATGGAAATAATTTTGGTAACTTTAAAAATGGTTGATTCTATGTATCTTATGCTGGAAATACTAAAAATATGATTTATACTATAATGTATGTGTTTTGTACATGTTTATTAAAAGAAGTTATTGTATCATACATCACAAAGCACAAATAAATTTGGAATTTGGCATAAGTGTTGCACTAACAGAATTTTAATTTCATTAACATTTGCATAAATACTTGTTGATAGGCTGTTTATGTCTTCTTCCTTAACCAATCCAATCTGTTGTTGGAAAATTAACTTCACTGGCATGAAACCAATAATTCCATAAGAGCAATTTCTGTGTGACAAACAACATCCTTGTTCTTTAAAAATATATTAAACATATATGTAATTGATCACTCAGGAAAAATGACTCCATGAATAAAGAGGATTGTTGTTGCAAAAGTTGGAAAACAGAAATTTTGGGAATGGGGCCAAAGTTATACATGAGGTCAAAGGCCAACCACAGCACTAATCCCTCCTTTACATATTTCACTATATTTTATGGCAGAGAGGGTAAACAAAAAAGTATTAGAATGAAAAATACTTGCTAGTTTCTGGCATTTGAATTAATCTTCAAAATTTGTTTAGGGGATGGGACAGTAAATAAAGTACATGAATGACCTTTATGAAAGCAAGAAAAGAGTGAGTTACTAAACTATGTCTTAAAATATTTGGATTTTGCAAGACATTTTTTGATATTATGAAATTGCTAGATTTAAGTGAATCTTTCTGGAACAACAGAAACATCCTTTACCAAAATGAATGTAGTTGTACTTATTAACAAATTATAATAAGTATTATTCTATATTTGACTTATATATAATTCTACCTGAAAGGAAATACATTTTGCCAATTGTATTGTTCAGTTGAGCTGTATCTCCTCATTAATCTCTTTATAGTGTAGTACCAAATACTATATAATGGGTGATGCTTTGGTTTCTTCCATGAGAGCCACATAACTAAGGAAAATTCTAGGTTGTTTAAGTCATGCATACATTAACATGTAATGTCTCTCCATGTTCTATTACCAGGGCTGGGACTAGTATAAGGTGAGTGGGATGAATGAGGTACTTGATTTAGGCACAAAATTTAAGAAAGTATCAAAAAAATTCAGTAATTAAGATAAATAATATTTTACTGCAATATTTTAAAATTGAAATTAATACAAAAATCTATGATGAACAAAGTATTAAAGTTTTAAATGACAGGATCAGTAACAATGCTGTGCCAAGTTGTATTGAAATCTGACAGGCAAGAGGAAAAATCAGTAATACTCATTCTGTCTCTGCCCTGGTATTTTATGCATTTCTAAGTAATACTAATATGTGTCAACAGGGTATTGTTTTTAGAACTACTCAGTAGCCATGGGATTTAAGATTGTTTTCCATCATTTCCTATGAATCTGGCACACCAACTTCATTTTCCACTAGAGGAGGTCCTGGAATTGTGACATATGAGAAATTAATTATAGAATAAATTTATTCAGTCTATAAAATGAAGGGCTATACCTTATCCATTTTTTTATCTGCCTAGTAACCAAATTGCACATAGTAAGTTGGCTTTTTCACTTACTAGCTGTGTAATGTTGGGCAAATTATTTTTACCTTTTCTCTGCCTCAATTTTTTCTTCTTAAAATGCTAAAAATAATATAAAATGAACACATGTAGTGCCTAATATATAGTAAGGATTTAATAACTATAGCTACATTGTTATTGTTTTCTTAAAAGTGAAATGAATAGTATAATATTATGCATAGCCTTAATGCTATGTCAATTTCCAAAGGCTAGGACTTACCTGTCCTGGAGGTGAGGCTACTTATATGAGTCTCTAAATTCAGGTCAGCTTTAAGGTTCTAGGGGGTCTCTGGCAGGAGGGGAAGATTCCATGATTAACCACAAAACTAAACAGAACAATTTTCTGGGGGTGAGTCCAGGAAGTACTCCTTACCAGAATTCTAAATCTGTAATGAGCATTTTAAAAATGTATTTTATTTCATAATATATAAGGACTTTAGCGCGTCTTTAAAAAGAGAAGTCAATTTCCACAAGATAAGAATGATAGATGGTCTTAATTGATTTTAAGTTATTTCAAATAATTTTTAGCAACTGCCTAGTAATAACCATGAAGGAGGCCCCATTCACACGATGCTCTCCTGTTTCACCCTCCCAATTCAATTATCCTTAGAAAATATTCCTCTATCCAACCTAGACTCCCTCTGGGAGTGTTAAAACAGTAGGTCATCCAAACTAGGGCCTACTCAATAAAATAATGGAGAATCTGATGATGTGAGTAGGTTGGCTTTCACAATAATAAGGTCATAGTGGCCACATAAGTATTACTGCCATATATATAACATAATGTATAATATGTTATATATTGTTATATATGTTATATATATGGCAGTAATATATATTATATATAATATACAAATAATACATAAAATTACTCTATATAATTATCATGCCACTGCCCGATCTAACTTGTTGATAAAAAAAAAATCTATCTCTAATTCTACTCATTCAAGTACAGTTATTAATTGAGGGCCAAGTACGTGGTTTAATTTCCTTTTACTAGTTTTATTTCAAAAGAAGCCAGTAAGTGTTATTATATTGATACATTAATGATAGAGGTGTGAAAGACCCAATCAAACTTTTTTGATATCATTATAATAATCATAGTTTTTTACATGGCTATATAACATAAATGTTCATAGCACATATGTCTATACATTCATAATGCAATTCCCGTGTCTATATATTATTTATTATATTTTATTTGTTCCTGCATATGATAATTTTTTATTTGTCAAAAGGAAGTATACAAACACGTTTCTGTTACAGAGATAACTTCATATGAAATACTGAATACACATGAAAATATTGCTTGCATTATGAAAAGCAATAAGTAAAAATAATTTTCTTTCACAATTTGAGTGACAACATATTAAGGACTAATAAACTTGGCCCCAGACTTATTGTTTTCCATAGGTAATAATATTAAGCAAATATCCCTATAGCCTACTGAAGATCTGAGAGTTTTCCAACTGGATAATTTATAAATGCACACTTTTTCTCTTTTATTATATTACCTTTAGAAAGACAGATTTATTTTATGTACCAGAACTTTGTTTGCAAAGAATTATATCCTTTGTTTCTGGATTTCACTTCTAATTTAAAGGCAGGTAAAAGCATTCTTGGTTTATTCATACTCTAGTGGAGAAATAGGTCAATATAGGCATTTAGGTCTTCCCCACCAAATTAATTTTTAGCTTTAAACTATTACTTATACAACTATTAATTTGTGAAAGCTCTTTTTAATCATTTTGTTCCATTGTGAGATATAATATATACACAAAATATTGCATATAGTATGTGTATACAATTTCAATATTTATAAGTAAATATATTATAAAATATAAATAATTATATAAATTGTATATTAAATAAATAATATGTAAATTATAATTATATACATAAAATATTGTAAATAAATACTCTATGTGACCTCTGATCATTAAAAAAATAGAACACTGCCTGCATACCAGAAGTCCTGCTCAAAAATCTCTTACTTTCCCTAGGGAAGTTTATAACCTCGCTTTCTTGATTTCCTCTATAAATTTCGCACCTATATATTTAAGCAAGATAGCATAAGCTTTGTTTGCTTTTGAAATGTGGATAAATAGGACAATTCTGTACGTATTCTTCTGTTCAATATTTTTGTGAGATTTATCTGTGTTGTTGTGTGTGGCTATGGTTCCTTCTGTATTCCACCATATGATATATTACAGCTTATTCATTCCATTGTCGTTGGACACATAGGTTGTTTCCAGTTGTTGGCTATTAGCCTTGCCCTGACTATGCTTTTGTAACAATTCCTATAGGGCAAATATCTATGTGTATATTTGAAGAATCATAGGGTATGAATATCTTCAACTTTCCTGGAATTTCAATTGTTTTACAAATGATTATACCAAATTATTAGTTTATTAAGTATGGAATGTCTGATTTCCTTAGTACAAAGTTCAACAGTTGATATCTCTAACATTTCACTTTGACACTTCTTGTTTATTTTTTTATTGTGAAGGAACATCTTTATTCTTTCAAATGTACGTTTTGGCTTGTGATTATCATTCAAATATTTTTGTTAGAGCCATTTTTGTGAAATCATGGACAAGTAAAAATTTCCTGCTATTTTTAAATATGAGTTATGTCATGGAAACAATGCAGAGCAGACAACTCGAAATATCAACAAAGTTTTGGGAAGGATATGGCTAATGAACACACAGTAGGTCTATTGTTTGAGAAGTTCCATTCTGGTGATTTTAATCTTAAAAATAAACCATGTGGGTGACCTGAGACCAAGGTGGATAACGACAAGCTGAAAGCTGTAGTGGAAGCGAATCCATCTCTCAAACTATGTGTGAATTAGCAGCAAGGTTTGATGTTACTATTCCTACAATATTGGACCATTTGAAACAAATGGGCAAGGTAAAGAAGCTGGATATGGGTACTACATGAATTAAACCAGCATCAGAAGAGAAACCATCTCAAAGCTTGCCTTTCTTTGCTGTCATGATATAAAGGAGAACTGTTTCTATACCGTATTTTTACCTGTGATGAAAATTTATTCTTTTTGACAAACCCAAGTAGTCCGCAAAATGGTTGGATAAAGATGAAGTGCCAAAACACAATCCAAAACTAGAATATTCATCAAAAAAAGCTAATGGTGTCTGTTTGGTGGTCTAGCACTGATATCCACTACAACTTCATGAAACCTGGTCAATCAATTACAGTGGATGTCTACTGGAACCAATTGGATGAAATGATGAAGATGCTTGTGATTAAGCAGATGAGATTGGTCAACAGAAACAGGCCAATCCTCTTAGATGACAACGTTCAACCACATGTTGCACTAACAATGCTGCTCAAACTACAGAAGTCGGACTTGAAAACTCTCTTTCATCCACCATATTCACCAGATCTTGCACCAACTGACTACCATGTATCCTAGGCTTTTAACTACTTCTTCCAAGGAAAAATATTCAATTCTCAACAAGCTGTGGAAAATGGCTTTTGTGATTTCATCTCTATTCACTCTCCAGGCTTCTTCGCTGCTGGCATAAACAAGCTACCAGTAAAATGGCAAAATTGTGTTAATAGCTTAAGAACATTCTTTTATTAATTGTACTGCTTCTTGTTGGAGATATAATAAACTACACTTTTGATTTGAAATCGGACATTTCATATTTAATGATCTTAATCATTACATGTACCCATTTTGGGGAATATATTGTGAAATTAATGTTTTTCTATGTCAAGAACTCTGAGAGTCTAAGATTTTATCCTATTTTCAGGTAGAAGTCAACCTAGTTTTATGAATATTGGAGAAGATACAAGACTCCTAAGTCAGGAACAAAGGGTTTTACAGCACAGCAAGAAGCATGAGCAACAACACATTTGTGTTAACCCCTCTTTGCCCTCCAGTGTCTACAAATGTGAAGTGAAGGAGTCCAGGTGGATACCACGCACATGGTGGGTTTGTGTCACAGTCGAGAAATCCAAGGTTAGGGAGTTAAAATCTATTATGATTGGCTGTAAACAAACCTGCCCTTTGCACTAGAGGAAAATGTTAGCATTATTATACTGAACAGCAAGCAAATTTGTCTTCAGTTTCAAAGGAGGCACTATGTTTATTTTCTAGGGTTGTGCAGTAGACAAATATTTTTGGAAAGATATTCTGGAACTAAAGGGTAGTACATACCACACTTCCAAGATGTTCAGGAATGCAAGAGACTCATGGACAATTGTCTCCTAATACTACCAACCAGGTAAATTTTGAATATGAAACCAGGGATCTAGTCCTTTTTTCCTTCTATTAGAATTCAGACTATAGTAATACTAAAGATATAGTTAATCTAAAAAAATTGTTATATCCTATGTACTGTCTATAATCATGACTACTCAATTTGTAAAAATTTTTTCTATAAAATTATTTCCTAATTTGAAAAACAAATAAAGAAGCTAAGCCAAAATATTTATATTTTATTAATATTTTAAAAGGAGAAAACAAAAAAGGGAAAAAAAACCCAATAAGTTCTACTATCTTTGAGGCAAAAACATGCTGTGTTTAAATCCTTTTGTAGCATGAAAACACATGTAGCTAAAAATTATTTTAGTTTTTCAATGAGAATTGACAAGAAATATGCTATAAATGGTCACAAATTTATGTATTCCACAAATGTGTGAAAAAGCTATTTTTCAGAACTTACTTACCATAGGAAAAGTATGGAGTTATAAAATACTGTAGGTTTTGACCAATTTATACATAATTTCCCATGGCTGGAATGTTTATTGTGCTTTGTCATTCTCATAATTTAATATTTTAACAGGTTTAATAGAAATTTACAAATTCCTCTGAGACCAAATATGGCAAATTATATTTCAAAATCATTCCTGATTTTCTAGAAGTTATCCACAAGAGAAAAAAATTAAATGTTATTTATTACAGCTGGCATATTAATAACATTTTAAAATATCATCCATTTCCATATTCAGAAATACAACATTAAGGGGAATCTCATGGGAAAATATGGCTTATCGGTTAAATGGAAACACCGTGGGCTTTGGAGTCAAACAAACATAGGTTCAAATTCTGGTTACTCTTACATAGGCTCAAAACCTCAGTTTCATTCTCAAAAAAATGAGGGTAATTATATTTTTCTTTCTGGAATATTATGAAGACACAATGAGATACATAAAGATATATAAAGTCCCTAGATAGGTTGCTCAACAAATGACATCCTATGCTGTTTTCTCTAGCAGCAGCTCCCTCAAAATATTAAAAATAAATCTTAGACATCAATTCCTTAGATACAGATATTTGCGAGAGCTCCTTATCATAGTATTTAACTACTAACTTGAGGGTAAGAAATTCAACTTAATGTATTTACTATAACTATACATAGAGATAAACTTATAAATAAAAATGCATTTTTCCTTAATGAAGAGAAAATGCACATTTTATTTTCAAATGAGAAAAATGAGATTAAGAAAAGTTAAGTGATTTAGCCAGGATGCAACAGCTAATTGGTGGCACATCAGGAACCTTCTTCTAAATCTTAGACTAGTGCCCTTCTCACTATATTGCTAATATTTAGATAACTGCTGAGTTTAGGGTTGTCTGCTCTCCATGTTCATGGATGTCAAGAATGCTTGCTAATATATTCTTTTGAGTTATAGTGCCAGAAAGAATTCTGTAAGGAACATTTATTTCATATAGAAAAGAGGCATCATTTCTAGATAAAGAGTCTTAAAACAAAAAGACACTGTGCTATTGTTGAAAGAAGACAAATAGATCAATGGAACAGAATAGACACCCCAGAAATCCATAAAAACATACTCAACTGATCTTTGTCCAAAGAACAAAGACAATACAATGGAGGAAAGATACTCTTTTCAAAAAATGGTGCTAGACAACTTGACGTCCACGTGCAAAAAAATAAAAAAATCTAAATCCAGGACATGAAATCCTCAAAAATATTAGCTCAACATGAATCATAGACCTAAATGCAAAACACAAAACTATAAAACTCTTTGGAGGTAACATAAGAGAAAATCTAGGTGACCTTCAGTTTGATGATGACTTTTTAGATACAACATCAAAAGTGCAATCCATGAAATAAATAATTGATAATCTAAACTTCATTAAAATTAAAATCTTCTGCTGTGTGAAAGACAATGTCAAGAGAACAGGAAGACAAGACACTGGCTGGCAGCAAACATTTGTGAAAGGCACATCTGATAAAGGGCTGTTATTGAAAATATACAAAGAACTCTTAAGATTCAACAATAAGAAAAAAGCAACTTCATTTAAATATGGGCAAAAGACCTGAACAGACACCATGCCAAAGATATGCTTATAGTAAATAAGCATATAAAAATGCTCAATATAATATGTCATTAAGGGATTGCAAAATGAACAACAATGGGATACCCGTATTAGAATAACAGAAAGGCAAATATCTAAAACAATGAGACTGACAGAACTCTCATTCAATGCTGGTAGGAATGCAAAATGTTACAGCCACTTGGGAAAAGAGTTTGGCTGTTTCTTATAAAACTAAACATAAGATCCAGCAATCACACACTTTTGTTTTTAGCTAAATAAGTTGAAAGCATATGTACATACAAAAACTTGAACTTGTATATTTATAGCAGCTTTATTTATAACTGCCAAAACTTGGAAACAACAAAGATGTCCTTCAGTAGGTGTGTGGATAAATAAACTGTGGTGCATCCATACAATGAAATATTATTTAGCACTAAAAAGAAATGAGCTATCAAACCATGACCAGATATGGAGGAGCCTCAAAAACATATTTTTTAGTGAAAGAAGCCAATCTAAAAAGGCTACGTACTGTATTATTTCCACTATCTGACATGCTGGAAAGATAAAATTATGGAGTGATCGGGGGAGAGAGAGATGTACATGCAAAGCACAGAAGACTTTTAGGACAGTAAAACTATTCTGTAGGATACTATTAATATAATGGTAGACACATATCATTAAACATCTGCCCAAACCCAGAAAATGTACAACACCAAGAGTGAACCATAAAGTAAACTATGGACTTTGGATGCTAATGATGTGTCAACATAGGTTTTACCACTCTGGTAAGATGTTATAGTGGGGGAGGCTGTGTAAGTGTGGGGTACATGAGAACTCTGTACTTTCTGCTCATCAAACTAATTTTAAATTTGTAACTCTACTACTTACTATGTGATCTATGTGATGTTATACATAACCACTCTGAGCTGCATTCTTACCTTTAAAATGGCAATAATAATGTGGACTTCCCAGAGTTCTTATAAGATAATGTATTGACTGGAAGTGTATATACCACAGCTGAGCACAGTTACAGTCTGTAAAGGCACTTCTTGGAGGGGCCATTTCATTAATAGGGTAATGTCAGGGCTGTACAGAAAGGGTTGGTATTCAAAGTGTCCCTCACTATTGAATTTGGCCATTTGTTTTTTCTTACCTTCATCTGTAGGTCCCAGGCTAGTCATTCTTGGATATGAGCTACTTTGCTAACAGGAAGCATATCCTGACATTCCCTGATGGCAGTACATCTTTGAATTCGTTATCTGTTCTGGGATTTTTGTTAATTTTAACTTGATCTTGCAATCTCACAAATTTTGTTCCTGTACTTGCTTGGATTTGAGATTCTTTCTCTACTTTATTCAGTCTCTACTATTTAAGCCACCTGTTCAGAATGAGGTTTGCAAAAATTGATCAGTTCAGAATGAGGTTTACAGAATGGCTTCCTTGCTGAACCTAATTTCATCATCTATAAAATTTAGGGGTCATAATAATCCATTGACTCACTCTTGGCCTTGAATCATATAAAAGGTGTTACTATTACCCCTTTGTATAATAGAGGGTGTTGTATGTATAATAGGGGTGATAGTAAAAAACATTAAGCTTTGTGGCACGGGCACTGACTGATTAGAAAGGACACTAGCTTTGAACAGAGGCAGAATTCTGGAGGGCTCCCACTGTGCAGGACATTAATCTTTTAGTTACTCAATATTGTAAACTTGGGAGGGGTCTCTAAGGGAGGAGCTAAGGCAGCCATAGTGTGTGAGTTTGCCATAGTGGGGAGGGGCTAAAGGATATAGGTATTTACCAATCATATAAGAATGTATTTCAGTATTTTAACTACTGTTTCAGCCATACTTACATATGCCAGTCTTATACCTATCCTAAGTAAGTACTCTGCAAATTTTAGAGCACTATATTATTTCATAGGATCTATAATGCTTTGATCTTGATTTTGCAGAAAAATGACAATTGAAGATTTTTATATAATTTGTTGACTACTACCTGGTTGACAAGAACTCTGAGCCATCTATTATGCTATCATTCATTCTAAGTTCAGAGAGGTTACAACATGAAAAAATGCATATCTTGTAATCAATAAAATATCAAATAATTAATACTTTAATTAGCACACTGTAATCTATACATGTTATATAAAATATAATTATCCATAACAGTCAATATTAGATCATTAAATTAGCCTGACCAGAACAAGAGTTATGCTATATGATTTTTATTATTACTCTAATATAATTTTGATATATTTTTGCATGAATTGTTTTATTTTTTTACTGAGTGTTTAGTATATGCAGGCATTATTCTAAGTACTGAGGATTCACCAGTGAACCTATATAGTCTTGAACTTCAGGTAGCATATAGAATAAGAACATTTTAGTTACAGCTATTAAATGTATACTTCAGCATGTGATAAGCACTAAGGACAGGTAGGTTGGTCCTGGGTGCAATAAAGTATATAGGAAGGGGATTATTCTTAAGTAAGGTCTAATAAGGTACCATGGGTTTAAGTTGTGCTCTGTGAAGCGGTAGGAGCCTTTGCAAATGCATTTCAGTGGCTGCTATGGGAAATGGCCAAGAGATCACACTCACTTTCTAAACCAGAGCAGATGTACTCTTCACTGTTTTACATACAATATATTGAATTTGGGATAATATTTCATTTGAAGAAAGAAGTTTTCTGCTAAAATATAAAGTTATAAAACCATTGATCTGGTGGACAAAGTACTAAATCTCAGCATGAAAATGTTAATTAAATTTCCAACTCTACTGCCCATTTATAATTTGACTTGAAATAACCAAACCATGTCTAAACACATGATTGACAAACAAATGATTCCAAATGATCTTGATATTAGTTTTTAGTTAAAATATGAAGAAAGCCATGTAAATTATTCTGTCCAGGCTTCTATGCATGAAAAAGCCTTCATCCCATCCTGTGGGATGAAGATGAATTCAAGAATTCAGGAACTATCCCATATCTGCTGATGTGTAGGTTTCCCATGCTTTTCCCTTCTTTAGAAGGCATATAAAAATATCATTATCACAATCATATACAGTAAGTCCTAGGAGTTGTGATATTCCCTTTACATTGAATTAATTTTGGCCGGGCGCGGTGGCTCACGCCTGTAATCCTAGCACTCTGGGA
>VBSM01003169.1:7187931-7205133 GCA_008086735.1 Cheirogaleus medius | reverse complement strand
AAAAAAAAAAAAAAGAATTAATTTTAATTTAGTTCTCATAAAAACTCTGAGTGATGGTTCCCATTTTCAAAGTGAGAGAATGGAGATTCAAGGAACTAAGTAGTTTGCCCGTTTAGTGACAGTGGTGAAGTTGAGATTTAAAGCCAGTTTTAAATGTTTTTTTCCTAGTCATCATAATCATCATCATCATCATTAAATTAGGTTATACTACCTCTCTACATCAACTCTCATTATCCTAGATATGGTAGAATTAAGAAGACAGGGCATGGGAAGAGGTGTGTATTTCTCTGAGGTAGGCAAAGGTACATCTACAGGTAAGAAATTGTTATATACATATAAACTATTAAAATGCATGAAGATAATAAGCCTGATTAAAAATAAATGAGCATTTTTCTAAGAACTAATAAATTATACAGACTTCCTTTTTGAAAAAATAATTTTTTGCATATTTCACTGGTTGTGAAATGCTATGACTAAAGGGCTCAGAGAGATGTATATAAACAAAATAACATAGTCTACTATGGTAAGATAGATAGCATATGCAACTCAGACTAAGGGGGCTGATAAATCTATGCAGGCAGACCAACCTTCCTGGCTAAGAACCAGGAGTTACGCTTGTTACATAGAATTCTCAAGGGTACCATGCAATCAGAGGTCACAATCGAGGCAACAGAAGCAATGTCACCATATCAGAGAATGGGCCAATTCAGTCCTGGTCCCTGACAGTCACTGAGGTCAAGGCTTGCAGCAAATAATTGTATTAAATAAGAATATTCCCTGCACACTTTTAGAACTGTCATCTGAACAAACAAGTCCAGGTCATCTGTAGGTTAAATCTGAGTTCTTTTCCTGGTACTTAGAGCTTACTTTCTAGCCCTAATCCCTTACAGTCTTTAATCTTAAAATTATAACTTTCTTTTGATCAAGTAGATGTTAATTTTTGTTGTCTGAGCTCAACAATGACAACAATAACAACAAAATCAACCTTAATAAATGCATGTATTTCTCATTTAATTGCATTTGCATTATTTGCTCTTAAATGTTATTTAAAATTCTGACTATAGTGGTAATATTCACAATTTAGACTTCATAATTTTAAGTATAAAGTGCATTCAACTTAAAAAGGGAAATAGTTTTATAGTCAAATTAAGTCAAATTAAATAATGTCAAATGTTGCCAATTAATTGCCATTTATGTATCATTGTATGTACCTTATATATGAGCAATTAAATTCAGAAAAGCAATTTTTGATAAAAACACAAAATTTATAAGTAGTAATTAATATGTAGCAAAAGGTGTATTTATAAATAAGGAATTGAAATCTTCATTCAAATCAAATAGCAAAAATAAAATGTATGTGGAAGAGAGTTGCATTCATGTTTAACTAAGATAGATAATGCACAATGTTAGCTCACATTTTCCTCACAACAAAGAAATTTATGAATTATTATCACCACTTTTCCACAAACCTCAGATCACACTTGAAAATTTACCTCATTCCTAATTTTAGTCTTTGTTGTTGATTTAATGATAAATGTTTAAAAAACCTCTGGTTATGCCATAATTTTGTTTATGGCTATAATTTAAATATATAAACCTTGAAATTATTATTTTGGTATAAATTTTATTCCTGTACATATTTTATACAAATTATGCTTGAAGAAAGAATACATTCTAGGGGATCTCTTTTATTCAGATAAACTCTGAGGAGTAAGAAAATCAAGAGTTTGATGCTTGGTTTTACTTTACATTAATTTATATTTTACTTTTGAAAATCCTTACATTTAATATTTAAATTACACATATACAGATACACACAATCCCATGACATAGTTCCAAATGTAATACACAATAAACAAAATTATAAAATTTTAAGACTGAAACTGGCAGTAGCTCAACATTCAACTGAAATTCTGTATCTCCATGGCTAGATAATTAGTATATTATCAATAAAAAAGTGTGATCCTAATGAGTAATATGGCATATCACATCCTGAAACAATATCTAAGATAACACTTTCTCACTGTTTGATCAACCCTATAGGTTTTAGTTGCTTATTTTATAATCATCCTTTAGAATGTGTGAGATCAAAACTGAGAAAATATGTTTGATAAATTATGTGATTCTTGTGAAAAGTGTAAATCTCAGCTTAAACAGCTCTGGCTAAGTGTCAATTTCAGAGGCTTTTCTTAATATTTACTTTTTTAAAATCATATTTATAAGTTTAGCTTTAATATATTTTTAATCCATACCTTTATTAACTGTACAAGGAGAAAAAATATCAAATGTATGTTAAACATTAAAACTGTTATTTTAAGGAAACACTTCTTGACCTCATTAAAATAATTAACATTTTATAACATTATATTTCACATCCAAGTTATGGAAAAGCAAAAAAAAATTATCAAAACAAACTATAGTCAATTACATTTTCAGATCAGCACAATGCACTTGTAAGAGTCTTCCTTCCCCTAATCTAATTGCCAAAGGCATTTTAACAGCTCAAAGAAGTGGTTAGAAACATTCCTGTCATTTTGTTTAAAATGTACAGGGTTTTTGTTGTTGTTGTTCTTTTGTGACTTTTGACTTTCTGTAGCTATAAAGACTAATAAAGGCAGATGATTACACTCACAGACACATATACATATAAAATTAGGGTTAATTTTTATATCACTCGATTTCAAACTATTCTGGTGAGTTATTCAAATAACGATATTATTACATGTGATTTATTCACTTATTCATTTTGTGATTATCTTAAATCTGAATTATCTTAAAGGGATGGAAATGAGGAATTGTACTACAAGTTAATTTTTTAGAGACACCTGATGATTCATTACCCTAATTGGGAATAAAATCAATGATTTCATAGTTTTAAACATATGAATAAATAGAAGCTAATACATTTTTTTAATATTTAAGATATATAATTCCACTTTAAAAGAAAGAATTTCAGTCAAAATATCTTCTACTTCTTTAATTCTATGGCATTTGACTTGTTTCTAAAATTATCTGAGTTTCGCACTCTAAGACCTGGGTCATAACCTTATTTAGGGACAGGAAATAGTTATCAGGTCACTGAGTGGTCAAATGAAAAAGGATTTGAAATGCTTCAGCACTTAGGATTCTATTCATTGAAATAACTGACTTCTACATTGTTTAAAAGTTGAAGCTTCCTTACAAGAAATAGTCAGCTTATGCCTATATTATAGCAATTTTAAGAAAATCTACATTTAGAGTATAAACACATAGATTATAAGAGTATAAGCAAACTGCCTTAAATGTCTACAAAAAGGAGCAGTCTTTAGGACATGCACAGTTGTTTTAATTAACAGCTTACCTGAGTTCAATTCCCTTAGTAGTTGGCTGCAATAAAATTGGATGTAGAAGCAAAGAGAACTAAACATTATTTCTTTATGCTATTTTTCTTCCAAAGTAGATTTAAAACTTGGTGTTGTAACTATTAGCAGCACATTTTACTATCACACAGGATAAAACCATATAGTTATTCCTGTACTAATAATGACTAACCCAGTCCATGATTGACTTCTTTCTGTTTTTATATTCACCTTATATTATTTCAAGTGAATGCAATCTATCTATAATGATGGAACTTTAGAAAAAAGGGGGAGAATTTGGAGCCAAAAAGTAAATATTTGAGTTGAGTTATTTAGCACTAGATCAGTTTCCCTGGAGCTCATGATCATTATTGACAATTAAAATTATCATTTTTCCCAATCTCCAAGGCATGAAGTGTCAGGGATTTTATACAAAGAGAAGCACTTGGCTGGAAAAAATATTTTAAAAAATATATGAAAAGGCTTAGAAGAGAATTAACCCAAAGAATTGCCTAAATGACTCACTTTCCAATGTTTGGAGGCCTAAGAATAGGGCATTGTGGAAACTGCACCAAATCAAGGTGTGCCATATTTACAAATTACTTTTCTATATGATCATTAAAACTTAAGAAACTGACGTTTTATTCCACAAATATTGAAGGAAGCAATCGTATCATTGATGGACAGAAGGTTGGAAAATTAGGCACAGATTTTATTTTTAAGTTTTATTTTATAATAAGAAACTGGGCCATTAAAACTATGTAACCAAAGCTGGAGTGCGTGCACTGGAAGGCCCCTGCAGTCTTTTACAACTTTTCAGAGGCCGCGGTTGTGAACTGGGATTGCACTCTGCCAGCAGAGCAGCTTTGACCCATGGAGAGCACTCCTTCAGATCAACACTGCCTCAGGCCTTTCTGCTTTCTCCAAGAAGTCTTACATTTCAGGCATCAAGTTGAATTTCTTCTGGAGATGATTAACCCAAACCCATGACAGATTTTTTCCAAGATATCCAACCCCTTATGTTTATTTTATCCTGGCTCTTTTTTGGATGTACTGGACACAAGTAACTTACTCATTTTACATGTTAAAGGGCTGGTGGAGAGCCATTAATTCCCTTAAAAAATGAGAAAATATTTCAACGTGCGGGGCTCTATTGTGTGAGCTCACATTAGCTACATGATTTAGAATTTTAAGAAAGATGTTTCTCCTCTAATTTAGACTTTTTTAAAGCATTTCATCACATCTCAAGATAGGGATCTTACACTTTTGGGGAAATGCATTCTCGTGGTGTATTAAAAAATAAAATGTTAGAAGGATCAGTTACTGTTTCCATAAGCCTAGTTTGTAGGGGCTTCCAACTAACCTAAATGTTGGCACACACAATTTTAGTTAATAGTTAAATAAAAATATATAAAAGAGTCTATTCTCCTTGTAATATACCCACCCCTATCATTGTTTTTATTTCTTTAATATTTTCTTCTTATCATGGGTGAGATGAATTGTAGAGAAATAATTCAGGTGGTTTTACATTCTTCTCAAAGTAAAACAATTTAAACTCAGAGACGATTAGATGACTTTTTTTGGATATGACTGTTAGTATTTTTTAAACAAGAACATTTGTTCTTCTTTGAGGAAACAGTGCAAAAGGGCAAGATTTTTATAGATTTTTTAGGACATATTTTTATTATAAACATTCAAGTTATTTTAAAATATTTTAAATATAGTAATACTTCAAGTATATAAATTACTCACATATGACAGTAGAAAATCTTGTTCAATAATACATTTCAACATTTAGTCTTCTAATATTAACAGAAATACATTAAAGGAAAAACATGAAAAAAATTTAAAGGTATTGTAAAGCGAAATCTTAGTTTCAGTGTAGAGCCTAATAAACAGAGGAAGTACTTTAAGGAAAAAGGTATGAATTCCAATTTAACACTGCATGCCAAGAGTAGAACTCTTTTCATCAGATGGATGTATACATGTACATGTGCATTTGTATGAGAATAAAAATGAGCATAATGAGATTGGAGAACAGCTTAAATATATACACTACCACAAAAACAAATATGTCTATTTGAACATAAGTATGACATTCATAAGTGGCAATTCTGAGAAATTTACACTTTGTGTTTAGCATTTGGGTGATGATAAAATGTTAACTCCATAATAAAAAAGTTTTAATTTCTTAAAATTACGTATGAATGTTACTTATGATAGTAATTCACTTCACTAATTAATTCTAGACTTAGCAGAAGAAAAGAAATAATTTTCAAATAGTATTTGATATAATTTTTTCTCTTTAAATAGGACAATCTCATATGTAATTTAAAGTTATTGGTACAAAGAACCATAGGATATATTGTAGGAAACTTCAAGGGATAATTTTATTTCCTCATAATATTGATAAACAATTCAAAATCGTTAAAGAATGTTAAGTTCTAGAATCACAAGAATTATAGAAAATCAATTCACTGCTCCAGCTTAGCAATTCCAGAAGTGTTAGTTTTTTGCTATTCTTCTTGAAAAAAAATTATGATATAAATTTTATCTTTATAAAACATATATCAATATCTGAATCAAAATATTTTATCTCTAAGTGGGGGATAAAAACTAAGTTAATTTTTATAATTAGATTTATTACTGGAATGTTTAAAGATATCAGTTTCTTCTTTAATTCATGCTTCAATAGGCTACTTAAGTTCAAGACCTTGTACAGGGTGAAGAAAAGAAATGACAAGTGATAGCAATATATTGGGGGAAGTAGGTTAATGCCAGAAGTGTGACTGATTGATTGATTGACATCACCTTGAAAAATCTGTATTAAAGCTTCTTATCAAATTTGTCCATCTGAAATTTAGAGTAGAATTGATCATTGGGCAGAATTGCATCTTGTTTATTCACTCAAGTATATTCATTTACTATAACCTGGAAAATTCCTTTGCATTGAAAATGATTTGACTAAGCAGAATAATAAATTTCCCCAAAGCACACACACACACACACATACACACATACATTTTTAAAATATAATATTTAAAAATGTATCCAGTTACTATAATCAAATTCTAAATTTTAACAAATATCATTGCAAATGGCAACTGCTCCTGATAATAGCAACAGCTAAATGTATTGAATTTAATATGCATTAGGTACTGTTTTTCAGCATTTTACATGTTCTGATTCATTTACTCAACTCTGTGAGTTATGCATTATTTTACCTTATTATATCAATTTCAAAAATGAGAAAGCAGACTTAGAAATGTTACAAATGTGATTAAAGTAAAATCCCTAGCAAGGGGGCAGATTTGGAATTTAAACATAGGTAGTCTAGCTCCATAGCCCACTCTCCTTGCCATTAGATTGAACTATCATATTTAATTAAAATAATGATTTTGAAAAATCATGCAGATGGTAGTGAAGCTTTTGGAAAAATATATGGGATCCTACAATTCTATCAAAGTACTATAAAATTTCCATGGTAAAATATAAATCATTTAGTTTTCTGAGAAACATAAAAACATATATTGACTTTAGTATATTACCCATCTCTATTCTTTCAGAAAATGTTTCAAAATCCATGAAATCTTAAAATGAAGGTAAAATTTTTGTAATGATTAAGTTTTTCATGATCTACAAACTCACAGTTGGTTGAGCTTCAGTAGGAAATGATTAAATAAATTCTAAATTTTTTCCAAATAGATCTCAGGAGTGGCTAAGACAGTGGGACTTATAGCTTGAATGTGAACACTGAATGAGTTGTAAGTTTAACTTGGGAATAGGCCAATATTTGACTTTGAGTAATAGCAATTGGCAGGAAGAGTGTTTCTGAGAATCCAAAGATTTTTTTAAAGTCAGAAATGTTTATTAATTCAACAAACACTTACTGAGTGCCTAGTATAGATGAATCTAATACAGTTGCTAGGTTCTGAGGATGAGAGGAAGCAGAAATATGATTAAGACTTGTTACTTGACCTTGAAAAGATTAACAGTCAGGAGAGGAAATAGATAAAAACATGTAGTCACAGGACAATGTTACAGAGACATGGACAAAGGCTTATGCAGGTTTGGTGGTATTAGGTATGACCTACAGATGAAATGATATTTATCTGAATCATGAAGGATAAGTGGAAGTCTCAAACTAGAAAGGTGAGGAAGGGCATTAGAAATAAAAGAAATAGCATACAGGTAAGAAGAGCAGGACATATTTTGGAAAGAAGAAATAGTTCATTATATTGGGAGATATACTGAAGTAGTTCAATATAGTTAGGGAATATTTCAGGGAGTGGGGAGAAATGTTATAAGGTGATGGTGGAAAGGTAGTGTGGGAACAGTAAGCAAAGGGCATTGTATACTATAGACTTTGGAATTTGTACTAGAGGAAGCAAAAAGGCATTAAACAATTTTCAACAGTGGTGTGCTATATGCAGGATTATGGTTTAGAAAGACGTTTCAGCAGAGGCATAGAGGACAGTATTTATAAAATTGAGAGATGTCTGGATATGACAAGGGAGACTATTATAATATTTCTAGGCAAGAGACATTGAAGGCAGAGGGATATGGGGGGTAGTGCTTATATTTAGGGAATGAAAGAGAGAATAGAATTAAGAATGATTCTGATTTTTCTAGATCAATTGAGTGAGCAGATAATGATACCATTAACAGAAACAGGAAATAAAAAGAATCAAACAGGTGGGCAGAGAGGAATGAATATAATATACACTTCATAGTAGACATGCTGGGCTTGCAGTACCTAGGAAAAAAAGCAAAGGTGGAAGGATGGAGATAGAGATTTGGTTGCGATTACCAGTAAGCATAAATTACATGAGAAAATTTGTTGTTCTATCTTGATCCTTCCATCAAGCCATGGGAATAGGTACGATTTGCACTTTCACAATATTTTGTTTTGTCCATTATAATATAAGTCTTATCAGTTGGACTCAAGGGCTGTTTTTGAAAGACAGACTACATCGTGTTCTTCTTTGTAAGCCTATATTCATTTTTGTATCCCTAGAGCCTATACAATGTCTGATAAAGCAAACATTTCCTAAATAAGTAAATAAATATGTGTATTGAATAGAGAATAAGGCCACAAACAAACAAAATTTTATCAAATACTGATGTTTAAGACATAGGAATAGGCAGAGAAGATCACTAAAAAGGAGTCGTCAGATAAATAGAAGAAGAATCAAGAGAGAATGGAAATAAAGATGTAAGGGGAGAAGAGAAATTATGGGAGAGTAAGGAATTAAATACCAAAGAAGGAAAGTAGAATGAGGATACAAAAGAGGTTCTTGAATTTAGTAATTAAGAGGTTAACACTGATTACTATAATGAATGTAGTTTGAGTAGAATGATAGGAATGTGACCAGAAAGTAGACTATGAATAACTTTATAAAAGGGTTGCACATCACCTTATAGATTGCAGTGTATTGGTTTGTCCCTCTCACTAGACTTACCTTCTGAAGCAGGAACTATTTTCACTGTGCCTCCTGTTTCAAGGAAAATGAATGAAAAAGGAAGCTCAAAAATACATTTTGAAGGATTAAGAAATGCAGAATAACAGAAGGTAAGGAATAAAGACACTGATTAGACTGCCTAAAAAGGTTGTCAGGGACAAAAGAGAGATGGATGGGGTAGTGATTTGAGGAGGAGGTAGAATACAATTTTCAATGGCAGAAATGTAGCTTGTTCACATGTTGATTTTAAGACATTAAGGGAGATGGTAGAGATAGAAATTTAAGAAACAAAAACAGAAGATAACTAAACATGGGATCATCATGAGAGAACATTATGGGATCAGGCAGAGCAATATCTAAAGATGAAAATTTTAGCCATGAGAAGAAGTGGGACACCATTGATAGGATTACAGGCATGAGCCACCATGTCTGGCCTCAATGTTCATTTAGATTTACCCATGTATTCATCCTTTGCTCTTCATTTCCACCTATACATCCCAGATTTCATCTGGAAACCTTTCCTTATGCCTGAAGAATACCCTTTAGTATTTATTTTAGAATTGGTCTAGAGTGCTTGAAAATACTGAAAGGATATATACTCTTTTGGGAGAGAGTATATATATGTGTGTGTGTATTTTTCCTTCAGAGAGATTGCTCGTGGTGTTTTCTATCATCATGGAGTGTTTATTCTTTTAGCCTGTGTAAGCTGTCATCTTGGGATGTCTCTTTACCAGTATCCTTTGCTTCTTTCTCTTGTGGGATCTCATGTATTACTTTTTATTGGTTTATCTCTTTATTTTAGTGGAGTAGTTCCTCCAGTAGCTTCCTGAGCAAGGTTGCAAGGAAGATAAATTAAGACTTGCTTGACATGCTTTTATATTCTCAAATTTTATTCACAGTTTCCCTGTTTATAGAATTCTAGGTTGGAAATAACTTTTTCTAAGAATGTTGAATATACTGTTCCATTATTTTCTAGGTTCTAAGATTAATGTTGGAAAATTTAATGTCTTTTAGATAAGTGATCCATTGCACATGATCTGGTTTTCTTTCTGGAGGACTTTAAGGCTCCTTCCTTTGTCTCTGGTTTTATGATATTTTCTGAAAATGTGCTAAAAAGATGGCCTTCATTTCATTCATTTTCCTGACATTCAATGGGCCTCTTGATCTGGAAACTGGTGTCCTTTTGGGAATTTCTTGGAATGATGTCTTTGATCATTTTCTTCCATCCATTGTTGTCATTGTTGTTTTTCTCTCCGGATCTCTGATTATTTATCAAAGGTTGGACCTTCTGGACTAAGTATCTCTTATTTATATCTTCTTTTGTGTGTCTTAGCACTTTGTATTTTTGCTCTGGTTTCTGAGAAATATCTTTAACAGTATCTTTTATAACTTTTTCTCCTGCCAAGTTTTTATTTCTGCTATCACGGTTTTATTTTCAGAGCAGAGATATTTTTGGTTCTCTGACCTCTCATTTTCTTATTATATCATCTCATATTCATTTCTTAGAGACAATCTTTTCTTACAGATTTTTTTAATGGTATTCTTACAGATTTTTTTAACTTGATATATTTCTTTAAGTTGATTTTTATACTTATTTTTTTTCTCTATTTTTCATGTTATATGTTTTCTTTAGATGTTTAACAATCCTCATTTGTGTGCTTTTCTTTTAGAGAGGGGGTTTTATGAAGTTGATAGGAAATTGCATTCATGGATAAAGTCTATTGTCTGAGAGATTCACTTCAAGGTGGCCTGAGTCCTATACTGTAAATAATTGATGTCAATATTTAGCTGTTTCCTCTTGTACTGATAAGAATATCCAGAAATATTCTTCTAATCTCTTTCCTGGAGGGTAAAGCCATGGTGCTATGGACTAAATATTTGTGTCCACCCTCCCAAATTCATATGTTAAAACCTTAACCCCCAATGTGATGGTATTTGGAATGGGGTCTTTAAGGAGGCAATTAGAATGAGGTTAAGTCATGAGGATGGGGCCCTCCTCATGGGATTAGTGGCTCTATAAAAAGAGAAAGCAAAACATCTCTCTCTCTCTCTCTCTTTCTCTTTCACTCCCTCTCCTCCTACACTCCCCCCCCCAATGTATGCACCAAGGAATGATCATGTAAGGACATAGCAAGAAGGTGGCTGTCTACAACCCAGGACAAGAGCCCTCCCTCACCAGAAACTGAATCAGCCAGAGCCTTGATCTTGGACTTCCCAGTCTGAAGAACTATGAGAAATAAACTCTTGTTAAGGCACCCAAAGTATGGCATTTTGTTATGTGTATGCAAGCTCATTAAGGCACATGATTATTCGCATTGTGGAAACTAATCAGGGGAGGGGTTTGGGGCCTTAGCATTTAGTGTGTATACCTACACTTAATCTTAGTTTTAGCAAGGCACCAAAAGTCTCAAATAAGCCTGGTATTTCTGAGTACAGAAACTTTGTTTTATCCTATTTACAGAATTAACTTCAAGAATTTTGTCAAGGTAAGACAGACCTATTTATTTTAATATCCTCTTCACCTGACTTCTAGAGGGCCTAATACTATCAATTCCTAAACCTTTGACATTGAGACAGTTCTTATATATTCCCATTGTTGGTTTAAGCTTTTCTTTTCTCATTATTACTAATACATTTATTTCCTAGCCTAAAAAAGTTATAATGCTATTGCCCCTTCCTAATATTTCTATATTTCCTAATATATATCTTAAAAATACCTCCATTGAAGTTTTAGGGAGGTTTTCAGATGCATCATCTTTAATCAGAAGCCCCCATATTCTCACCTAATTTTCAAAATATCATGAGAAGTAAAGATTAGTATTCTTATTTTACAATTGAGAAAGCCAAGGCACGGAACATATAGCTAGTGTCTGTAAGATTCAAACCAAAGACTCTTTCAGTTCAAATCCATCCTTTTCACTATCTCATGTAGCCTACTTTAGACGGAAGACTAATATCCTTGAGGATGACAAACTTTTTTCCAAGATATTGTAATAATTCTGAGACCTTGATAGAATTACTAGGTATTCCAGAAATATAGAAAGCATCCTATGTAGCAAGTAGGTAGGTACCTGATACAGATGACAGAGAAATGTCTTGCAGGAGGCAAAGGACAATACAGATAAAGAAAGAGGTACCATGGACTTCTCTCAGAACCATGATTCTTCCCTACTTTCTCTGTGATGCTTTGGCTCAGGAACCTGTGTGCCTTTCTTCTTCTTTGTGGCTGTCCAGAAGACCAATGGGTAGAAAGTTCAATGGTATGAGTACTTTGCTTTACTTTTTAAAGAAGATTTTTTTAATGTATAGAATGATATTTATTTTTAAGGAATTGACTCATGCAATTGTGTCAGCTTAAGTTCAAAATTTGATGGGGGCAGCCAGCAGGCTGGAGACTCAGGAAAGAGTTGTAATGTGAGTCCAAAGACAGTCTGGTGCAGAACCAGGAAGAGCCAATGTTGTAGATGAAGTCCAAAGGCAGTCTTCTGGAGAATTTCCTCTTGCTCAGAGGAGGTCATCTTTTTGTTCTGTTGAAGTCTTCAACTGATTAGATGAGGCCCACTTAAATTATAGAGCTAATTTCCTTTATTCAAATTTCAACAATTTAAATGTAAATCTCATTAAAAAACATCCTCATAGAGGTTCAAAAATGGTGGAGTAAAGGTAACCCCCCTTATTTCTGCTCCCAGAGAAAAAGACATAGATCTTGGTCTCCTACACATGAGTGGATCTCTCCCTCACAAGAACAGCATTGTGAATCGGCAGAGGTTCAGCGTGGGACTCCCAAAAATGGAAAAAACAAAGTGAATGGGAGATAAGATTGCATTCTCTGGAGAGTGCAAAACAAACAATAGGGCATAGAGCGCAGGAGGGCTCTGGCCTGCCTAGCCAGGGAGTGAAGTGGGATCAGACCCATAGGAGAACTTCTAGCTTCCCCACTGACCTCCACACCCACCCAGCCAGGGACCTGCCTGAAGTTGGTGCAAAATTGTGGCAGGAGTAGTGGGTGCTGTAGAGAGTTGTCATTACCAGAAAGCACTGTGAACTCCTCGGAGCTCTGTGCTAGGACGGCACCAAGTGGGGAGGAAACTGGTCTGAGCTGAAAGGGGAGGCAGTTAGATATCTTGCCTCTGGTAACCAGTGGGGCCTGTCTTACAGAGGTGTTCACGAAGTCAGGGATTCTAAGCTGGAACCACCTTGGGTGAACAGGCCCGCCCAGGGTGGGTCAGTAAGAGCGAGAGCTATGGCTGAACAGGCGTGAGTTGGAGGGAAGGCAGCATAAAGGAGGCAATGGGGTGTCCTGATGACCCAGCACCCCAATCCAGCACCTGCCATATCCTAAACAGTCACCCTCAGTGCTGGTACTCTGAGAGTGGGCAGGCGGTCGCCATTGTGGGGGTCCACAGCCCAGCTGCCATGGTGTGATACAGTGTGGCGGGGAGATCCCGTCCTCCAGCCCGGAGACTCTCCTGACAAATTCTGCCCTTACACAATCTACGATCAACTAGCCAGGCCTGTCTTGATCGAAGAACTCTGAACTCTAGTACTAAGGAGGCTAACCCAAGGGGAGTTACAGCCACTGGCGCACCGGGGTGCAGGGCAGACTGAGGTGCTACCTCCTCCCCCTAGCCTGCATCTTTTGCACCGAAAGTGGTAGGCTCCACCCCTGGAGGCAGGGTGAGACAAGAAAACCCACTTTCCCTCTGATCTAGGGTGAATCAGCTGGGCCTTGGCACAGATCAATAGCTGACAGCCTAATGACTTTGCTATCCAGACCGCTTTAGATCATCCAGTTGATCAAAAGGCTGGGGCTGGATCTCCTCCCCTGGTAAGCTGCCAACAGTCAGGGCCATGGTAAAGGAACAAATCCCCCACAAGTGGCCACAATAGGCTCCACAAGTAACCCTTCCTATCAGGGGTAGCCTCCCAAGTGTGGTGGAAGAGCTCCCCCCAGTGGCAGATCAAGCAACCATAGAAGGGAGGACACCCAGGTTGCCTCCTTCATATACCACTCACAGAAATAGTGTATACACAGAGTCTGTTATGCATACAAAAAAACAACAGCTGATCCACATGGAGAGGGCTCAGTGAAATAATTCTGGAACTATGAAGAATCAAACTGAAAACACTCCCCCAAAGAGATACACCAGCTCTCAAGCAATGGATATTAACCAAACCCAAAACACTAAAATGACAGAAGAATAATTTCAAAATTGTATTGAAAGAAAGCTCAATGATATGCAAGAAAAAAATGGATAACCAAAACAAAGAAAACACAGAAAAAGTCCAGGACTTGGAAGAACAATTCACTAAGGAAATTGACATCTTAAAGAAAAATCAATCCAATCTCTTGGAAATGAAGAATTTATTCAGGAAACTACAAAACACAGTGGAAAGCCTCAAAAATAGGGTGGGCCAAACAGAAGAAAGAATCTCAGAGATTGAATATAACACCTACAAATCAAATAAGTTAATCACAGAGATAGAGCAGAAAAATAAGAGACATGACCAAAGCTTACAAGAATTGTGGGATTATATGAAGAAATATAACCTGATGCTGTTCTGGATAACGGAAGAGGAGGAAGAAAAAACCCAACGGTTGGATAAGCTATTTGAAGACATAATTGAGGAAAATTTCCCAGGTTTTGCCAAAAAGTTAGATATACAAGTACAAGAATCTCAAAGGACCCCTCCCTGGGAGATACAATGCAAACAGGAAAACATCACGACACGTAATCATCAGGCTGACCAAAATATCAACAAAAGAGACCCTTCTACAAGCTGTAAGGTGAAAGAAGCAAGTTACATACAAAGGAAAGCCGATTCGAGCAATGCCAGACTTCTCAAGTGAAACCTTACAAGGAAGGAGAGACTGGGGCCTCTTTCTCACTCTTCTGAAACAGAATAATGCCCAGCCTAGAATCTTGTACCCTGCAAAACTAAGTTTTATATATTAAGGAAAAATAAAGACATTCTCAGATAAGCAAAGACTGAAGGAATTCACCAAGACAAGACAAGCCCTACAAAAAGTACTCAAAACAGTGTTACACACAGATCAGCATAATAAATTTTAATGAACATAAAAACATTCGAAAGCTAAAGATTAAAGGCCAGATATCACAACGGCTCACGAGAGAAAACAAAGCAACAATGTCCAACCCAACAGAAAGAACAGTAATCTGCCCCACATATCAGTTCTCTCACTAAATGTGAACGGCTTAAACTCCCCACTCAAGAGACATAGGCTGGCTGAATGGATAAAAAAAATACAAGCCAAGTATCTGCTGTCTTCACGAAACACATCTAACCTGCAAGGATACATATACTCTAAAAGTAAAGGGGTGATCAGTATTTCAAGCAAGCAGAAGCCAAAAGAAGGCTGGCGTGGCAGTTCTGATTTCAGATAACTTAGTTTTTTAAACCAACAAAAGTAGTGAAAGACAAAAAAGGTCATTATATGATGATGAAGGGTACAGTTCAACAAGAAGACATATCAATTTTTAATACATATGCACCAAACTTAGGTGCACCCAGATTCATAAAGCAAACTTTACTGGATCTAAGCCAATTGATAAACAGCAACCCCATAATAGCTGGAGATTTCAACACCTCACTGACTGCACAGGACATATCCTCCAAACAGAAAATTAATAAAAAAATAATGGACTTAAACAAAACTCTAGAACAATTGGGCCTGATTGACATTTACAGGACATTCTACCCCAAATCCACTGAATATACAGAAAGATCACAAACAGACAATCTAATGAATCAACTCAGAGCTGGAAAAAGAAGACCAGACCAACCCCCACCCAGCAGAAGAAGTGAAATTAACAAGATCAAATCAGAACTAAATGAAATTGACAACAAGGAAACTATACAGAAGATTAATAAAACAAAAAGTTGGTTCTTCAAAAAAATAAATAAAATTGACACACCTTTAGCTAGACTAACGAAAAGCAGAAAAGAGATATCTCTAATAAGCTCCATCAGGAACAAAAAAGGAGATATCACAACCGATCCCATGGAGATACAAGATATAATCTACGAATACTACAAAAACCTTTATGGACACAAACTGGAAAATGAGGAGGAAATGGACAAATTTCTTAGAAACACACAGCCTCTCTAGGCTCAACCAGGAAGAAATAGAATTCCTCAACAGATCAATATCAAGAGCCTAAATAGAAACAGCAATTAAAAACCTTCCTAAAAACAAAAGTCCCGGCCCAGATGGTTCACACCCAAATTTTACCACACTTACAAAGAAGAACTGGTGCCTGTCCTGCAAAAATCATTCCTCAACACTGAGAAGGATGGAATTCTTCCAGAGTCATTTTACCAAGCCAACATCACTTTGATCCCCAAACTAGGAAAGGATGCAACAAAGAAAGAAAACTACAGATCAATATCACTTATGAATATAGATGCAAAAATTCTCAACAAAATCCTAGCTAACCGAATCCAGATGCTTATCAAGAAAATAATCCATCACGACCAAGTAGGCTTCATCCCAGGGATGCAGGGATGGTTCTACATATGCAAATCTATAAATGTAATTCACCACATAAACAGAAGCAAAAACAAAGACCATATGATCCTTTCAATAGATGCAGAAAAAGCATTTGACAAAATTCAACACCCTTTCATGATAAGAACACTTAATAAAATAGGCATAGAAGGGGCATACCTAAAAATGATACAAGCCATATATGACAGACCCACAGCCAACATCATACTGGATGGGGAAAAAGTAAAAGCATTCCCACTTAGTACTGGAACCAGGAAAGGTTGCCCACTATCTCCACTTCTATTCAACATAGTGCTGGAAGTCCTGGCTATAGCAATCAGACATGAACGTGGAATTAAAGGTATGCAAATGGGGGCAAAAGAGATCAAACTTTCACTGTTTGCTGATGATATGATATTATGTTTAGAAAATCCCAAGGATTCAACCAATAGACTCCTGGAATTCATAAATGAATATGGTCTCAGGATACAAAATCAAAACACACAAATCAGAGGCATTCCTATACTCCAAGAACAGTCAAATTGAGAACCAAATCAAAGACTCAATACCCTTCACAATAGAAACAAAGAAAATAAAGTACCTAGGAATATACTTAACTAAGGAGGTAAAAGACCTCTACAGGGAGAACTATGAAACACTGAGGAGGGAAATAGCAGAGGATGTAAATAGATGGAAATCCATACCATGCTCATGGGTCGGCAGACTCAACATTGTTAAAATGTCTATACTACCCAAACTGATCTACAGATTCAATGCAATCCATATTAAAATCCCAACATCACTTTTCACAGATATAGAAAAAATAATTTTATGCTTTGTTTGGAACCAGATAAGACCCTGTATATCAAAAGCAATTCTAGGCAATAAAAAC
>VBSM01003169.1:7162818-7187831 GCA_008086735.1 Cheirogaleus medius | reverse complement strand
TGTTTTTTTTTTTTTTGTACTTCCCTACTTTCTGGAATTACAAAATGCTTGGGACTCATGTCCCTATCCTAGAGTCACACATTTATTTAAGAAGCCTGATTCTTTTATTGAAGAATAGCAATTTTGATAATTTATATTTTCATTTTTATTCAGTTAATGTATTTTTATAAATTTCCCCTGAGACTTCTTCTTTGACCCATGGATTATTTAGAAGTGTGCTGTTTACTTTCTTTCTTTTATTTCTAATTTGCTTCCACTGTGGTTGGAGAACACTTTCTATATGATTTCAATGATTTAAAGTTTGTGGACGTTTGTTTTATGCCCCAGGATATATTTTATCTTGACGTATGTTCCATAGGCACTTGAAAAGAATGGGTATTATGTTGTTGGGTAGAGTGTTCTATAAATGTTGATTGGATCTTGATGGTTGATGATGTTTTTGAGTTCTCTATATTCTTGCTGATTTTCTGTGTAGCTGTTCTATCAATTGTTGAGAGCAGGGTATTGATGTACCCACCTATAATTGTGTATTTGTCAAATTTATCATTTCAATTGAATCAATTGTTGTTTTACACATTTGCACCTCTGTTTGGTGTATACCCTTTTAGGATCATTATATGAGGCTCTATTTATCTTTTTTCCATCTCTTTTGTTTCTGTTGTTCAGCTGGCAATTTCTATTATTTTATCTTCCAATTCACTGTCATTCTGGTATTGAGCGCATTCACTGAGATTTTTATTTTGGTTATTGTATTTTTTCAGTTGTAAAATTTCCATTTGTTTCTTCTTTATATCATCTATTGATTTACTGAAGCTTCCTATTTTTTCAAAGATGTGGAAACAACCCAAGTGACCATCAATACATGAGTGGATTAATAAAATGTGGTATATGTATACCATGGAATACTACTCAACTACAAAAACAATGGTGAACTAGCACCTCTTATATAATCCTGGATAGAGCTGGAGACCATCTTTCGAAGTTAGGTATCACAAGAATGGAGAAACAAGCACAACATGTACTTGCCATCAAATTGGTACTAACTGATCAACACTAAGGTGCTCACATGGTAGTAATATTCACTGGGTGCTGGTCAGGTGGCAGGGGGTGGGTAAGCTCACAACTAATGGATGCAGAGCGCACTGTATGGGGGAAGGGCACGCTTGTAGCCCTGGTTTGGGCAAGGCAAAGTAATTATATGTAACCAAAATGTTTGTACCCCCATAATATTCTGAAATAAAAAAATTAAAATAAATAAAAAAATAAATAAGATCCAGACTCTGAGAACATAATGCAAAAATGTCCAGGGTTCAATAGAAAATAACTCATCATACCAAGAACCAAGAAGTTCTCAAATTTAATAAAAAATGATAATCAGTAGACGCCAACAACCCAAATAACACAAATGTTACAATTATCTGACAAAGATTTTAAAGCAGCCATGATAAAAATGTTTCAACAAGAAGGTACAAGCATGCTTGAAATAAATGAGAAAGTTTTTCTGGATATAAACTTTCATAGTGGAATGTATTTTCTTTTCACTCTTTGAAGGTATCACTACACTGTTTGCATTAGTCAGCTTCAACTGCCATAACAAAATACAGGTGGTCCCCAGGTTACAGACAAGATTTGTTTCTGAGAATGTTTTTAGGTTGGATTTGTACATAACTTGATCACTCATGAACAGTGCATATATAGTAATAATAATAATAACAACAATAGTATAATGGCTCATATATGGTAATAATAATCCAGTATAAGACTACCATAATAATAATACTGCTGTACTGTAATAATAAGTTACAGAAACTATTGTGTTCTTTCTTTTAATTCCTAGGCTAATAGGAATGTTAGAATTATTTTGATCTTCTAACCATATCAATAATAACTGTTCCATTTCAATAATTAATCTACTATGCTGCCAATTGATGCTTTCAATGGAGCACTGGCTTTCACATGTTCCATTATTCTCACTTTATAATTGTTCCAATAGTCTAGCAACTGAAACCTAATGCTTTCCCAATGAATGATGGCATCTGGCCTTTCTCCAAACACTTAATTATTTCTACTTTTGTTTCCACTGTTATCACTTTTCTCTTTGCAGCAGGCTCACCTGGACTTGCAGTGGACTTTCTCTTTGGAGGTAAAAGGTCATGAGGGTAAACACAGACTCACAAAATAGAATAAAAAAGTTAAGATGAAAGTGATGTTGTGTGTAAGCAACCATATAAACAATGGGACTAGCCCCTAGCATAAAGATGTGTCAATGAACTGCTTAGGCCATGCAGTTTTGTCTACATACATGGAAAAATCTAGTTCCCAAATTATTAATTTAATTAATTAATTATAAATTATTCTTATGGGGAGGCTTAGCCCATTCTTAAGCACAGAATACCATAAGTCAAGTTGTCCGTCACCCAGGGACGGCCTGTACTACAGACTGGGATGATTTAACAACAGAAATTTATTTTCTCACAGTTGTGGAGGCTAAAAGTCCAGGATCAAGGTGTTGGTAGCTTTGCTTTCTCCTGAGCCCTCTCCCTTGGCTTGCAGATGGCTACTGTCTCCCTGGGTCCTCACGTGGCCCTTCCTCTGTGCATGTACACTCCTGGCGTCTTTCCCTCTTCTTGTAAAGACACCAGTCTTATTGGATTAGGGACCCACCCTTCTGACCTCATTTACCTCAATTACCTCCTTAAAGGCCCTGTCTCCAAATAAAGTCAAATTGGAGGTTAGGGCTTCAATCTATGAATTTTAGGGGACAGAATTCAGTCCATAGCAATTATCTTGTGGATTTCACTGTTCTCATTAAAAACTCAGCTTTATTACTGTTTCTTCTTTGAAGGTAATATATCTTTTTTTTTTTTTGCAGCTTTTATTAAAATTTTTGTCTTTGGTTTTCAGCAATTTTACTATGATGTGTCATGATGTGGTTTATACTGTATATGTTTTATTTGTGGTCATGAAGTTTCTTTCATATATAACTTTAAGTTTTTCTTCACTTTTGGTGAATTCTCAACCACTAAGGTTTGAGAAAATATCATTTCTACCTTACTCTCTCATGTCTCTCTTTATTGGATTCTAAATGTGTTAGACATGCTTGTTATATCCCATATATCTCTTCTTCTCTTTTCTGTATTTTCCATTGTTTGTCTCTTCATGCTCCATTTTGGATATTTCAAAGCTATCTTCCATTTTACTAGTTCTCTCTTCAGTTTTGATTAATCTGTAGCTGAATCCATCCATTAAGTTTTCAATTTCAGTTGTTGAGTGCTTTTAAGTTACAGATGTTCCATTTGGATATTTTTATAGGTTTAATATCCTGTTAAAATTCTCGATTTCTTCTTCCGTGTCCTCAAATCTATCATGCATATTTTTTAAAGTCTTCACTATCTCAAATTTCACTGGTTCCATTTCTATTGTCTATTGTTTCTCTTGGTATTCAATGATATTGTCTCATCCCTTTCTATGTCTATTTTTTACTGCATGCCAAATATTGTATATGAAAAATTGTGGAGATAAATTGAAGTCCTGAATGATTTTTAGTTATTTTTATAGATGATTTATGTTTGTTTCTGGCAAGAGGCTAGCACAAAGTCTATTTCCAGTTCACCTAGATGGGTAACATCAAAAGTTCTGCTCAGCTTCTCAGCTTTTTGGATTTCCTTCTTGATGCATAATTCTTCACTTGTTAGTTCTCAAATGACTTAAATTGGATTTTTAAAACATAAATTTTCTAGTTTCTACAGTTGTTCTTTCTTTGCGGTAGGGTTGATCTGAATTACACAGTCCTCTTTTTTTAAATGAGAAATAAACTAACAATGTCTCACAGGCTACATATCATGGTCTATTTCAAAGAACTCTAAGAGCTCTGAAATCTCTTCCCATTTTTTAATTTAACCACATATGCATCATATAGATATAAAGTATATATATGTCAAATATATGTATATGTTTCTATATATGTAAATCATATGCATAATATATATATACACACACATATAAATGTACACTTTGGAATATAATACATATATTCTATTATGGCTGAATTGGAGGGAAACAGAGAAAATACAAACTATTCATAACTGATATGGATAAAGAGAAGTTGAACAGGCCATTCTCTGACCCTAGATTGCCATTCCCTGAATCCCTATTATCCATAGATAAATATATATTTTTTTAAATTACAGTTTGTTTTATGCTTCACTGGACCAACTTCCCTAATCAGATTATTTTCTGTAGAAATTGAAATTGATTTCAAACCTTATATTAATAAATGGTATGATACGGAATAGTATAGAATATATTTAGGGAGTTTAAATTATAAGCATGTCATATATATTTATTTTCTTTGTTATTCAAATATTTATTGAGTATTAACTATGTTCCTGGCACTGCTGAGGATGAATGAACAAGACTGACACTATTCTCTCTTCATAAAACTTATATTCTATCAGCAGAAACTCAATATACAACAGTTTAAGTTAATAAATGAGATAATAGCAAATAAATGCCATTAATGGAGCAAGTGCTATGAGAGAAAGGAACTGGTTAGAGAAAAAAGGGCTACTTGAAAATAGTGTTATATGAAAAGCTTTCACACTGGACAGATGTGAAAAGTAAATAATGAGAGGTTTATTTGTGTAAAGTGCTAAGGGTAGAGTTTCTAGACAAAAAGAAGATGAAGTAAAAAAGCCACAAAATAAGAAACACCTTATCATACTTGAGGAACAGAAAGGGGGCTTGACATTTATAGTCAGGTAGGTTACGCTATATGGTGTTTAGCCTTTGTTAGAAGAGCAATGTGAGGCCATACAAAAGATTTTAGAGACTTAATTATATAAAGGGCTACGATATTAAATTTTTAAAAAAGAAATTAAAATATAGCTCCCAATCTTCAATTATCTCCCTAAGGGCCTCCAACTTTTCAATTTTATTTATTTTTGCTACTGACTCTTTCTTCAGGTCCTTCTCTCCCTACTAGTCCAGTCAAGTCATAAAAAACAATCATACAAAAATAAGATTACAAGACTTTGCTAGTTCATCTTTTATCTCTTGCAAATGTAGGCAGATTGCCACTGACGGCGTATTTTCTAAAAAGAATGAATTTTTGTCTCCTATCTCGAAGGGTTGTTGTGAGGATTTCATTAGTTAGATTAGTTAGTATAGACAAAATATTTAGAATAAGGCCTTGTACAGATGATAAATGTAAGGCAAGGGTAAAAAGACTATTATATAGCAAATAAAAGTTTATTCAGGATACTATAGAAACACGGTGAGTGATGTTCCTAGCTAGAATCAGAAAAGTCTTTCTAAAGGATTAATGCCTAAGGTGACAAGAATTAGCCAAGTGAACAGATTTTATAGGGTACATAGAACAACTGAGTCCAATTTGGCAAAGAAATCAGTATGTTCAAAAACATTATATAACCATCTTGCAATTCCATCTATAAGATATTTGAAACTATGTAATGGCAGGATCCTTTGTGTTTTCATTTATTTACTAAAGAAACATTTATTAAGACTTGATTATGTGATTATGCATTAGGCACAACACTAAGGACTAGGGGTACTAAGGGGAGCTCAAAATTTAGTAGAAAAATAGTAATTCGAAGTATAGTGATTGTTGGAAACTGAGATATTTATGGATAGATCATATTTAATAAATCTTTGTATCCATGCTGATTTTGACCAATTTTGAATCTTGCTCAGTGGAAATAAGATTATGAGCATCTCTTTCTTAATAGGATGCCTTCAGGAATTTTTTGGTTGCCTACGCATGTCTCGTAGCATTTATTCTGCCAGCTCTTATTACATAGGCATTGGCACTATTATCAAGTACTATTTACAACTATGGAAAATATAAGACTTAACTTTAAATTTTATTATTTTTATTTTTTAGAGACAGAGTCTTGGTCTGTCAGCCAGGCTGGAGCGCAGTGGTATGATCATAGCTCACTGTAACTTTGAACTCCTGGGTTCAAACAATCTTCTCTCCTCAGTCTCCTGAGTAGCTAGAACTACAGGTGCGCACCACCTTGTGTGGCTAATTTTTTTTTTATTATTATTATTATTTAGTAGAGACAAGGTCTCACTATGTTGCCCAGGCTGGTCTCAAACTGCTGGCTTCAAGCGATCTTCCCAACTTGGCCCTCCGAAGTGCTGAGATTACAGGCGTGAGCTACCATGCCCTGGCAAGACCTACGTTAAAGCAATCTACATAATGTGACTTTGCTCTAAACTGGCATTAAAAGGGAGAAAAAGCAGCAGAAGAAGAAAATGCTTATAATCATAAAGTAAAAAGTACTACAAAAGAAATGTTCTGAAGTAAAAATTATAGAAATGAAAGGTTTTTTAATGCCTTCAATATTCAAACATTTAATATAAAAAATTAAGCATCTATGTTTATAAGAACATACACTATCTGTAAATCGTCTATGTTATAAAAGAACAAATAGGAAGTATGTTAGTGATGACAGCACGAGATTGGAAATTAAGGAAACCCGACTTAAAAATCAAGTAAAATAGTCTCAGTGAATGGAGGACCTAAAACTGAACCTGTGTTGCTAAGAAGCTTATTGGGCCAGACTCAATTTTTTTTTTTTCCCTGGCTTGCCTACCATTCTTCCCTGGCCAAAACCAGAAGTCTGAATTTGGCATTGGCTTTAGAAGTAGCAAATTTAGAAGTTTCAGTAGATGAGGGTAGGAAAGTCATTTAATTTATTTATAAATAAAAACAGGAATAAATGAAGCAAAACATAGTGTTTACTTTTGAGCTGTGTAGGGAGCTACTCATATATGTGAAAATTAAAATATGTGATTCAAAATATGGTCACTCTTTACTTAGAATCTAATAGATCTCGTACTTAATAATGTTAGGTTGTCATAATTACAGTAATGACATTATCTGAGGTAGCAGCTAATTATAAGTCACAAATCAAATCTTTATCACCATGTTGGCACTAAACTGTTTCCTGATTTATATAAATGTAAGCTATGAGAAAGGAATAAAAAACAAAATTAATTATTAGTCTCGTAGAGTTTCATTTCACTTAATTTAATAATTAGTCTTTATTTTTTTTTAAGTATTTCAATTCTGTATGCTTCACGGTTGCCTTCAATATTTGTTTTTTTTTTTGCTCTTCAATATTTGCTTTTTTTTTGCTAGTTTTGTTTTTATAACAAATTATCCCCATTTCTCTTCAGCCACTTACTGTCTGCATGACCTTGGGCAGGTCACTTATCAAACTCTCACTACTAGAACTTCCTTATCTACAAAATGTTGACAGTTGTAATACTTTCCTTAGAGTTTCTGAGAGGATTGAATAAGAGAATATAAGTAAAACTCTGAGCACAGTACTTAATAAGAAATACAATTAATATAACCAATAGTAAATAAGAAAATAAAAGTAAAGCCATGCTTTTTAAATGACTGTTGCCAATAAAAGTTTTGTACCCCCATAATATTCTAAAATAAAAAAAGTTTTAAACACTAACTATGCACTTATACGCTGTGTGTTCCAAACACACTTCACAAGTAGAATCTCATGTAATCCTCATAATATTCCCCACAACTAGATATTGTTAATATCCAGTTGCATATGTGAAAAATAGTGAGAAACAGAGAAGTTAAATAACATCCTCAAGGTCGCACAGCTAATAAATGATGAAGTCAAGATTCAAACTGTGTTAAACTAACTCTGGAGACTACACTTATATCCACTAAGCTATGCCTGCTCTTATAGCTTATATCCATCCAGTGATGGATATAGAAGAGTGATGTCAGGGGCTCCAAACCAAACACTTAAACAGAAAAAGGAAACTTAGTAATAAGAAAGTGCTTCAAGTTCTAAGGCAAGGTTGGATTTTGAAACCCAAATAGGAATTATAGGTGATAGCAAAGGTAAACCAAGACAAGTACCTGGTTCTAAATAAATATTAATAAACAAATATAGTAAGCCAATGTTGAATTAGCAAAGTCCCCAGGCCCTCAGTCTTGTGTCATAGGAAGAACTGACCCACATCTGACACATGGCACATGTATGAGGTTACTCTGGGAACACATGTGGTCAAAGGTTCCCCAGTCTTGATTAGGTTAAAGATTTAAATCTGGCAGCATGAAGAAAAGTGTCAACATTTCATGAATATGGAAAAATAGAAGAAGAATTTCCTGTAAAACATAGACTGTTAAAATGGTATAATATTTTACCTTATACCATTTAATATAATTTGATATTTAATTTGAAATATTCTTCAAGTTTAAGCTATTTTACCCCCAGACCAACAGAGATATATATATCATACTCTCTTGCTAGTGATGTCATGCTAGTGATATCCAGAAAAAGGCGACAATAATAATTGAAGCATTATAGTACAATTTATAAGAATAATCCTGGAAACTTCACATAGTCAATTTTCAAAGTGGAGATAGAAAGTTTTTTAATTTAGTTTTTTAAAAAAATTATACTATGTTACTATAAAATAAATAGGAATTATAGAAAGCAATGGTCAAATATTACAGTATTATCTAATTTCAACAAAACCAAGGTAATTATAAGACAGTTCCTGCATACCATTGCACTGAGATACAGTTCCCCATGGAATCATTCAATCTGAACTTACAGCAAAATTTAATTTTCATCCCCTTCACTTTTGATGGGTCAGATGACCAACTATTAATTTTATATGGATTTTTTCTTAAGAAAAAAAGTTCTTCCAATATTCTAAATTAGATTGTGGTGATGGTTATGTAACTGTAAATACGCTGAAATTCATTAAATTATACCCTTAAAAGGGGTGCATTTTATAGTATGAAATTTGCATCTCAAAAGAACTGGTTTCAAAATGCACCCTCTACTGGGCAGCTGGGCTTAGTCAGGCTGCTTCCTTGGAAGCTGTCCTTCCTCTGTGGCATCAGAGAATGTCTGTGACCCTCTGCCATGTGTGAGTCCAGAGCAGCTGTTAAAAATAACATGAGGTTCAACCTAGCCAGCAATGAGCAAATTATCTTGCCTCACTCTTTTCCAATTTTTAAAAAAACTAAAATAAACACATTAATTAGAAAAAAAATTCTTCCATGTAGAACTGTTTTTGCCAAGCCTATTTCTTTTTTTTAAAAAAGGCTTAAAATAACTATTACAGTACTCACTAGAAAATCTGGTACATACATAAAGCCCATTCAGTGAAATTAATGAAATGTCGAATTTAATTGGGTTGCAAAAAAAAAAAAAAGTAAACTAAACACATTCCCCATAGGAGAAAGACAACAAAAACACAGAGCATCATATCATAAAGCATTATGTGGAAGCGTTGCAGATTCTATAAGCTACATTCTCTGTATCACTACTTTGATCTTTTCCTAGCATATTTTTATTAGTGCACAATTTAATAAATATCATACATACATATCATGCTATTCTAGATGGTAACATATCTTCACATTGCATAGACCAAGAGAGAATGCAATAGAACCTGCTGGGGTAGATTTCTCTTTTCTGATTCTGAGATGCAGGCTAAATTAAAAGGCAAAAACACTCCAATTATCTTTCTTCCTAGGCATTTTCTCCCCAAAGTAACAATGTTCCTATTTAACAGGTAATATCTGTGGACTTGTTACTGCTTTTAGCAGAATTTCTACTCTTCCTTTTAAAAACTGTGAAATAGTGAAGACTATAACCAGGAAATAAACCCCGATTAAAATCCAAGCCTTATTTTATATTGGGAATATATTTTAATTCTATTAAAATACTAATATATAAATATTTCTTAGAATAATAATGAGATTTGAAGCCTTTAATGATCAACAAATTTTTTAAATATTTTACTATTGAAAATTTTAAATATTAAAACAAAAGATTGGTGAAACAAACCTCCACATACCATCAATATCTTATGGATCCAACAATTTCAATAATTTGCCATGCTTGCTTTGTCTTTTTATGTATGCTTTTTTTGCTATGCACTTTAAAGAAAATTCCAGACTTTCTGATTTCCACACCTACATACTTCAGTAGGTATCTTTATTAAAAGTATAAATTTGATGGTTACCAAACTTTTCATTAGTTTGAAATATTACTAAACAGAAATGTAAATCAAAATGTTTCGATTTTCAATCATGCTATGAAGATGTATACATTTCAATATTTCTTTAACATTTATAGAAGACAAAGTATTAAAAATTCCAAATAGTTCTTCTCCTTTAAAATATATTTGACTCCCTATTTTCTGTTAGAAATTACTATCTAAAACTATAGGTAAAACTGTAAAAATTTTAATATCATATACAAAGCAGATGGCAAACTTGTTTTAAGTCATGCTTGCTGCTCTGTTACATTTAAATGTCTGTTTAATAATAAGTCCATACTTCTTCTGAATGCTGAAATCAGAAATATAATCTGCCACCTAGATATGCAAAACCTTCACCCCAAAAGGGAGTTGAATAAGTTTCAAATATTGTAAAATATTTAAAATTCTAGAATATAATTTATAGTGTTTAATGCAATTTGTGTAAATTGGCAGTAAAGTAAATATATTGGAATATCATTTCAACAATGATCACTTTCACTGATATAAGCTAATAAAATTTAAATAACATTAATAACCCTGATGATACAGCATCATGACTTTCACATAAAATATAAAGAATTTAAAATTTATATAAACACTGATACAAATATTAAATTACTATACTAATGTATCAAACTAAATTAGTACTTTAGCTCTGAGAGCCATATTTTGACTTATTCAAGTATATTTTATTCATTTCTTCTAAATGTACTTTAAGACTTATTGAAGATTAAAAAATTATTTTAAATACAATCTTCTATCTTTACTTTTTACCATTCTTTGTATCTCTTATTAAACCATACCTTCAAAGTAACCATCTCTTCTGGGCTGTTCCTTCTTTGGTGATTTTGTAACAGAAATTTTATTTTCATTGTTTTTGAATAATGCTAGACGTACAGTGGGATCTAGACAAAAAGAACAAGATAGAAGAATAGTTCAGCTCTGGTTCATTCCTTCTCTGAAATGGCCACATATTTCTTATATGGTGGTATTAAAAATAGTATCCACTCTATAAGGTTAAATGAAAGTGATGATGTTATTTTAAAATGTATGATATGAAAAGGTAGTCTCCATGCATATATTCCTGGTTGTCTGATTAAACACATAGCCAATACTTAAAATAAAGGACAGAAATACCCTGGGATATAGCAGATGGAAGTAAGATAACTAATGGGATGAGGTACAGACAAAAAAAGATTGTTTCATTTATTTAATCCCCTTTTAAGTTGAGTTTAGTGGTTTCTCTTTTGCTCTAATGTATTGTATTCATAATAAAGAAGATATAAATTCCCTATTTTTTAAAGCCAAGAACATTTCAAATTTATTAATTTTATAAAATAAATAAGAGTACTGTGAATGTGGGGCCTATAATTTTTTATTGGTAATGAATGGTTCTATGGAATGTGAAAATGGAGCTTTGGTACTGTTGCACTAAGACAAAGAATTTTTGCTTATTGAAGGACTGGAAGAAAAGAAAATAGTGATATAAACATCAGGGGTAAAAAAAAGATTGGAAAGTTATGCATTTCTAGTAGGGTAACATACACCACAATTCAGGGCAGAATACATTCTCTTAGTATCTTACATCATCTTGCAAAAAGCAAGAGAATTCAAAATCTTTGATTATTATTTAGTATAATAGAATTGAATATGTTAAATGAAAAAACAGGATTTTAAATATCATAAATACCAAATTACATATTTTAATTAAATGTTAAAGTATTAATAGCATTTTTTGGAATGTGAGTTAGAGAAACCAAATAAATAGCATTTGCAGAGTATTCTTCATCAATAGCAACCTGACAATTTCCATTAGTCTTTTAGTAATAATACTTTATCTTAACTAAGTATGTTTTACATGTTTCACAGAAATTATTTTTCTCAACAGAGAAAAAATATTGGTCAGTGTCTGGGTACATTCCATAAGTATATGTGATCTCAGGTATTGTCAGAGTTGTATGTTTCTATATGAACTCAACATGAATTATCAATAACAATAATAAAAACATCTGTTTATATGTTTTTATATATTTCATAGAATAAGTATTAGATATTATCTAAGTCATTTATCAAAAAAATCGACAAGTCAAAAGGTCAAAAGAAGCATTAGTCGATCAGGAAAGACAGATTACCATGGGTTTACAAACTGCTACCTTATAACCATCTTTCTGCTCTCCCACTCTTCTTGCTTTTCCATTAGATCTATGTATTTTCTGAGCAACAATATTACAATTCAACAGATCTGAGTTAGAACTTTTACTACTTCTGTTGACTCTTCTAGATAAACTTCTCTCGTGCCCTGCCTCCTCCCTTGTCCTATAGAAACAATACTGACTTTGAAATATTACTGTGAGAATTAATGAGATAATATGTGTAAGCATCAAGCCCCATGCTCACCTAAGTAGAAGTGTTTCACAAATGGCAGCTAATAGGCATAAAATTACAACAGATACAATGATAATATTTCCAACTTATATTCTTGGAAAAAACCTTACTTCTTTTATAAAATAGAGTCGGATATATAAAATAGATAGTTGGATCCATAATTGGCTCCATTTTATTTATTATAGCACACTGAACAAAAGCTATTGATCTTTTATAAGTTCTCTGGCACCTCCTTTGGAAAATTAATAATCTCTCTATGACTTGATTTCTTGATACATAAAATAGGGATAATAAAAGTACTTTCCTCATACTATTGTCAATATCATAATTTAATACATATAAAATATTTAAAAGAGTTGTCTAGCTCAATTTCCTCCAAATAATTTTATTCCCCAAGAGCACTACATTATCAATATCCTTTTATTTCAGATCATTCTGATTGCATCACCTTTAATTGATTTAAAACTGGAATTAATTCAAATTGAAAAGGGATAATGATAAGAAGAAACATAGTAATTTCAGATGGGAAAAACAAATCACTTGATTTTGATAGTCCCTGGCAATACAACTGTGAATAAGACACTATTCTTACCAACAAATAATACACAATCCAGTAAAAAAGCCAAGAGAAAGCAGGAATCCCCAACCTATAGTAAATTGTATAATTATTTCATTATATATTACAATGTAATAATAATAGAAATAAAGTATACAATAAATGCAATGCACTTGAATCATCCTGAACCTCAACCTCCTCAACCATCCTCAACCATCCCCCCACTCCTTAGTTCATGGAAAATTTGTCTTCCATGAGAATGGTCCCTGGTGCCAAAAAGGTTGGGGACTATTTTAAAGAGTATAGCTTGCAATGCTGTTTTCATGCATTATGAAGTCAGTTTTGTACACTTAAGTCTAGTCCTCTATGATCATCAATGGCAGGACTATGTTAATTTTTTTAGAAACAATCTTTGTATCATCCGGTATGACTTGCCCAGTGTGGGGGAAATAGGTATGAAATACACATGCAAAAAATATTTCAAGAAACCCCTAAGTAAGTAACCTTGGTGTTCCTATTATGCATGTGGCTCTATATTTGACACTTTTCAGGTGTCCTCAAACTACAGCCCGCAGGCCACATGCGGGTATTTTTGCCCATTTGTTTTTTTACTTCAAAATAAGATATGTGCAGTGTGCATAGGAATTGGTTCATAGTTTTTTTTAAACTATAGTCCAGCCCTCCAACAGTCTGAGGGACAGTAAACTGGCCCCCTGTTTAAAAAGTTTGAGGACCCCTGTTTTATATCTATTATCTCACTTAGGTAACAATTTTAGTTAGGCATTGGAGTATCCATAAAAGTATTTCATTCCCTGTATAATCCTTTTTCAACTACTATAATTCTCATTTTAGCTCACTGGTTTACTTTATTGTTATTATTTTTACATAAAAATCTGATTATTACTCATTTTCTGTAGGTGCCAAGTACAGTGGTTTTACTTATGAAAATAAGTTTTATGTTAAAGTTGAATGACTAGCTATATTTCTCCATCTCTATGAACTATTAATATTTACTAATTAAATTTGCCTTTCCAAATATAAACATGCATTTAAATGACTAAAATACACACACAGAGTCATATACATATCCACTGATGAATATATATTAGTGACTTTTATCTAATTTATTATTGTGCCAGTTGACAGTTATTTATGGAATATCCACAAGGTGTTAGGCATGGTAACAAATTCTGGGAATTCAATGGGGTTTCAGCCCTCAAGGATCATACTCTTCAAATGAATTTTATTACTGTTTTGTTGCAAGCACAAAGTAACATTTGATCAAAATTCTTATAAATTCTTCCTGGAAATAAATGAGGTAAACAAATTAAATCTTGAATAAACTTCATTTTGCTGGAGTTTTGTCTATCCTGTCCCTTTTTGTCCCTCCCCTTTAACATTCTTTAGTTACCTGATCATTTTGTAACCTGATTGTTTTGCTATAGTCCGTGAACTGCTTACTTTACATTAAAAATATCCTTTCTTAATTTTCTATTAGACTTAATCCTTGGCTACTATTAAATGTTACCAACACAGTCTCAAGCTGTTTTCTTCATGGAAATAAAATTGGCAAATATTTATTGAATACCTAGCATGTACTTGACACTTCGCTAGGCATTACAAATAGCTGCAAGATGATTCTTATCCCTACTTGTGGCTCTACCTTCACAACTGAATTAACCTTACTTGCTTCATCTTGTTCTTTCTTTTCTCTAATTATGAAATTTTAAATTTGATATGCATAAATATAATAAATTTAGAAAAACTATATTATGTCTTCATCCTATGTTCTTACCCAGGCATCCTCAAACTACGGCCCGCGGGCCACATGAGGCCCATGGAGGACATTTATCCGGCCCGCTGGGTGTTCTTGCCGCTGCTGTCTGTCCTGCTTAGCAGCCCACTCGTCCCGGGCCCACAGTGCGCATGTGTGGAATGTCTGCCGCACTCTCCAACGGCCCTCCAACGGTCTGAGGGACAGTGAACTGGCCCCCTGTTTAAAAAGTTTGAGGACCCCTGTTCCAGTTGCTCTCCACAAAAATTCCTAAACTCAGACCTCATTCTCTCTGAGGAGTGCCCCACATCAAAACTACCCACCCACTCACTTTCCCCATCCAGTTCATCTCAGTCTTGCTACCAATTATGCTCACTACTTTAGGTTACTGACCCTGCATGTTTTCAGTAAACCAGTAACTTTCACCTTGCACATGCTGTTCCTCAAATTCTAAACTTCCCTGGGTGTCTGCTAAATTCTAATGTAGATCACCAAATTCTGAAATTATTTCTGTGCATGAGGCAACAGCAAAAACAACAAACAAACAAAAAACCCACAGAAACAAGACCAGTCATTACTGTTTCAAGCTCATGTCAGTCATGAGAGAAATAGTAATTACTTACTAGGAAAACAACAACCATATAACGCAAACATAAACAAAGTAAATCACGACAGCTCCTCATAATTTTAGATTTCATCCTGTGGCTTCCAATCAATCCCTCCTCCTCCTTCCCTACTATCCTTCTTCTCTTTAAAGCAGATGTCCTCACTTATATCAATAGAATTCATCCATACTGAGTCTCCCCTAATAGCTGCTCATACCACATCTTTCCTTAATTTCTGCTTCTTCATTAATCAGAGTACTCAGTAGTATTCTTCTTCATCTGCAACTGATTCCATTACACTTTATGTTCTTAAATTAATTGCCCCTCTGCCTTTTGCCGTACTTTTATTCTCACTTTAAATAAAATATTATTGACTCATATTCCTTATGTATAAAAATATACATAAGATACAAACAGAAAATATTAAGTGCTTACTACTGAGCTACTTGCTCTAAGGTTTTTCATGGCAGAAATTTGAATTAAAGCTTCCATGCTCCATGCATTTGTGCCCTACTTCCTTGAAGATATCTGTTTTGTTAGATTGTAGGACATAGTTTTTTCCATTAATCAATAGTTCCTAGTTTCTGACATCCCTCCTGCCATGTTCCCTACCCCTTAAAGCTGGTCTCACAGCAGTTTTATGGACAATGTTGCCCTCTGGTGGCTCAAAAATTTCAAGTTGACAAGTTGTCCATGTGAGAGATACTGTATTAATGTATCTCATATATATTTAAAATTTACTAGTAACTTTGTAAGTATTTAATAGAATATAAGTATTTAAAACATTATTTTAGCTCATTGGTGAGTAAAATTTAAAATTATGGTCATAATTTTGGACAGATTCAAATAAATTAATGGTATATCATGAATTAATTATAAAACTGAAAAATACTAGAAAATTATTTATTCTATAAGAAAACTTGAGGCACAGGGTCTTAAATAATTTACTCACAGATACAAAATGATTTATGTGCTATGTCATCAACTTAAAAGAAGATTAAATGATGTGATAATTGGAGAAATCTCTCCAATTTTCATGTTTTTCACCTTTAATCCTCCCTTGAATGTTTCTAATCTGTATATCTGTTGTGAGGGGGGAGTAGAGGAAAAGAATGAAGAGTATATAAAGCTTATAATTAAATTTTACATTTCAGCATTCAAATATTAAGAAAAAATCCTTTTGTTTCATTAATCTATTATTATTTTGATGAAACAAAAGCAAGACAAAGTCTAAGAGAGATATAAAACCTCACACAGTAGTAAGAATGCAATCTGGATTACAATCATGAAATTAGAATAATAACTCTCATAAAAATTGTACAACTGCCATTTAGGATTTTTACTTAACAGGTCATGCTCAATGACCACTGTTAACAATGCCCTTAGATTGGAGGGCTCTTAGTCCTTTTTCATTTGTTACCCTACCATGCCCCCTTGTGACTGATAAAAAGAGGCTCATAAAGTAATGATTTTTATGTGTGAGCATATATTCCTTTGTTAAAATGTTCCTGACTGCTAATTTATCAAAAATGCATTCAGCCTAAGAGAAAACAAACCCTCAATTACAAGAATTGGCAAGAAAAACCTATATATTTCCAAAGACAGAATCATAGGGAAAGTCTGAAAACATAAACTTTTCCTCAGCTTTCAAGATGGGAAGCTACTGTAAAAATACTACAAATACATTTAAAAAATAGATCTAGCAAAATTTCTTGAACATAAATAGGTAATAATTTTTTGGTGAACATTGGTTGAATCAGTTCTTAAACTGCCTCTGATATTGGAACATTCCCCAGGAGTTTCAGAAATGTTTATTATTCTCAAAACAGCTATTTAAAGAATGTTTTTTGATACTGTCAAAGAGGGGTAGACATATACATCAGAGCCATAAAAGCATTGATCAAACTACCCTGATTTACTGTACTAGATTCCACATCCCCAGAACTGAGGGAGAGTCTCATCTTTGTTAAAGGCTTGAAGTATTTTACTGGGGTAACCACCAAATAACACTCAGTTCATAGAACCCTGATGAATTTAATAGGGGTTTGCAAAATCAGAGTGTAAGAGGCACAGATAAGTTAAAAAACACAGTGTTTACTTATATTTTCTTTAAAAATGCTTAAAATGTTAATATTTTAAACCTGAAAAATGTTTAGTGCTCAACAAAAATTAGGTATCACAAAAGGATTAGAGATAAAATTAAGATTCAGTAATATAACACTAAGAAAGGAAAGTTAAATACTTCTACATATACAAATGAATCACCAGTAATTTATCAATGGCCAGTAAGTGATGTGTCAATAAATACCAGTTATTCCTTGGTAATCAACAGTATTTGGGTTATATTTATTTTTGTTTCTAAAAGTTAATATGTGTGATCTTAGAATTATACTGAATTAATAATTAAAATAATAAATAGAAAAATCAATAAAGATAAAAATAAATTTATGAAATATTTCTATGTTTATGAAAGCTAGAACTATACGATGATTAAGTATAGATTTCTTGTTCTTCACAGCAGTAATGGGTTTTTTTATGAAAATATTTTATTGACAAAATCTTTATGAAAGAAATTGATGAACAAAAGAAACTCAAATTGTTTTTTTAAACAGTCATGTTATATTTAGTTTCTTATATTTACATGAGTAAATGTTTATAAAGTTATAAGTAAATACAAAGTTATATGTAATATGCAAATACTTTTAAATAGTTTTAATTAGAAATATAAGATCATAATAACCTGTAATTCTTCGCCCTAACATCTATAATTTACTCCACATATTAAGTAATTATACTAAAGTAATTAGAGGTGTCCAAAGAAAGACAAATGATATGAAGAGTAGCCTGGCAAGTGGGATAGAAGAAAAGATACCTTTGAACATTTCCCAAGTTCTACAAAATTATAAAAGACATAAATTGTGCTTCTTTTCCAAGATGTCAAGGTGTGAAGTCTTTATAGCTAAAATCTATGGAACTGAGTAATTTATATAGTTTGTTGAATAATCAAGCAATTTAAAAACACACAAAAGAATATGCATATGAAGCAGATACTCTTTAGAATCAACATTTCCCAAAATAAACCCATTTTAAAACAACTTATAATTCTCAGTGCACAACAGATAGAATAATCAATAGCAAAGTAGAGAATAGAGGAAAAAATAAAAATAGCATTTAAGAGTATAACAAATCATTCAAGTAATAGCATACCTTTCTCTTATGTTTGCTTAAGTTTTTTCAGAGCCATTATCTTAGACATATTCATCTGTGCATTCATTTTTGTCTTGTTAAAATAATTTGGAAAATATATTTTAAAAGAATTTATCTTCAGTATTACCTAGGCTATTGAAAGCCATTATTTAAAAAGAGCATTAATTACTCACCTAATTTTTTCTTTAGTTTCTTTGATTTCATTTTCTGTGCTCTCTTCAGCATTTGCTGAGCAGTAGAAATATCCTTAAAGCCCCTATTAAAAGATTCAATTTAATAAAGGCAAAACAAATATGCAGACTATATTTAGATATGCATATACACATAAAAATACATATCTGAATTATATCATACTAAAATAAAGTTGGCTTCACATTTAAGAAATCTTAATTTAATCAGATGGATAGTTTCTTAAAAACTAATAAAAATATTCTTAAAATCTTGAAAAATATCTTCCTTAGACATTTCTAAATCTCTCAATTTTTTATTTTTTTATGTAAAATAGACCACATACCATTCTTCTGAAATTTTTTCTTCTTTTTCAGATTTTAGCAAACTCTTTCTACTGGTCTTTGATTCAGGTGTCAAGGATAAAGTTCTATTTTCTGATCTGGCAATAGAAAAGAACCCCTTTTGACTGAATCAACACAAGTACATCAGCACTTTTTAAAACTACAAGCTGTTTATATTGTCTCAAACTTGGAAATAAAATGTATTTAAGTTACTGAAAAACTTTATCTTGAAAGTAATAAAAGTCTGCCATTAATTTAAAATGTTTACATTTCAATTACTTGAAGCATATTTCAATCCTTTTGTCGAAAGTAATGCAGCAGTGGAGTTTTAATTCTAACCCTTATCTCTACCTATATAGTAGTATTTAAAGATCCACTTGTTTACAATAATTAATTACATTATTTCACTGACACATAAATTTTGTAGTTGCTTTACTGCATCCACCTCACACATTTATCTTACACTGAAAACTTCATAAGTTATGATGATATTTTTAACACTAAATGTTGTCCTATCTTCAAAACTAGTAAATTCACATCCACTTTTGTAATTGTACCACTTTTTTGAGAAACGATTCCTTGTCGTTCATAAGTTAATCCTCTAAAAGAGTGATTTAACTTACCTGCTATTAAATTGTGTATGTTCTGATGAAAACAAATTTTCTTTCTCATTACATAGCCATGCTTGAGCTGGATGACTTGGTAAATTAAGTGAAGTATCATCATATTTTAAGTTTCCAGAGATCTTATCAGAAAAAATGTAAATAAGTATAAATTTAAAAATTCTAGCATTTATATTATATTACTTTACATACACACTACCAAGAAGCATCCTAAGTGAAGTTCATTATAAAGCTAAAAATTATAATAAAATGAGATTTATGGAATATACATAAATGTGCTTTGTTGTAGTGGCAAAGAATATGCTTTTTTGGAATAGCTTGGATATACAGAATGATTAATTGCAAAGATCTTTAAAAATCTCGGAAAACCAAAACTTCAAAGATTATCAAATAAATAACAGATATTGCAGTCCATTGACCTCTGACTGAGAATCTTCAGCTGTTGCCCTCTTAATGCATATTTTTGTATTTTTAAAGTGCTGTCAACTAGTAATTTTAGTCTACTGCCAAATATGCAGCTGAAGCATATCTTTTTTTTTTTTTTTTTTTTGCTACTGTGAAATAAAGTGTTGAAAGAAGTCCAAAATAAAGAAAAAAATTAGGAGCAAATGAAAGAAAAGCTACATGAAAAATTACATCTGGGGATGAGGAGGAAGTCAGAGGCTTCTAAAAGTAATTATGTTTTTCGAGTCAATAAATTGTATTATTAATCACTGCAGCATAGCATAACCTTAAGAAATGAGTAAAGATTGAGCACTCAGAAGTTTCCATGACATGTTACCTTTGGCCAGTGCAGCTGGTTTGAGAGAAGCAATGTTTGTGAAGGGAAGCGGACGGAATCTAAAGCTAGCCATTCTTTCTCTAAAGCAGCCTGCAGAAATAACATTAAAATGTACATAATTTAGTTTGCATAACTTTTAAAATGTTTCTTTTAAATTGTCTTACAGACTACAAATGTTGACAAACTACATCAGAATTTTTATTTACAGGAAATTTGCTACTTGCTATTGTGAGATATGCATTTGTTTAATGCAAACATACTAAAAATGGGGTGAAACTTTTCATCTCTAAGTTTTGGATAAAGTGAAAACTTGATATTTGAGTTCTCTGAAAAATAAGGTACAGATTGTTCAGTGTATTTAACTGCTTATAACTGACTCATTACCAAACCTAGATGTAACTGAGGAAAGTCATCTTTTAAATCTTTACAGTACAAGTTATAATATTTTCCATCAAACATCACTATTGAAAATGTATAATATTTTAATATTAGTATCAATTTTTAAATAAACAGTTTATGTTAAGCTAGCTTTTTCTTAATTTTTTGAAAATTTCTCAAATTTTATGAATAAATGGAAAAAATCTGTGGCAATAAGTAAAACAATATAAAGAACACTGTTCCTGTTACTATATTCTCTAATTCAATAGTTTGAATGACAAAAATATAAATTTAAAGTTAAATATAAATTTCTATTTTAATTCCCTTCTCTCTTTACCTTAAAACATTTTTCTTCCATTCATGGAATTTCTAAATTCATTCTATCTTTCTACAATAGAACTATATTAATGATATCAAGGTTGTATAATTTAGGATACAATTATCTGATTTTTATTTGATTGGATATGATTGTATATCATATATAGAGTTTAGAATAAACTTTTGTGGTTCTATACTTTTTTAATCTTTATAAGATAATCAGAATAGCAATCTGTTTTTAAAAGGTTCTAAAATAATTATAGTTGTAATTTAAAAACTAGAATATTTATATTATGAGGAGATGTAGATGTAATTTTTCATTTATACAATTTGAGTGTCTCCTGACTGCCTTTTGACGAGATGGAGCACATTCAGCGTGTGGCTGTAGACACTGACTGCCTTCTGAAAGGCAGGACTAAGATATACTGACTACAAGCAGGCGGTATGATGAAAGACTTTTACTTGGAGCATTTAGTCTTAGGAAACTTAATCAAATGCATGTTACTTGAATATTATGTAAATAAGGCACCTCTGCTCAGTTGTTAGGCACATTGTCATATTTCTTTTAGGTGAGGATTATTTATGTACATATCACAATTATACCTGGTTTAAGAATTGCTATTTGTCAGTTAGATAGGAGAAGTAAATTCAAGAGATCTATTGTTTAGCATGATGTCTATAGTGAGCAACAATGTATTGTATTCTTGAAAATCACTAAGAAAGTAAATTTTAAGCTTCTCACTACAAAAAATAAGTATATAATAGGATAAAGCACATGCTAATAAGCTTTATTAGCCATTGTACAATGTATATATATTTCAAAATGTTATAAATGATAAACCTACAGAATTTTCATTTGTTAACTTAAAAAACACTCTAATTTCAGTATTTGTAAATAAAGTGTTATTGGAAAGAGAGAAAGAGAGAGACAGAGAGAGAGCGCTCTCACCAGAAAAATTAGTATTCCTCCTTCTCAACCCCACAGAGAGAAAAAAAAGATTTGAAAATGCCAGTCTAAAAACAATGGCTACAGTTCATGGAGGAACTACAATAAAAGGAAACAAGAGACTATGTGCATTTGCTGTGGTACTTCTGGGAAGGTAGGAAAATAAGATATTGAAATTTATTTCCAATATATTTAAGCTGCTTATGTTGACTGCATGTTAAATCAGGCTAGGAATTTAGCAAACAAAATTCTCTGTTCAGCTCATGAGGGAGGATAAATAAATCTCATGACTGATTTGTTTAAAAAATAAATTGCTATTTGATGCAAACTTGCAAACAGGATTCAGAACTTGCATTTTAAAATTCTTCCTTTTGAATGACAAATAAAGAAAAACCCAGTCCTATCACAAGGAGGATATCAAGAGCTATGGCATATAAGCTCTAATCAAATTAGTATTCTTATTCTGGTGAAAACCACTAAAATGAAGAAAAGATGTGAAGATGTGAAGGGGACAATATTAAAAGACAATGTGCTACCTGAGTAGCAGCTGTGGAAAAGCACCAGTGATGTCAGACAAGTAGCCTGATTCTTACACTGATTTTTATATAGACAAACAACATTTTTTTCCCCTTAAACACCTGCCAAACCACCTCCTTTGTATATTCTCTGGAAATCCAGTTATTTTCTTTCCTCAGCAGGACAAAGTCCCAAAAAGCACAGTGACTTCTTTACCACAGCATATAGATGTTGATAGAGTCCTCTTCCTTGGAAAGGCTACATCAAGTCTGAGGGAAAATTTCATCTTTAAATTGATATCTAAAATTTGAAAATACTTTTTCTTGGTTTGAATGTAAGGTCACAAACTTTTATAGAATTCCAGAACAATTCTTTAACCACTGTCTCTTAGAAATTTCTAGAAGCATAAAGAAGAGGTTTTATACAGAATGTTAAATAGGTTTTTAGTAATTATATAATTATAACTAAAAATATTACCAAAACTACTGATTTATATATGCGTTCAAGCTTACTAATATCAAGTATATTTGGCATTACTTAGTATGTTGAGGAAAATAAAATCTCAAAATGTCAGGGAGAATTGGCTAAGAGTTATAAGCATACCACTGTTTTTAAAAGCATATGTTAATATATCATGCTTACCACTGCAAATTGATATGAATTTCAGTTACTGCTTAAGAAAACCTTCTGTTCAGATATAATTTAACAAACAACTAAGGATCTGGAAAGCTTTCTTGTTACTGAAGGATTTTTATCAAATTTACTTGTATATCGAAAATGAACTTAAACTTGGATATAGTTGTAACTGTATGCTCACAGTTGAACATTTGATCAGATACACATATATCTGGCTTTTTGATCAGGGAAGAAATCATTCTGCTCTAATTCAACTTTGAGGAATAGAAAATAAGGCTATCAGAAAGAGGAGATGCAAATAACATAGATGTTAATGTGTATATATATGTAAATTTTTCATAACATCTAATATAATCCTTTCATCTGACACATGACATTAGAACCACTCTTGTCCCAAGTCACAAGTTAGTGTTGAATAGGTCCTAGAAATTCTAGAAGTAATGACTTGATCTCTTTCTACTCCCTTCACTTATGCCTCCCACCCTGCCCCAACACTTTCCTTTTCTGCCAAACTGACCCTTGCTATGCCAAAAATAATTCTAATTTTTTTTTTTTTTTTTGGAGACAGTGTCTCTCTCTGTCACCTCAGGTACTGGGTAGTGCAGTGGTATCATAGCTCACTGCAACCTCAAACTCCTGGGCTCAAGCAATTCTCCTACTTCAGCCTCCTCAGTTGCTGAGACTACAGGCATACCACCCACCACCACGCCCGGCTAATTTTTCTACTTTTTGTAGAGATGGGGTCTCACTACTGCCCAGGCTGGTCTTGAATTCCTGGCCTCAAGCAAATCCTCCCATCTCAGCCTCTCAAAGTGCTAGGATTACAGGTGTGAGCCACTGTACCTGGTCCTCTAATATTTCTTGGTACTTTTCTTTAGCATCTCACAGTCCTTACAGTTCAGAAATATGCCCCATTATGAATCCCAGATTTCACTTTCTAAACCTTCTCCTCCATCCTCAATGTAAAAGCATAGCTATTCATATTGCTGGAAATTACTGTTATATGCCATGCATGTCTCCTTTCACTAAACAAAATATATCACTTTTCTTTAGCCTTTTCCTTTGCCTCTACTTCAGGTTTTATTTCTTATTTTCCAACTATTTACTGTAATATGTAATACTCTGTGAGATTAATTTGATATAGGGATCAAACATAAACTCCAGAGCTGAAAGTTGCCCAGCTTAACACATTCTGCCTCCTTCTCAAAAGTTATGTCTGTGAATTTATTAAATTTGACTGAGACAAAAACATATCTAAATTGGACTGTTGTGGTTTTCTGTACATATAGTATCATAATAACTTTTTTTTACCTTTAGGGACTCATAAAGTATTAGTTTTTTAAATTTAAAGACAATTGTATTGGTCCTTGGTCTGTTGGATTCTAAATAGCATAAATGAAAGAGAAAATAAAATCTGTTAAGTCAACAGATAAAAACATTAACTTAAACTTACTTCATAATTTAAAAATGAAAGTGCCAATGCAGATCATTATACAACATCCGACTACTCACAGCTGTTATTTTAGATACTTATGTTATTATAGATTTTTTATAACAAAGTGGCAAAATTTTCCCCCAAAGGAGATTTTTATCTGGGCTCACTAAAACTGCTGGTAAAATTATTCTTATTATGCACTGTGACTTGAGGATTAAGAAAATATACTCACCAGCAAATTGGTATTAACGGATCAACACCTAAGTGGACATATAG
>VBSM01003169.1:7136859-7162718 GCA_008086735.1 Cheirogaleus medius | reverse complement strand
TGAGATGTGCAACGTTTGGGGGATGGTCACGCTTGAAGCTCTGACTTGAGGGGGAAGAGGGGCAATATACGTAACCTTAATATTTGTACCCCCATAATATGCTGAAATAAAAAAAAGAAAAAATAAAATAAAATAAAATAAAGTTAGGCACAATTCTATTAAAAAAAAGAGAAAATGTCTTATTCATCATTTTTTTCAGAAGTTCATTATGACTAGTATATAAAAGGTGTTTAATGGTAGTAGACATTTCTCCATGGGTCTCCTACATCTGCATGTCTTGTGCCCCTTTTTTCTGGACTATCTTTTCAAGGATGTCTGTATAGCTGACAGCCTGGGAAGACAGAGATGGTGTTTCTCTCCATGGCAGAGGGCACTATTCTACCAAGGTTCACGGAATATGGAGCACTTGGATTCAAGTGATGAGGTTTGGACATGGTACACAGTGGAGGAAAGAGCTAAAGTTATCTTGTAAGTGGTGTCATTTAATGTACTGTACTGATTTAATCAGTACATTTAATGTACTGTTTTTGATGCTTCTACATCTGAATGTGTAGCAGAAATTGACATGTTAACATACTTTCGTTTTCCATCCCATAAGTGCTAGAGGTTATCCCAACAGGAGAAAACGTGCAGATAGAGAAGTTCTAATGTGTCAAACTCTCCTGTGATTTTCCACCTGTGGTATGACCACTGGGTATGGATTTAGCATAAGCACCTCTACCCTCTGATGTCCAAAGCTTTCAGTATATAAATGATACTTTGTTGGGTTGTCAAGACAAAATAGTACATGAATTATATGTCAGTTTTTTTAAAGTCTTAGTTTCAATACTAATCACGGTGGGTGTTATTGCACCTCTGCAAGTGGTAGGGAGGAAGACTGATAAATCTGGGCAAAATTTCAGGGCCTGTTTGTCAAGTAAAATTTCCTGGGACTATGTGGGAGAATGTACAATGCTTAGTCCCTCCAGTAGCCAAGAAAAAACTACTTTCTCTTAAGCCATTCATCACTGAAAATGAGGCTCAATACCTTATTGGACCCCTTCAACACTGGAGACAATACAAGTCTCTGTGACTGATGATTTTTCCAATCGGAACCTCTGGTGATGGAAGCAGCCTTCACCTGGAGATATCCCTTGTGGTTTTGGATCTGTGGCCTTTCTGACACAGTGACCAGGTACACTCCTATTGAAAAGCAGCTATTAGTTTCCTACTGGACTCTTTTAGAAACTAGATGACTGGCCCTTGGAAACCTTGTGACTCTCTGGCCTGATATTCCCACTTTTGGGTGGGACAACTTGGATTCAATGACTAACAAGGTGAGCAGATCCTAAAAAGCTTCACTTGTCAAAAGGAAATGGTATACTCAAAAATCCAGCTAGCCTGGCCTCAGTGGCATGTCAGCTTTACATAAAAAAAGTAGCATCTGTCTTTCTCAGGGAAATTTTATCGCTACTCTACTTCTAAACCAAACCTTCTGTCTTGATTCACCCAGGTTCCTCTAAATTCTTGGGTCTGGTTCAGAGATAGTTTAGCTAAGCTGAAATCAAACTGGCTCTTGGGCTGTTGCCAATGGCTTAACAGTTTGGTCTGCTGTGTGGAAAACTACAGACTGGCAGACTAAAGGCAGTCTGCTTTGGGCCCTCAAACAGGGAAAACAAATCACAGCTGCTTATAGAACTGTCTGGGTTATTCCTATAGATTCTCATGGCAAGGGCCCATTTGCTAGTGAGAATAACTGGAATTAAATCACCGACTGGGCCTGACTCTGTCTCTGATGCAGAGGTTACTAATACAGGCCAGAATTGCAACTCCTGAAAACGTTACCAACTCATCTTACAGTGGAGGAGGTCCCATCTTGTGGAATTTTGTCCTTGCCTGCTTCTGGAAAACTGACTACATCACAACTTCAAATTCTTATCTCTGTTGACACCTTTGAGGTTATTGATCAGCTGACTCTTGCCCTACAATATGGCCCTCAAAATTAGCTGCATAATTTTTCAGTTTTATGGACCATTTAAGTCTGACAGTTATGTGTCTCTTATCACCTCTTACCACAAAAGCTACTCATCAGTGAACTGATAATTTGACTCTACCTCTATCACCTCTTTCTGTCCACACACACACCTTGAGAAGGCAGTTTGATCAATGAATGTGGCTCTTCCCAGAAAAGGATAATAGTCTCACAGTTATTTTCTAGTAATGATTAAGAAAAATAACTCATAGAGGGTAATACAGACCTATTTTGACAACTCAAGTTTTTATCCTGACCATTCCTGGGCATGATGAGTATTTCTTTTTCCTAACAGCAAGTATAGACCAGCATGACTAAAACATTCTCTGGGTACATCTTGGCCAAAAGAAAACTTGGAGTATTCAAATTAATCCTAGTTAAGTTTTATAAAAATAAACCTGATCCTTGTTCTAGAACTTTCCAGATAAAGGGTCTAGGTGTGAATAGAAAATGATTAGAAAAACAATGAAGCTATATTTACTTAAATAGGACACCCTAATTTTAAAGGGGTAGATGGAGAACAACAACCCAGTATTTTTGAAAGGAACACCTAGATCCTGAGAAGTACAGGAGAGGGAGAGACATTAATGGTCTTTTCTCCTTCAAAGTGTCCCTGAAACCTCCCTCCATAAGGAAAATGCCCCTTTGGGGCTCTCCCAAACTGCTGCAAGCATCATAAATTAAACTTACTTCTGGGTCTACCATTCCCTTCCAGGAGGCTTTAACCAAAATTTGGTTGTAATTTCCCTTACTTTACCAAGAAGTCTATGAAGACAGCAGGGATGGCCCCAAATCCTGCACCTCCCTTATAAAATATCTCTGGATATTTTCCCCACCCTCATTCTGAGTAATCCCATGGGATGGACAAGTTGAACTTAAAAGGTATCATGATCGTAAGACACCTTTAAGTGTCTAAGAAAACACCACTATGACCCTGGAAAACATTCAGGTCAGCTTCAACTCACTGGCCAGTGTTGTTTGGATGGCAAAATTGCCTCATATTTCCTCCTTGAGGGACAAGAAGGAGTCTGTGTAATAGTTATACCTGGATTAAAGTCTCAAGCCTAGGGGGAAGGTCAATACAAAAATTTGAGGAGAAAACCACCTGGGCTATTGATAGTAACATTAATTAAATGCATCATGATGCATATCTAATGGATTTTGTCTTGGCCCATGTCAGTCAGATTATTCAGGTGGCCACTGGAATGCTATACTTATGAGAAAATTTGCCAAGTAGAAACAAGGGATGAATATTGTCAGGAAAAAATTCTCCATGGGTCTCTAACATTTCTGCATCAATTATGATAGCTTTTGTTACAGACTACATTTTCAAAGACGTTCATATAATTAACAGACTAGGAAGATAGAGACTGTGTGTTCCTTTGGGGTAGAGGAAAAATGTTTATTTGCTCCTTTTCAGTCGGGCACTGAGTGGTTTTTTGGATCATGTCTGGTGCCTCTGCAGATTATAACAGAGAATATGGCGGCCCAGAGGGAATGGCCCTCGATGGTGGCATGGAGAGCAACTGGAATGAGATTGTTGATAACTTTGATGATATGAATTTAAAAGAGTCTCTTCTTCGGGGCATCTATGCTTATGGTTTTGGGAAGCCTTCAGCTATTTAGTAGAGAGCTATTATCCCTTGTATTAATGATCCAAAAGGTAATTCTGGCACTTGGAGACTATATGGGAGCAACTTGTCATGCTTGCATTGGTGGAACGAATATTCGAAATGAAATGCAAAAACTTCAGGCTGAAGCACCACGTATTGTAGTTGGTACACCAGGGAGAGTGTTTGATTTGTTAAACAGAAGACACCTTTCTCCAAAATGGATCAAAACGTTTGTTTTGGATGAGGGAGATGAAATGTTGAGCCGAGGGTTTAAGGATCAAATCTATGAGATTTTCCAAAAATTAAATACAAGTATTCAGGTTGTGTTGCTTTCTGCCACAATGCCAACTGATGTGTTGGAAGTAACCAAAAAATTCATGAGAGATCCAATTCGAATTCTGGTGAAAAAGGAAGAATTGACCCTTGAAGTAATCAAACAGTTTTATACTAATGTTGAAAGAGAGGAATGGAAGTTGGATACACTTTGTGACTTGTATGAGACACTGACCATTACACAGGCTGTTATATTTCTCAATACAAGGTGTAAGGTGGACTGGCTTACTGAGAAAATGCATGCCAGAGACTTCACAGGGTCTGCTCTGCATGGTGACATGGACCAGAAGGAGAGAGATGTTATCATGAGAGAATTCTGATCAGGGTCAAGCCCTGTTCTGATCACTACTGACTTGTTGGCTCATGGGATTGATGTGCAACAAGTGTCTTTGGTTATAAACTATGACCTACCTACCAATCATGAAAACTACATTCACAGAATTGGCAGGGGGGTCAATTTGGGAGGAAAGGTATGGCTATAAATTTTGTTACTGAAGAAGACAAGAGGATTCTTCATGACATTGAGACTTTCTACAATACTACAGTGGAGGAAATGCCCTTGAATGTGGCTGACCTTATTTAATTCCTGGGATGAGATAGTTTTGAATGCAGTGCTTGCTGTTGCTGAATAGGTGATCACAACGTGCATTGTGCTTCTTTGGGAATATTTGAATCTTGTCTCAATGTTCATAACGGATCAGAAATACAGATTTTGATGGCAAAGTGACATTAGTCATGAGTTCTTGTGAGGAAAGCCATTGGCTTTATCCTATTTAGAGTTAGACTGTTGGTGTGGGTATAAAAGTTGGGGTCTGTAAAATCTTTCTTTCTTAGAAATTTATTTCCTAGTTCTGTGGAAATGGTTGTATTAGATGTTCTCTATCATTTAATAATATACTTGTGGACTAAAAGATATAAGTGCTGTATAAAATCAGCCATTTATGTTCAACTAGCATATCTGCCTTTATTGTGTTTGTCATTAGCCTGAATAGAAAGGCCTTTAAAATTGATTTTTTTAGAAAGCATTTGAATGCATTTTGTTTGGTATTGTATTTATTCAATAAAGTATTCAATTAGTACTAAAAAATTTTGTTTGCTGTCCAGTATAATATAGATACAACTTCCTTTGAAGCTTAAGATGAGAAAGGTTGCTAACAGTGCTTTATAAGATATGGGGCTTCCTAGACTTAAGATTACTAGGCGGGAATTCTTCAGATTTCCCCCTATGGAACATGGGTGCAAAGGATAAAAACAACAGAAGCTCTCACTGCCTGTTGTGACAAGTAATAAATGCTTTTGTCTCTGACCTGTCAGTTTCATTTCATCTACCAGCATCCTGAAAGTGTGGTAGCCTAACTTGTTAGACTGCATGCAGGGTAAAATTGCAAATCCCTCACAGTTAAATAAATTCATAAATTAAGATAAACTATAGTTAATAAAACTAAAACAAAATGACTATTCATTGTCAGTGTCTCCATGGTTAACCATTTGTTAAAGAAAATAGCAGCACAGTTCACAACTGCAAAGTTGTGGGAACAACCCAGGTGCCCATCAATACATGAGTGGATCAACAAAATGTGATATATGTATACCATGGAGTACTATTCAGCTTTAAGAAATAATGATGATATAGCACCTCTTGTATATTCCTGGATACAGCTGGAACCCATTCTACTAAGTGAAGTATCTCAAGAATGGAAAAACAAGCACTACATGTACTCACCAGCAAATTGATATTAACGGATCAACACCTAAGTGGACATATAGAAATAACATTTGTCAGGTGTCGGGCGGGTGGGACGGGGAGGAGGGGATGGGTATATACAAACATAATGAGTGAGATGTGCAACATATGGGGGATGGCCATGCTTGAGGCTCTGCCTCGAGGGGGGAGGGGAGGCATGGGCAATGTATGTAACCGTAATATTTGTACCCCCATAATATGCTGAAATAAAAAAAATAAAAAGAAAATATAAAGAAAAAATAAAAAAAAGAAAACCACATCTCATAGAGACAACAAATCAATATAATGGAAAATTTTATGGCAGATTGATCTACGCTTTTGGGTTCTGGCTAATTTATCAAGATAATTTTATATTTACTTTTCTTATAAAAATTGTAATTCACTGCAAAAATCCAAATATATTGACATCCCCTAAACTTGGGGCCATGTTATTTCTGTCTATTTAGCTATCCTAATGCCAAGCATTGGTTCCTGCCATCTTGTAAGGACACAATATTTGTTGGCTGGAAGGGAAAAAACAAGTTTTCCCTCGTTTAAAAATAAATTTTATATGATTACATTATGATATGTCTTAAAAAGCCATCATACTTAATCTAAAAGGCAACAATTTTTACCACCTAAATAGGTGAAAAAGGGAAATCCTGGTTCGATAAGTTTTATACTTATTTGTTTGTAGAACATGTGAGAGAGGAATAAAAAATACAGGAGCACTCTGGTAATTTGATTATGTTCTCTGTAGTTGTAAGGTGATTTTAAAATAGAATGATGGAAATGGAAAGGAGTAAACTAGGTCAAAGGAAGGCAAAATAACAATACTTTGCTAATTGGTACTGGTTTTAATTAATAGCTCCCCTAAACTATAATCTCTACATTGCAAGCAAAGTCTTCCATTTAAAACATAAATAGTAACATTTAACTCTCTTATTTAAAACCCAGTAATAATTTTCTATCATATTAGAAATAAAATCCAAAATCTTTGACATCAAGATTTCAAGCATAAATCCTAGGCCTTATGGGGACCAACCTATGGCTATTTTTCTATTTCTTTCCTCTATTTTTTTCTCCTCTACAAATCAGCTCTATCTATTGTAAACTTTCTGTTCCTTCAATATACTGAGTTCCTATTTCAAGCTTTAGATACTTGCTTTACACTTACCCCAGTATTACCCTATGGTTTATTCCCTCACTTTACTTTTACATCCCTATTCAAATGTTACATCTTATTCAGGCCTTCCCTAGTCATCCAATTAAACACTATGCTCTATCTCTTAACCTTCCTTATTTTTACAGTAGTTTCCAATATCTCATAGTATACTGTTTATTTATATATGTATTCATTGTCTGTTACCCCAAGTACAATGCAAGCCCTGTGAGGTCAAGGATCTTATCTCTTTTGTTCACCGTGGTAAGAACACTGCCTAAAAGATTTAAGATGATCACTGATTATTAAAATATTCATTTATAAAAATTTCAATTCTGGTTATGATGGTATAACTTGAATTAGAATGAAGATTCTTCCAAGATCATCTAGAAATATTCAAAAAAACATCATCTAAGGAAAAGGAGCTGAAGGCTCTCAAGAGCACTTAAAGCAGCCAGGACTCTAGGAACCAAGATCCCATAGAGTAGAGTTCCAGGCTGATGTGAACCCAATATTTCACTCCACATTTTCTGTCAAGGAATTTGGCAATTTTATTAATAGGAAAGAGATTTCAAGCATAAATCTGAGGCTTGCTTATAGCAGTTTCACTGGGATGAAGAGACAGAAGTTGAAGTGCAGGGATGCTAAGGCAATTAGGATTGAAAGGCCAAGATCCCAGAAAGGAAAAAACCAAAGAAATTTGAGCTCAAAGCCATGTACACAATTTCCCCTCATGTGTTTACCAACTTCAAGTAGTACACATGTAGATGAGATGTCTAGAATCCAAGTACAATAGCAACAACTGTGTGCTAAAGGGTTAAGAAGAAATATATTCTATCACCCTATGTTGTGGACAAAGGAATTGGAAATCTGGGATAAATAAGGTGAAAGAAACCTAGTAAATACCGTAGGCTTTCAGTGAAGACACCAGATTGGTTCAATTCTAAGAGAAACCAGAAACAGACTAGCCATAATGACATTTGAAAATAAGCCTCAAAAGGATCTCTGCCTATACTATTTTTGTCTGCTAGAATGAAATTAAATTTTCTTTAGAGAGAGAAAATATATTCCAGGGTCTTTATATTTTTTACATATATAAAATCTAGTACTTAATCAAGGATTACACACTAAGAAAGAGGATCAACTAAAACAACCAAGAGATAAACAGCCAGTAAAAACCCAAATCTTCAAGTGATCAGGTATTGCATTAACTGAGAAAGGTTTGAAAATATCATTCTTAATATGTTTAAGAAAATATAGGAAATGATAGAAAACTTCAACATATAAATGGAATTTTAAAAAAGAATCAAGTATCTAGCTATGAGTCCTGTTAAAAAAAAAGAAAGGAAAAGGAAAAAAAAGAAAAAAATTAAAAAGAATCAAGTAAAAAGTATAGAACTAAAAAATAGAATAACTGAAATTAAGAATTCAATAAACAGGCTAAAAAAATCATTAGCTAAAATAGGAGGAATGATTAGCAAACTACAAGATAGTCAACAGGAAACATACAAATTAAAATACAGAACACTCCCTAACATTGGTCTGTGCAATGATTTTTTGAATATAACCCCAAAATCACAAATAGGCAACAAAAGAAAAAGTAGACGAATGGGATTATGTCAAATTAAAAAGCTCTAGGACAGCAAAGGAAACAATCAACAGAGTAAAGAGATGACCTACAGAATGGGAGAAAATATTTGCAAAACTATACATCTGATAAGGGCTTAATAGCCAAAATATGTAAGAAACTCAAACAATTCAATAATAAGAAAACAAATAAGTCAATTTTTAGAAATGAGCAAAGAATCTGGTAAACATTGCTCCAAAGAAGACATGGAAATGACAAATAGGCATATGAAAAAAGGAAAACTAGAGTTAAAGAGGAAAATATTATAATAAAAGGTCGGTAATATAATTATTTAACTATCCTAAATGTGTATGCCCTAAAAACGTAGTCTCAAAGTATGAGGAAAATTTTGAAAGAATTAAAAGCCATTCTAGAGAAATCCACAATCACAGTAAAAGAGTTTAGCACTCTCTCTCAATAACTCATAGACTACCCCCCCAAAATGACTAAGGATACTGATGTTTTTAAAAGTAATAAACTTAATGTAATAGAGATTTTTGTAACAATATATTTAACACGCACAGAATACACATTCCTTTTAAGTTCACATGGAACATTTGCCCAAATATATTATAGGCTGAAAAAAACTTTTAGGAAACAAAGAACACTAATTGTATTTCATACTTTTCTGGAAAATAGAAACAGAGGAAATACTTCCCAACCAAATGTATAAGACCAGCATAACCTTGATACCCAAACCTGGAGAGAGCACCATACAGGAGAAAAAATTTACCAGCCCAACTTCTTGAATGCAAATGCAAAAATTCTAAAAAAATATTAGTAAATCAAATTCAGTGATAAGTAAAAAAGATAATGAATTATAGTTAAGTTGGTTCATTCTAGAAATACAAGGTTTAATGTTTGAAAATCAATGTTAGTTGAATTAAATGGCATTTAATAAAAATCCAATCACATACAGAATCAGCAGCAGCAGCAGCTGCTGCAGCATCTTAACTTCTAACGAGCTAAGGAGGGTAACTTTCTTAATCCATAAAGAGTTTTTATAAGAAATCTACAGGAAACATCTTGCTTAGTGGTGAAATATTGAAAGCTTTCACCCTGAGACCAGGAAATAGAAAAGGATGTTTGCTAATATCACCATCATTAGACATTTTACTGGCAGTAGTAACCAAGACAATAAGGCAAGAAAAATAAATTGTAAGAAATAAAAAAAAAGAGAAAACTGTCATTATTCTCAGGTGACATGATTGTGTTTATATTATAGAATATTTAAAAGACTTGAGAGATAATCCATTCAAATTAATAAGTGATTTCAGCAAAGTAGCTGAATGCAAGGTCAATATACAAAAATAAAATGTATTTCTATATACTATTGAAAACATCAGAAAACATCAAACATCAAATGCACTGGAATAAATCTTACCAAAAATGTATAAGACCACTATGAAGAAAGCCTTCATGGTTTTTTGCTAATGCAGATATTCTGAGAAGTTTTGTATATTTTATTTTTCTCATTACTATCAGAAAGAACAGAAACTGGTCTTTCATTAATACACATCATTATGAAATAGCATTTTCCATATATAAAGTTTGTTGTGAACAAATTCTGTCTAGTGACAAAACTAGGCTTCAATTCACTTACCTCTTCAAAAATCAGGTAAACTAAATTTAACTTTGAGAAACATAAGAAAGAAATTTACACTGAAAGTGAATTAGAAAGGCTTTGCATATAAAAGATAAGTGTATTTTTAAAGTGTTTAAATTGTTTTCAAGAGCTAGTTGTTTTATTAAACATAAATAAAAACACATTTTTCCTGATAATAAATAACTGACTTCATGAGAAAATTTCAAGCAAGAAATAGTTTCATTCCGTTGGATATTTGAGATTTGAGAGGCAAAAGAGTCTGTGAAATAGTTGTAAATTTTACAATTATATTAATACTATCTACACACCAACTAAAACATACATTAATCCTGACATTTCTAGAAACATGTTCAGTAGAATGTTTCAAAAAAGGAGTTTCTGATCTTAACAAAATAATGCTGAATTTTTAAAGGCTTCTTTTTGAGTAAAGTATGACTACACTTAGAAAAACAATTCAGATGTGAGTAATAGTGTTCTGTCTTTACAATAGCTTCATTTTCATAGTCATTGATGCAATTTTCATGAATTCATAATTCAGTAATGCAATGAAATTTAGAGACTCTCAATAAATTATGTTTGACAGAAAAAATGAAGAAAATATATAAAATAGATTTTGTCTCCTTACTGAATTTTGAAAAATATTGTACATATTTTTCATCATCAAAACATCAAAACATTTAACTTTTAGAGTTGGGATATTTGGTAATACCATTCACATTTTAATTTTCTAGCAATACATTAAAATCATTAGAAATAAATTATTATTATACCAGTTATTATGAGAAGGCATCTAGTCAAATAAACTTAAAGTTGATTTAGATATAATAAACACATTCTTACACATATTTTTGGATTATTTAGTAATGAAATGTCTACAGTCGGTACCACTTTTTGTTACCACAGCCTGGATCTGCTGTAGAGATCTTCCCTGCTCTGGGCCATTCTTAAAGTGGGAACGGTATTCCCAAGTATGGACTATGCAGTCTGGAACCTAAAGAGGTTTACCAAGTCATTCTTCCTAGTGGTAGAAACTACTAGAAGCAATAGTTTATCCTTTACTTTGGAGCTGATGTCCCATTAAGCCCCAGTTTATTACAGTTCTAAAAATTCACTGTTGTGGTGAGCCACTGAAACTTCATAAGGTTTATCTCCTGCCATCACATCCTTGTTTATTTCTCATGGGCCTAAATTAAGTGCTGCAAAAAGTTACCTAGGCTCCCATTAACACATCTGATATGTAATACTACCATGAACACAATGATCAGAGTATATACCTCATGATCAGGACTTTTGTTTGTTTGTTTTGTTTTTGTAGAGAAGGGGTCTTGGTATTTTGCCCAGGCTGGTCTCGAACTCCTGGCCTCAGTGATCCTTCCACCTCGGTCTCTCAAAGTGCTAGAATAACAGGCATGAGCCACATGATCGATTTTTAAGAAATATAAGTAAAACTTTGAAAAAATAATGATCATATAGGTAGATGCAGAAAAATAGGGATAATATCTGTGTGCTCCATGTTTGTTCACTAGACTGTTTTGTAACATAATTATTTTTTAAATTGTTATTATAGCATTTTAAGAAAATCAGTTTTATATTATATGTCTTTTATAGTTACATTAATTTATATCCCATCCATTTACAAAAAGGGTTTAAGGCAGTACATTTATAATTGGGTAGGTAGTACAAAGCAGTTGAGGATAACTTTATGCCATTAAAAATTCCATCACCTTGGCCGGGCACTGTGGCTCATGCCTGTAATCCTAGCACTCTGGGAGGCCAGGTGGGAGGATCTCATGAGCTCAGGAGTTCAAAACCAGCCTGAACAAGAACGAGACCCCGTCTCTACCAAAAATAGAATAAATTAGCTAGGTGTGGTGGCTCATACCTGTAGTCCAAGCTACTCAGGAGGCTGAGGCAGGAGGATCACTTGAGCCCAGGACTTTGAGGTTGCAGTGAGCTGCTGCACTTTACTCAGGGCAACAGAGATTCTGTCTCAAAAAAAATTCTATGGTGCATTGAGAAGAATGCAGTATCACCTCTGTTGTATTTTTGCCAAAAATACACAACCTCAATTTAATGAGAAGGAACTATATAACAACCACAAATTCAGAAACATTCTACAAAATAATTTGTTACTACTCTTTAAAAGTATCAAGTTTGTAAATCACAAAGAAAAACTGAGGAACGGTTCCAGTTTAAAGAAGACTAAAGAAAAATGACAACTAGGTACAACCTGTGATCCTGTATTGGATCTCAGACTACAAATAGGACATTAATAGGGCAACTTGCAAATTTAAATAAAGTTGATTAGATCATAGCTTTGTATCAAAGTTAATTCCCTAATTTTGGTCCTTGTATTGTGGTTAAATAAGTTATAAACCTCTGGTGAATCTGGTTGAAGGGTACAAAGGCACTCTTAGAAATATTCTATGACCCTCTTCCCACATTGTGCAAACTTGTAGGGAAAATGACGATGTTAGGGAATTAGTAGGATTCTTCTCTAATGTTATTTGAAAAAACAGTCTGTAACTTAATGTTAACCGGAAAAACACCTTAGAAACTGGTTTAGCTCCAAAATAGTATACTAAAAATATTTTAAGACCAGTATTTATATGTTGTAGTTGGTACTTACTTCATCGAATATAAAATCATCTAAATCTATTTCTTCATATTCTTCTTCAGATTCCTCATTCTTAATAGTCTCTAGAGCCGTTGTCAGTTTTTTTCGCAAAATAAAGCCCTTCCAAACGGCCTAAACAAAAATTTAAAGTATGTTATACAAGGTTATAGATCAATCCCCAAACCAGATTCTCTGTGTTATCCCATTAGGAAGATAAAACATCTTAGACCTTAGTTTAATGGCTCAATAATCTGTTTTCTGAACTTTATGTGACACTTAAAACTGCAAGATAAATTAAACGACTACATATGTCTAAAGTTCTGAATCTCAGGAGACTTTCCTTGTGGTAAGCAGAAAAAACTCTTTAAAACTCCCTCAACTGCACATGTAGGTCAACCAATCAATTATCTGACAATTCCTCCAGGACCCATTCTAAACTAAGGAGAAAGATACAAAGGAAAACCAGTTTTGCTAATTTTCAAATGATTATGTATAAAATTAACTAAAGCACATTTAGGAAAACATGAACATATATAAATGGCTACATTAGAGAGGTAGTATCATAGCTCATAACAATGAACTAATTTTATTTTTAATAAATTAAGCACAAAATAATAGAATTAAAAACATTCATATTCCTCAATAATCCTGGAGTAGAAAAAGCTTTCCTAACTAAAACTCCAGATACAATGCAGTTTTAAAAAAATAAATATCTTTGTACAATGGTAGTGAATGAGCTTCAGGATATATTAAGTGTAAAAACCAAGGGAGAAATGAGTATGTTTTGCATGCTACTGTTTATCTACGAAAAATTATATATAAGTAAAACATATATATTACAAAAACATATATTGAAGTATACATATATATGTATTAATTTACATTAAAAAACAAAAGTTATAAAATTAATTTAAAAATGATTACCTATAAAGGCATAAAACAAGGTATAAGGTATCTTGTAGAAGGTAAACTTCTCTAAATCTACCTTGCTTGGCTTTGACTTTGGAATCATACATATGCTTTAAATAATTGAAAAACAAAGTTCAACATATATAAAATAAAAAGAAATACCTAAAAATATATAAATGTATAAAATATGTTTCATGCTGTGGGATAAGCACACAAATTATTTTAAAGACACTTTAAATAGATTTATTTTACTATACCCAGTTGAAATATAATTGAAAGGCCAATTGGACTGCAAAAGATATTTAAAAACTATTTTTAGTAATCATATTGGAATTTTATCCTGAGAAATATATAGAGAGCAATAAAAATGACCAGACCATATATGACTAATAGAAGTCACCTACAACTTCTTCAGCAACCAACCTGGAATGCCAAACCACAATCTCTGCAGCAAAGACCCAGGAAGCTAAATCACCTCCGCAGCAATTAGCTAAGAATGGTCAAGACCTGGTCAATGACCCAGCTTCCTGTTTTTGCCCCGGCCTATATCTCAGGACCAACCAGAGAAAGTCAAATAGAGTCTATGCCAAAGGCAAGTGATAATGGCTGACTCCCTTCCTATAGCATGCTCTGAATAAATAGCCCATTTTTGTCTCATTTGTGTGGTCTTTGCTTATTTCCACTGTATATATATGTGTACACACCCACCTACACACACACACACACACACACACACAGTGTTGAGGAAGTGAGAGAGAGGAGGAAAAAAGCAATTATGTTAATGTCATTAAAAACTGGGATTTTCTATAGATAAACATGGATGCAGCAAACATATAATCAAATAAGTAAAAATCCTATTGTCCTAAACATAGTTCTAAAATATTTCTATTACCCATTATGTATTTTTTTCTTAAAAAATATGTGTTTGCAAGCTAAGTACATTGAAAAAATCTAAAAATAATAACTATATCAGTAGCAAAAAGTACTCCTTAAGTCCAGATAGAGTCTCTATATATCATTCCCACTAAAGGAACAAAGGATCTTTGGAGAAATGACTGATTCCAGGCCATGGGCAAAATGTTTACTAAATGAATCTGGAACATTGTGTTATATTAGAAAGCAAGAACAGTTTTAAAGACCACTGGACTGTGTCAAAAAAGCTAACTTGAAGAGACTACCACTGGCCAAATAAGGGACAATTTGAGCAGAAATAAGAATAATAACTATAATGAAATTAAACACATATTTTAAAACTATATGCATTCATTATGGTAGTAAGTACACATTATAGTGACCTCCAAAGGATGCTAGGAGACATAATTAATCCAAAAATTGGCCAATATAAAGTACCAAGCATTTAACCTTTCTTTCCAGTATGAACTATACCTTAAGGTAACTAAAGAGTTGATTAGACAAAATTTTTCTATATAAACATATTTTAGTTAATAAATGAAGAAAGAGTAATAGATATAAAGTATCACCATTTTGTAAACCATTAATAAAATAATTGATCTAGGTGATGTTTATCAATGGCCACTAATATTCCCCAAAGAGAGGCACCAGATATTATCTACCTCATCATTATAATACACACCATCACCTATGAAATATTCATGCTAAAAAACAAAACCTGAATGAGATCAAATTTAGATTAGACTGACTTAGTTAAATCTTAGTCAGATGTTACTGTCAATTTAAAGAAGACAAGAAATATGTTAAATGATGTCATGAAATTCAGAAAGTAGAAACTCCACAGGATAAATGACCTGGTCTCTTCAATAAATAAACTGCACAAAAAAACAAGGGGGTTGCTATATATTAAAGGTCTTAAGCAACATATAAAACCAAAGGCAAAGTAATGATCTTATTTGTATTTTGATTAAGAAAAATCTGTAAAGAAATATTTATAAAATGGTAGAGGATATTGGAATATTGATAAGTATTGATATTGAAATATAATTTCCATTTTTAAGGTTAGCAATGTATTGAGGTTATATTTAAAACAATAGATCTTACAGACATTCATACTAAAATATTTATGAAAGAAAGGAACAACTTATTTCAAATAATCTAGTGATCAGGAGGGAGACATGAATTAGTTATAAGAGTCAATATTGGCCAGTAGGTAACTCATGTTGAAGGTGAGTATAGGAGTACTTGGAGCTTTTCTATATTTTTGAAATAGTCTATAATAAAATATTTAGAAATTCACAGATAATGTGAACTTTTCTTTTTTCTTACAATCAACATAATCATGTGAAGTCAGAAATCAAGCTTTACTGCTTAAAAAAATTAGGTGCCTTTTCAAGCTTCTTTTCTTGGTTGTTATTCATAATTTCTAACAATTATGAATATGATCTCTATTTTTGATGCAAATGCAAAGGAACAGTATTCTGTCATATGGCACATCATAGTTTAAATACAAACCAAGGCACAGTAAATAAGTAGCATAGATTTTGAAATTTATTGAATGTCTCTTATATGCTATGCACAGATGATAGAGCAGGGACCAAAACAGACAAAAATCTCTATGCATAGACTTTCCATTCTAATGGGAGTAGAGACTGAAAATAAAATAAATAAGAAAAATATACTGTATGCTAAATAAATTCTATGGGCAAAAATAAACTAGTGACAAGGGATAGGGAGCATTGGTGAGGGATTGCTATTTTAAGTAGTGCACCTCCAGAACCATCCACTGTGAAGTTAACATTTGAATATATATGCATAATGAATTGTATGGGCCATCAACCTAAGGGTAAAATCTGCAAGGAAAACTTAATAGCCTAATTGCTATTCCTTATATTTTTGCTCGGGCTCAAAATTAGAGGAGCAAAGTTTATGCAGTGGCCTACAACTGCTGTCTTCTATGCATTCTCCCATTCTCATTCTGGGTCCAACTGGTCTTGCACTATTCAGGTAAATCAGAAGCTGTACTATAGTCTCCACTGCTACCAACACTCTCAGGCCTGTGGTCCTGAGCAAGAGTTGGAAGATGCTGATACAGCGAGACATATAGTGCCTCAGTACCATTACTGTATCTGGAACTAGGGGTTTTGATTCTCCTTTGTCTAAGGTAATCTTGTGGTTCTCATCTACCAGCCCCCACCCCTTTATACCAATATAATGACAAGATATCAAGATTAGGTGTAAACCTAGTGAAAACAGGCTAGAAAGAACAACACTTAATTTAGTTCTTCAATGATGTGAGCCAAAGGACTGATTCACTGTGGCTCACAATGGATCCAACCCAAATCATCAGGGCTAGGACTTCTACAAAGCTCCAGACTATAACACATAGTGTGTTTTTCTGCTGTGTCAAATAGAGATATCTCCCTGGTGAATCTGCTTAGAGTCAGGAATTCAAGTCCTAGCCATCTCTAATCAGTTTATCAGAAATAATAGTAATGAATACATGTTGATAAGTAATGTTCAGATTATTCTTCTAATTTATTAATATGTCAAAGTCACAATTTTTCTTCCAGTAATCCGTCTATAATTAATTTATCTCTTCTTTTTCCTCACACATTCAAATCAATTCTCTGGACTGGCAATTCTATCACTGTTGGATATATCTGACATCTTTTTTTTCTCGAACTACCATCAACTCCCACCTGCCCTCCCCACCCAGAACATACTTTATACTTCTTCCTTGTTAAAATCTCACACATCTCTGACCATGTTACTCCTATATTCTCTTAATGTTAATATTATATTTCTTGTGGTAGTCTAGTTGCATTGTAACATTATTATTCTAGTAACATGAAATCCTATGTTCTTTTACTTCCACTATTCTTTATACCAGGAATTCAAATCTTTTACATATTTACATTGAGTTTTGCTATTTCTCAATATGTATCTCACATCCTTTAAGTTGAGGTAAAGCAAGTGCTGTAACAAATAGATACAAAAATGTATAATAACTCAAAAACTATAGTCTATTTCTTGATCACATAACAAACACTGAGAGAGTAAACAAGTCAAAGAGAACAGTGCCTTAACAATCAGGTATCCAGAGTTCGCAGACTCTCTAATCTCAACAAGCATGTCCCAAAGGTTGTCTCCATTTCAGCCAACCAGAAAGGGAAAAGAATATCAAGGAGTGTCTGTGGGAGGTTTTATGGAGCCTACATGGAAGTGGCACACATATCTTCCACTCACATTCTATTGGGTAGAACTCATAAAGAGTGCCACAAAAAACTGCAAGGGAAGCTGAGAGATTTAGTCTGGCTATATGCCAGGAACAGGAGAAGAATGTCGGTTTTGGCGAGCAGAGAGGTCTCCAGCACTTCCTTCATGAAATTTCCTTTTCAGTCTTCTAAAGCCCAGGCTCTTTCTGCTATATCATGCTCTGCTCCCTAGGATGTTTAGGCAGTTTAGAATTCATATTTTAAAATTAATCATTTAAGAAACTGATTGCTTCCAGCAGAAGAGAAAATGAAGTTGGGTTCACTTCAATGATTCTAAATACTATGATGCACAACAAAAGAAACTTATCCTAAATTACAAAGAAAAGCTAAATTATGCTTTATTTTGTTACAGATACAAAAAGCTCAACCAAAGGGCATCCAAAAGCGGTATCAGTCATTGAACTAGACTGTTTCATAAGGTAATGAACTTCTTATTATTGAGAGGAATGAAACAAAAATTGAATAGTCATTTACTATCAATGCTGAAAAAATGTATTGCTTATCCAATGATAACAGGAGGGAGTTTGGAATGTATGGCATCTACATTCATTATGTGGCAGAATAACATTTGGAGATAGAAACCAAAGTTTCTTTCTTTTTCTCAGAGTTTCCTTGAAACTCCTCACTTCAACCACCATCGGGCAGCTATAACAGTTTTGTCTATGCAATGTTCTCAGGGGTAGTAAAGACAAATTAGGAAAAATGAAATACTGTATATATTCATTAGAAACATGGCAGAAGTAATTCTATTGAAAACTATCATTTTAATAGTGAAAGCCAGGAACTAGAGAGAAATGGCGATCTCTCTTTTTTTCTTAAATTTAAGGCTATTTACTCTTCCACTTGCATGTGCCAAATACCTTCGAGACGTTCCTGACTCCTATCTTTCATGCACCATAGCTCCATGAACTAATATTAATATTATCAACTATACTTCCAAAGTATATATACATACCGTTAGGGTAAATCAATATATATTCTGGAATGTGATCTTCTCACCACCTGCACTGCTAATTTCCTGGTCCATGCCACCACTATTTCCTGTTTGGATTATTGCAATAGCCTCCTAACTGATTCTGCTGCTTCTACCCCTGCCTTCTAACAGTATAACTGCAACATGAAGTAAATTTTACCATGTTAGTCTGCTATTCAAATTCCTCCAATGTCATCCCATATCATTAGGAGTAAAAGCCAAAGTCTTTACAATGACCTATGATTTGTTTTATTCTTCTCCCCTTCATCACTCTCCAGTCACACTGGCATCTTGCTGCTCCTTAAACACTCAGTATGTTACTAAATCATGTCCTTTGGATCCAATACTCCTTTGCCTGGAATGTTGTTTCCCCAGATATCCAACGGCTTAGTTTCTCACTCCAGTGTCATATTTTCTGGTCTTCTATATCCATCCTATCTAAAATGATAAATGTCCCTTTGATGTTCCCATACCATTTTTTTTCTGATTTATAAATTCATCCTTAGTGCTTATATTTAACACATTACCTGCATATTCCAACATAATGTAAGCTAGTAAGATTTTGTGTCAAATACTTGCTGAATGAATAAATAAAGGGAAATGCTAAATTTTTGTTTAATTATTATCATTCAATTCAGGTATAATACCATGAATTTCTACAGAAATTATTTTGTGTGCTATTTAGTCTATGTTTGCTTCCTCCACCAGAATGTAAACTCCATGAGGGCAGGAATCTTAAGTGTTTTGTTTGAAGTTTTATTTCATGAGCCTGGAACAATACCTGGCAAACCATAGGTTCTGAAAATAAATCGATGAGTGGATAAATACAAAGATGAGTGTGGTTAATTTGAACTTCATTTCAAAATCTAGTCTTGGTGAGGTTGAGTCATGTTTATTAATTACCTGCTTTCTGAATTTTTAAATGAAATGGTATTTGAAGGACTTACTAATTATTTTGGTAAATCTTTTGGTAGACATACTTTTAGAAATAGCTATTAATTAGGCCACGTAAGACTTGCTTTGGCTAATCAAATGTTAGAATTAATAACTGTAACAAATGACACATCTGATGACAAATTTTAAATATGGTTGTGTGGTTCAGCTTGATAGTCATTAAGACAGTATTTCTGATTTAAGGACTATTCCTTCAATCTAAATACAAAGCAGAGCCACAACCAAATGGCAGCTAATCTTCAGCCAACATGTCATATGAGTAAGAAATAAATCCATGTGTTTGTAAACAACTGAGATTTGGAGGATTTTTTTACACAGAATAACCCATGAAAGTGACTAACATATCTTACATGACTATGTTTCTAAAAGATTGAAATTAACCTGAATAAGAATAGCAGACTTCTCCTTCTGTTCTTGGATATTCACAATATTTTCTCTTTTTTCATTTTTTAAAATAGTCTGATTCTTGATGCAGGAATTTGGCAGGGGTCCTGCTGCAGCAGTATGTAGCCTTGTAAAGAAATGAATCTGTCTGCGTACAACATAACCACGCCAGTGTGACTGGATTACCACAGCTGCCATACTGTTAAGAAGAGAAAAGAAAACACTTTTATTGTCCATAAATACACAGTTGTAGATAAGAGGTCCTCATGAGTTATATTTTAAATATAGATCACATAAAGTGTTATTTAAAAATAAGACAGCTTTTTTTTTTTTCTACTATAGTCATAGAAGTAAAAAAAGCACTGAAATCTTCAAATCTGAAGGAGAGAATTGGGCCAGTAGTTTAGAGAAGGATGTGAATATAAGGGAGTTTAGTTTATTTTTATTAAGGTAGGGGCTATTACAGAGATTTTATATGTTACTGAGGGTATTTGTCCAGAGAGAGGAGCAAAATGTTATGATGCAGAAGAGAGCAGACAAATGTGGAGCCGATATTAACCTGGCAAGAGAGGGTAAACTCTCGTTCATTGAAGAGTTAGCTTTGGAGAGTAACAGGAAGGAGTCCTCCTTTACTGTAAGAGGAAGGACACTGTCAGTGCTCACTAGCTTCACTTTCTTCCCTGCCCACAGAAAAATATTTAAATCACACTCTTACAAACCCAGTAGTAAATTCCAACATTTTTCTAGCCTATACCTTGCACACGTATTTGCCAATTTCAGGCACTGAATCTATCAATGCTGTGAGTTTTCCATATTCCTATAGGTTGCCCAGCAATATTAGCAAAATTTGAATACAAGTGTACTTTGATTATAAGTGGGTTTCAGTAAGTAAGTATTCAGTAAGTATTATAAGTCTCAGTGTGTTTAGTCATTTAACTCTTCCTAATTGGAAATGTTTTCCTTTTTCCACACAGGTTATTTCAGGAATATTATCAAGGCACAGAGTATAGTCAATGCACTAACTATTCTGTTTTAATCACTTAATTCCTAAACTTAATTCCTAAGTTTGGCTTAAAAGATATATGGAAGAGAAGGGATTCTTGGCTTATCATCTTCATTCCCCAATGATCCCTGAAACAGTTTTCAATAATTTTGTAATTGCCAAACCCATCAAAAATTTCTTCCTTCCTCATACTATTGGGTTTAAGGCAAAGTGCAATTAAGTGATAAACTACTAGATATGACCACAGATATTTTCTCATAGTAATATATTTGTGGGAAATTATAAAGGAATGATGTAACCATTTTCTATTGTTGTTTTGTTTAATTATTGTTATCACTATCATCATTATCTTCACCATCATCATCACCATTTTACCTAAAGCCAGTAGAAGCCTTCAATCTATTTTGCTATGAATCGAAAATTGAAGTTAATGGCTAAAACTTCTAATCTTATATAAAACGAGTACTTCTAGTACTTGGAAAAAACTATTTATGTTCCAATAAATCATTTCCTTCTAGGGTAAACAGAACCTTATAAATGCTGTTATGGATTTAATTCATACTGGTCATGCAATCATCCATTCATTCCTTTATCTCTTAAACAAAAATATATTAGGGGATTTCAGAGCACTTTGGGTGATAAAGACAAGAATCACAAAACATTTGCAATGTGTAACTAGTAAAGAATGAAAGGCTTGTGAGAAAAAACATCTAATCTATGACAGTAGGTTACAGATACATAACAAGTTTCACTGACTGTAATTATGGATTTCTTCTAAAGTCATTAATTGCTTGAATTCCTCAGCCTAATATCATCAAAATTTCTCAAGGAAAAGGAAAACAAAAACAACAGGTAGATGAGGGATATTTTCTTCAGTGACTGCTTTTCACTACATTGAAAGCAGGTAAAGAAGCTGAATTTAAGGTTTTCCAAATGTAGAGTGCCCATATTATGTTGACAAAAACAGCTCTATCACTATCATCATTATCATCATCATCATCATCATATTTTTTTTTTGAGCAAAAATTATAGTGTCAAAGATGTCCTCAGCATAAGAGCATATGTAAATCACACTTAGGAAACTCCTATGCAACTGAAAGTAAATCTCCTAAATCACTTCATGGCCCAGGTTCAGCAAGAGGGTTCACATTTTCTTTCCTCTTTATTCTTTAGGTCTTTCGTTTATCTATATGTTTTAGTCTTATAACTTACTATCTTCATTTGCCTATTTTATTTATGATTGATTAAGAAGTTCTAAATGTTTATATGAAATTTCAATAAGCAACACATGCCTATTTGGAGCAAAGACTCCAAATTCAATAAATTAGTAAAACATAAATCAGGAAATATTAAAGCCACTTTCAATAAATGCTTTAAAAATTTACATTAGTAAATACACCTTAGTTGCAGCACATCAAACTATTTAACATAGCTTCCAGAAAAGAAATCACTGTTTATACTGACAACTCCTAAAAGAAGACTGGGAAAAGCAAGATTAGCTACTGTGATTTTCTAACTTCTGCCTTATTCAGCATCAGTCATTATAAGAGAAGCTGAATCTGACCATTTTTTTTTCTTATATTGGCTTTTTTTTCTTATATTGGCTTGACAATGAGGCCAAAAGTAAAAAGCACAAAAAGCTGACAGGCAGGCCAAAGTAAAAACCACTCTTTGCTGGTTCAATAAATAAAGTCAGCCATTAGTTTTCTAAAAGTGCTTAATTGTTGTAAGGGGGTTTATGTGATTAATCACAGAAAATATTGCCCTACCTTATACAGCTCTTATGCCAAAGACAATTATAACACATACATTCAAATATTAAATGTTTACTAGATTAATAAGCAAATAAATAGCACACTCATGGGTATATTTTAAAAAATAAAATTACCAGATAATTCATAAAGTAATTTGAAGTTATTTTTAGAATATAGCATTATATTTTTCTTTAATATCATTTTAATAACTTAGAAATTGAAAGGCAGAAAAATAATTTCACATTTACTCATTTTAAATTAAATAATACTAGAATATAAATCAGAACCCACCAAAATTGAACCAAATTATTCTGCACTATAATTAATAATTTGTACACATCATGAAAACATAATTAAAGGAATTATAATAATATGAAACATAACAGTGATTTAAATCCTTTAGCTAGTTATTATTTGGTACCATTAAGATAATCCATCAAAAGTAATAAACATATACCTGTAAAAGAAAAATGATTAATGATGCTTACATTTTTTCACTATGTTCAATATTTTGGTGATTCTTCAGAAGAGAATTTGTCATTCCTGTTTCCGTAAATGGGATTATTTTGGTGGGGATGCTGCTTACTTTGCTGTCCTCTCTCTTCTGGTCTACTAATTTTTCCTGATTTCTGCCTTCCATATCTTCACTTGTGGAGAAGCTGCTTAATGGAGAATGACTAGAACCAGAGTTCATCCATTGCTCAGAAATACCTGGTGAGCCCAGTTTATGTTCATTTGCCTTAGAGTAGGACAGTCTATTTTGCAGTGTGCTGTCACAGTTTGTAGAAGCTGAATGATTTTGCTGGGCTTCTGACTCATCTCTTTTGGTGATATTTACATCCCCACGTTCATGTGCATATCGGCATTCATTACTAAGTGTCATCAATTTCTTAAAATAATCACAGAGATTTTCTGCAGTATCCAAGGTGAATACATTTCTGAACAAATAAATGATGAGGACATTTAATAGTAAGAATTATATCAGTAAATATTAAAACTTGTATAGGTTTTGAAATTTTCACCATATGGCCTAAAATGAATATTAAAATTTACTATATCATTTATAAATTATTTATTTTAGTTGTTTAGATAAAAATTAATCTCATTTCTAACAAAATTTGAAAATATTTGTTTAGTTAATTTAGATCCATCAGTCCAGACAAAATGTCTGGAAGTTTTAGGACCATTTTTATTTAAGGTATTTTTGGTTCAAATGAATGAGAAAAATCCATGGTTTTACTACCATAAACATGAGACATCATGGCTGCCTAAATTTGGAAAAGTTATTTATGAAATAAAGTTAAAAGTGCTTTCTACATTGACTTTTGCCACACAAAATATTTGTATTGGACTTTTAAACAAAAAACTTCTATTATGGGAAAGTTTTTATTCCCATTTTTTCTCTGGAAAAGTAATCTATTGCAAAGAGAATTTAAATACTTTAAGACATAAATGGCTATGATTCTCATGGACAATTGTTAGATTTCTATCTTTTGGATATTATGACCTGTGTAATTAATCACTTTCATGTTTGCTAGATTTGAAGCTCTAGATAACAAACCTTATTCTTAGCTATATTTTCTTTATCTTTATTTCCATTTTATTTTTTAAAAATTTCACTTATTTCTAATTTATATTTTCTGGTTATTTAAAATATAGCCACAAGATGCCTTTTTCCCCCAATACAATACAGTAAATAAAAATATAAAAATTTAATCATAGCAAACAAAATGAAAATTATAATTATTTCCTAAAATATGGAGACAACTAGATATAGTTCTTATATTCATCAATGTAATTATTAGATATTACCATAGGCTCTCCAATATACTTTTGATATTCTGTATTTCATTTGTTTTGATAGCTGATAATGCAAAAAAGTTTCAATTCAATATTAGGATATCAAATCTTCATGATTAGGCGTTGGATTTGCCACTACTTATGCATTAAACATATAAAATATAGTCAACTTTCCATTTTCAATAGTATAATGAAATTTAAGTCAAATTGACAATAAATAGAATCTAAATTTCAACATAAGGGATGGCAAAGGTCACCTTTACATACAAAGTTGTACATTACTACACATACAGAAGGAAATATTAGCTTAGATTTGCATAAAGATAAATGTAAATAACCTTAGTATTGGTTAAAAGTAAACACTATAACAATTGAAATTATTTCTAAAGATGTTAGTCTTTCTAATCTGAATAGACTATATTCAAAAATATTTAAATAGAAAACCAATTTTTACATAGGACAATCATGTATGAAAGTATAAATAGCAATAAACATATAATTAAGTAATGAAATTTAGACATTTGGAAGCACATATTATTATTCCAGTTACATAAGTGAAAAATAATCATTTTCCTTTTCTATTTGTATTTTCTAGAGCAATACAAATTTAAAAATACAGTTACAGAAATATCAACTATAATTTATTTATCGCCATTATAGTGCATTCAGAATTCAAGGTGGGGAACAAAAAGTTTTCTTTCTTCAAAATTTGATTATAACTGATTCTCAACTTCTGTCCTCTGAATGTGTGCAAGTGTTTAATGCTTTTCTCCACTGTGCTCCCTTGTTACCTTAATGTATAAATATATGTGTACTACAGGATAATACCTTAAGATATAACATGTGTTATATGTCTTATAAAAATTGCTTTACTCCATTGTAACTGTTCATTTACTTAATTTTCTCTTATGTTAATTTGCTAACAGATTAATTTTTATGTTAATCTGTTATTCTTTGAGGATAGTCTTACCCACAATAAATTTACCACCGATTAATTGATGACTGATGGAATGAATGTTTGTCTCTTGTCTTGAAGCTATTCTCATGCTTTCATTTATCTAACATTTTAACATTTACCGTTTTAAATCATGTTCAAAATACATAGTAACATATTTAAAAGAATAAAAAATGATGCCTAGAAGTTTTTTTAAAAGGTAGAATATCCTCAAAACACAATGTTCTTTTTTTTTTTTTTTTTTT
>VBSM01003169.1:7064694-7130566 GCA_008086735.1 Cheirogaleus medius | reverse complement strand
AAAGGATTAACAAGAAAAAAATCAAACAACCCCATTAAGAAATGGGCAATAGAAGTGAATAGAAACTTCTCCAAAGAAGAAGAATAATGGCCTGCAAACATATAAAAAAATGCTCAACATCTCTAATCATCAGAGAAATGCAAATCAAAACCACAATGAGATACCACCTAACCCCAGCGAGAATAGTCTGTATCAAAAAATCCCAAAACAAGGAATGCTGGCGAGGATGTGGAGAGACAGGAACACTCTTACCCTGCTGGTGGGACTGCAAATTAGTGCAGCCTTTGTGGAAAAGAATTTGGAGATACCTCAAACAGCTAGAAATAGAAATACCATTCAACCCTGCAATAAAATACAGCCTTTCTTATGCAACCTAGAGAATAAGAACTACTACATTAGGAAAAAATAAACTGCCACATGTTATGCTAAAATCAGAGATGCTCAGGTTTAAACTTGAATGTTAAAAAAACTCAGAAATATTAATAATTAGCAAATTGTTTTAAATTTTCAAGAAAAAAAAGAACTTAGTTGCAAACTTGTAGCATACCCTATATTATGTCAATGATATCAGAAGATTTTGCTAAATAAAATAAGAAATATTGTGGGCCTGGGACAGTTACATGACTACGATTCATTCACTAATTAACTTTTCCACTGGTATTATGTAAATAGTATGGAAGTTTCTTATAACAGTATTCCTGAAACGCTGAACTTAGAGAATGCATTTCAAATACATAGAAATACCATCCTTCTATCTAGAAATAATTCATGACAAAATGAAGAGCCATTTCAACCAAATAATCTAATATAATCCTAGAGGCAAAAATATAGGTATTTGTGTAACCAGATTAATGGACACATATATTTTACCACTGCATATTTAATAAAACAGGTATTTATGCTCCAAACAATAAAAATAATGAAAAATAAAGAAACTCAAAGACAATATGGAACATTAGGTTTGTTTCTTGCAACTGTTACTACATGGTGACTGTTGAGATGGAAACTGACACCAGATCAACAAGTGAAAAAATAATGATTTTTTCATCAAATACTATATTTTGGACATGGTTAATAATATAGATATCATTAAGTATAATATTATAGCTATGGAGAATAATTCTAGAAAATGTGGGACAACAGGGCTTGAATTTTTACATTAGAAATGTTTTGATGTTGAATTTCAAACACCATTGTTATATAGAAAAGTTACCAATGGATTGTTTTAGCCAGAATATTTTGAGATTCTTTTGAATGTAAAAATTCGGTTTCCTTTGATCTTCAAGACTGTAACAATATCTTCAAATTTGTGATTTGTATAATCAATATCCAGACTGTAGTCAGTGTTTTATTTTAAACTTTTTCTTTTTCTAATTTTTTTTTAAGTAAGAGTCCTAAAACCTGCATAAGAAAGCAGCGCATGGATTGGTCTTAAGTTCAAAATTCATAAGAGTCTATGATGAATATATTTGAAAGTGCTATAACAAGTTGATAAATGTTGGAAATGAAGTATAAGAATACTGTGAGATGGCAACATTAGTTTTTCCAGCTGGGCTCCTCCCAGTCAAGGGCTGAATCAATATTTCATTTAGTGAAAACTTTCTGGTGAATATTCTGTCATTTAGGAAGCCCTATTAATCATCAATGAATGAAGCAAATTCCCAAAAGAGATTTCAGACTGACTCTGTGGATTAAGTTTTAAAAAGAGATTTTTTAGGATATCAGCTTTTTCCGTGTTATCACTGGCTAGACATGAAAGAAAGAAGCCAATTGGGAAAATCTATAACTAATCCTTTTGCTGGTATCAAGGGGTTACATAAAGTTCATTGGAACGTGCTGCTTAAAGTTTGAGTTGATCCTTTGATTAACAAATCCATATTTTATAGATTTCTAGATTTTAAACCCTTTAGATAAATGAATCTGTTCTTAAAATAATGAAAGCTATATTGGGTCAACTGATCTAAGTGAAATTTGACAGGTAAGATTTTTAAGTTGGGATTACTCTAATCCAAAAAAGTTCATTTAAACATAGAAACTATAATAGTCAAATAATGGTTCATATCTGTAATATAAATACTGCCTATTTGCTTTCATTATTATTTCTCATTAAATATTTTCTTTTATAAAGTACGCATACTTAGAGCATTAAACTATTAATATTTATCTTAATAAATTTATAATAGGTTTATATCATTTTATTTTACCACAAGCAGCATAATTTATTCAATAAAAAATGTTTATGTCCTGAGCAAATCAAATAGTGAAAAATAAATAAGTTCAAAGACTATTTGGGACATTAGGTTTGTTTCTAGTTGTTGCAACTGGTGATGCAGCAGTGTTTGGATGGAAAGTGACACCAACGGCATCAATAAGAGAATTCATATTCTATTTGCTCAACACCTAATAGAAAACCATAGCCCCTAAAGAGTTTGCTCTGAATAATGGGCAAAACTAATAATTTTTATTTTTCATCATAGACTTGGACCACATAATTACTAGTTAATATTAAGCTATCTATCTAAATACAATTCATCAGATATTTTCAGTAGAAATAATATCACCTGTCAAGCAGTGCCTTGTTTATATAATTACATTCTTGTTTCAGTATACAGAGTTTCATTCTAAGATTTGGCTTCTAGAAATGAGGACTCAAAACTTGGGGATTACTAGTTCTTTAAATCCCAATGTAAGAGCAGCATAGCCTCAGAAATTGAGCTAGTACAGTTAAATGGAGATCTTGACTGCTTCTATTCCAGACGAAGGAGTCCTTCACCCAGCTGGTAAGAAGTCTAAAAATACATTTAGGTGGCCTTCACACACACACACACACACACACACAGACACACACACAGACACACACACACACAAATTTTTAAATAGCTGCAATTTCTGATCCATTAGGATTTGACATTAAAAGTTGATATTCCTTAGAGTAATTTGTCATACAGATCAATTTCTCAGAAAACTTGGGGAATCTGATAAATACCATGGTACTTTAGATATCCAAAAATTGTAGTTAGAACTTCTGATATTGGTAATTACTATGAATTGGCAATAACACCAATTGTCAATTTCTAGGGAATAGCTTTTCTAATCACCAAAGTAAAACTAAATAAATTCAATAGAAGAATTAGGGTAGTGGAAACATGCACTTTTTCCAAGTCTTTACACATTATAATGCTTAAAAATATCTTCCCAAAATATTAATACCATTTTATTTTTCATATAACTATTCAAAATTTCTCTATAAAAAAAAAATTTCTCTATAGCTCATTAAAAACAATAGCTAGCATTTTTTATTGTGCCAGATGAGAGGCACTACTATAAAATACTTTTATGTGATAGCATATTTAGCCTTCACGGAGACTGTTGGTGTTCTCTGACATTCTTATTCTTTACATTTCCTAGCCTGTCTTACAGTTAGTTTACCCATATGCCTAGTTACAGGGAATAGAAAGTAAGTGAAGTAATCACTGCCACCTTTGAGGGAAGAATGGTTAAATGTGTCAATTGTGCCTTTCCTGTGGTCTCTTTCCCTCTCTTCCACCATAATCAACTAGTTAGCAAAAGCCAGGTGACATTGAAGTCATATAACCACAGGACTGTCTACAAAATGGAAACAGCCTGAGTTTTTGAGTACACTTAGATTATATAGGCTGAACTCATATCAGATATAATGTAAAAAAGAAATAAACTCTTATGGCATGGGGCATGGAACCACATAGACTTCTGGGTTCTTTGTTATGCAGCATATCCTATATTACCCTGTGAGGTAGGTACTATTATTATACCCATTTAATACATGAAAGAACTGAGACAGCAAGGTTAAGTAACCTATACAAGGTCAAACAGCTAGTAAGTGATGAAACAAGATGTGCACCTAAGTAGTTTATCCCAAGGCCTACACATATATGCAGTATGCTATCGTCCCTTTCCATGATCACAGGATAAAGAATAACTTCTTTATCTTAGTATGCAAGGTACTTCACAATTTGGCAGTAAGACATCATGTGAAACAGTAGAGCGGAGTGTTTAAATTCCAGGCTTTAGAACACAAATCACACTCTGTCACTTATTCATACCGTAACTAAACAAATCACAAGGTATCCAAGCTTTACTAAACACCTCTTTAAAATTAGAATGACAATTTACAAAACCCATCTCACAGGGTTGATGTGAAGCAAAGTAATATGTCTAGAGTACTCGGTCTACTCTCTAGCACACTGTAAGTGTAAGTACTTGATTTCTTATCTCGTTCCAATGGTATTTCACACCATACCCATTTTATACCTAAATAGACTGGCTTTCTAATACACCTGGCTTTCTAGCTACACCTTTCACATTCCCTCTTTTTCTTGAATATTTCCTCCACCAGAAAGTTCTTTTTGTTTTCTTTTATTATTTTAAAACTTAACAAATTTTTGAGGTTTAACTAAAAGCTTGCCCTTTAACTAAGGCATTTTCTTCTAAATTGAGGTGTTTTTTTCTGAATTTCTAAAGCATATCTGTTGCCTATGATAATAATTTGACACTTACATTTTATTAGGTACTAAAATCTAAGAGTTAAGAGCACAGGCTCTGGAGCCAGACTACATAGGTTTGATTTCCTGACTCTTCCACTTGCTAACTATATACACTTGGAAAAGTTATTTAGCCTTTTTTGTGACTCAGTTTCCTCAACTACAACATGAAGATACAAGGTTACATAAATATTACATTAGGTATATTGTGATGATTAAATGAAAACAGTGTTGGGCACAAAGTAAATGCTATATTAGTGTTCGTGATCATCATCATTTTTCATGGTCATCATTTCTCTGCATACATTTTATATCCCTAACATCATTACAAAAATTTCTTGAAATTATGGGTTACATTGAAATTTCCTTTATAATGTTCAACATGTTAGAACACTAACTACATACAGTAGGAGTCCACTAAATACTTAGTGATTGAATAAAAACACACATATACTTAGGTTAACATAGTAATGGAAAAGAGATTTTTTGTGTGCTTACTTTACTCTAGGAATTTTTCTAAGAATTGTATTATACCTTTCAATTATCAAAACCACCTCATAAGATTGCTATCCTCATTTTACCACTAAGAATTCACAGACACAAGAAAGTTAAGTTACTTGTCCAGGATCACACAGTATGAGGCAGGGGTAGGATGTCTTTGTTTAAAAACACAGTAGTTTCCAAACTTTAGTATCTATCAGAGTCATCCAAAGGGCTTTTTAAAAACAGGGATAACTTTGCACCATTCCCAAGTTTCTGATTCAGTAGGTCTGGATGGTGTCCAAGATATCGTATTTCTAATAGGTTTTCAGATGTGATGAATGATGCTGGTCAGGGGATATACCTTTGAGAACCAGTGCACTAGGTTATAATCTTTCCTCTGTGACACATAACTTAAAGTATACTGGAAAAAGATATTTATAAACTGGAAGTTGACAAATTGTGTTCTAAATCAAATGGAAGCATGCAAGGTTTTCCTAGGAAACAAAGCTTAATATTAGAAACTTACATGGAAACTGAGTTTTAAAGAAAAATGAAAGAAAAACAGACATCTGTGCAAAGATGATAACCTTTCTATGATACACAAGTTAATAATAAGTAGTAAATAACACAGGTGTTTGACTTGGTATAAAAGTGCTGCTATTTTCTTAACTAAAGACAATTAACAAACCCAGGAAACAGCTAATCTGAAAAGAAAAGTGTCAGAGGTTTGCAGTAGCTAGCCTTAGACAAGAGAAAGAATAGACACTACTTCCCAGGCTCTCTTAGCTGGTTCTATAGGTGGATTAAGTCAAATATAGGAATTTTAAACATAACCAAACATTTAATTATTCTGTAAGATATCTTATGCTCCTCCAAAGTCATGAGATCCAGAGTCTGGATCTGGATATGTCCACACATTCATTGCTGGGAAACCAAATCAGGGCAGAGTCAACTGCTTCTGCCTTAGGATCAAATGTCACAACAAATACTTTTTTCAATTATTCATTCCTCTCTGTCTACATTTTGCTTATACATGTTGTATTTTCACCGCAAGAACAAATTGACAGGACTCACTGACTTGATCCCAACTCCGAGGATCCAGAAATATATTTTCCTACCTGGATTCTAGTAAATGTTTGCCTTTGCATACACTTAGCATGTTTGTGTTGCCAAATTCATTTTGCTAAATTGTAACCTTATCTATTCTTGGCTTGTTCTGCCTTGATATATCCATGAAATGACATAATAAAAATGTCAAATGTATAATTTATCATGGTAAACCGTGTACAAATTCATGCTTCTGAGCATAAAAAGAGAAGAGTGTAAGCCAGAATCATTATGAATACTAGAAAATACCAGAGTTGACATGTGAAGATTCTTTTAGTACTCTGGGATATAGGGATGTAACTCATTTAAACTTGGGCCAATGAGTAATGATCTGAGGATATGTGAGAAAAATCTATCTAATGCCAAGGAAAAGAACCATAGGAAAGCTAAAGGCAGAACAATTACAGAAATTCACACAGGGAATTAGTTCCTACTAGCCAAATTTTAAAGGATACATATACTAGATATCCAACAGAATACCCAGAAAGTTGGCATGATAGCAATAGAGCTAAATTAGCCCTTGCCCAAAAATTTCTTTGGGATTGTCCTAAAGAAACTTAAAAACAAGCTTTGAAAGTATCTCACTAGTTCCAAGTAACTTAGCTGTTGCACACCAGGAACAAAACAGATGCTTTTTAAAGCAATAAAACAATATTAGTATCAACAATATCAAATTTAAGATATCCAGAATACAACCAAAACTGACCAGGCATGCTAAGAAGCAGAGAAATGTGATCCAGAATCAGAGAAAATAAACAATAAAAATAGACCCAAAAATGATAGAGATGATGGAAACAACAGGAAAGAATATCGAATTAAAACAGCTATTAATATTATAAATATTTTTTATATTTAAGAACGATCTAGAAAAGATGAGTATAATTAGGAGAGAAATCATAAATGTTAAAGACATAATGGAAAAGACATAAATGAAATTTCTATAAATAAAAAATGTATCTGTAATCCAAAATGAAAAAAAAAAATACTCTGGATGGGATTGACAGCAGAGTAGATATTTAGGAAGAAAATATCTGAGAACTTCTTTAAAACATGACAATAAAAACAATTCAGAGTAAAATACAGAAAGAAAAAAGGAAACATAAATAAAGCAATAGAGCAACAGAAACTTGTGGGGTAATTAAAGTGGTCTAATCTCGTTGAAACTGGAGTCATAGTAGCACAGAATAGGTAGTAAACAAGCTGAAAACATCTGAAAAAATAATGGCCAAAAATTTTCCAAATTTTGTGAAAACTATAAATCTACAGTTCCAAGAGGTTCAAAAAACCCTAAGCTGAGTAAACCTAAATAAAACCACAGTAAAGTACATCATAATCAAATTGCTTAAAATCAATGATAAAGAGAAAAATCTTAAAATCATTCACAGACACAAGAAGAAAGACAAGAATGTCAGCAGACTACTCATCAGAAGTGATGAAAACCATAAGATAGTGGATAGATGATTTATAAAGTATCGGGAGAGGGAAGTAATTGCAAAGGGACACAGTCATTTTTTTAAGGTGATAAAATGTTCAATATCTTGATTGTGGTAGGATTTACAAATTATTCATATTCATAAACAAAAATGATTAAATTTACCATATGTAAGTTATCACAAAATAGCTGATTAAAGAAGATGCTGGTCAGTTTTGGGGAAATGATGCTAGTATATTACAAGAGTTTTAAATGAGCGAATCTTTTTCGTAAGAAGAAAATTTATTAAAAATTATAGAATATTTTTCTTGGTTTACATTTAGGTACTGCAGTATTCTAAAGAGAGGCATGAATTCATACATTCTTGTAACACAAACTGTTTAACAGATATCTACTTCCTCTTTTAAGAAAATAAAACCAAATTATTGTCAAAAAGGTAATAATTTAAGTAGCAAGCTATGTGATTTAGATGACTCGCAAAAAGTATTCTCAACAAATATATTTTCTATAAATGCAAAACCCAAGTTAATATCACACTAAACTTGTCATATAATCAATGGCTTGCATGACAATTATGATTTCAAATTTTGTATTAGTTCAACATGTGCAAGAAAATTATTTTGGGCTCAAGATATTTTTAAAACTATTTTTATAAAACCTTTTTATTTTTGAATAAATTTAAATTTTTTATTAACTTTTCCCAAGTAATTATTATTCATAGAACACATTTTATAAAATTGTGTTTTCTGCAACTATAATAAAGGATGTTCATGGGGTGCCACAATGCTTCTTTACCTCCAGTTTATTTCTTGAAGAAGTGGGTTTCCAGTGAGAGACAATTCACGAAGAGAATAGCATGCATTGAACCATACTTGGGCACTTGTAAGATCTACAGAAAATAGACAAAATCATTTTGAAAGATATCACAGATACAGAAAGAGTTATCATAAACAATTGGTAATTTTATTTATTGGTTAGCTATTAAAGAAAAGCAGTATTTTTATTTTTCTGTATAATAATATGTACTTTTAAAGGAAGACCACATTTAGTTAAAAACATGGATAACTGTCAGAATATGTTTCTACCATTGAGCAGCTGTGTGAACTAGTGCAAATCTGCTTTCCAACTCAGGTTCATACCTAACTCATAGGGTGAGGATTAAATGAGATAATGTGTATAAAGGGCTTAGAACAGCTTGTGCCAGATAGTAAGCAAAAGATCTGAAGATTTAAAGTAATAGGATAGGTGCTAAAATTGAATATATACCTGAATAGAATTACATCAACCTTTTCAACTTTCAAAAGTAAATATTAAAAATAATTGATCTCAAGGAGATAGAGAGTAGAATGATGGTTACCAGATGCTGGGAAGGGTAGTGGGGAGGGGGGATAAAGTGGGCATGGTTAATGGGTACAAAAATATAGCTAGATAGTTAGAATGAACAATATTTGATAGCACAACAAAGTGACTATAATCAATAGTAAGTTTGGGTATACTTTAAAATAACTAAAAGAGAATTAGAATGTTCCCAACCCAAAGGAATGATAAATGCCTGAGGCGATGGGTACCCCAATTACCCTGATTTGATTAATTCACATTGTATGTCTGCATCAAAATATCATATGTACCCTATAAAGATATATAACTATTATGTACCCAAAATAAATAAAAATGAAAAAAAATGCAGGTAGATGTAGAGTACATAACAGAGAAATTTATATTGAATTACTTTCTCACAGAAAATAACCGCAAAACTAGACTGCAAAAACACCTATAGGTAGTACTCTGAGAGAAAGGAAACAAATAATGTGAACTTGTAATCAGTTTATGATCACAGTGATTTTCTGTCTGGAAGCATGTTACCACTTCTGAACAGGAAGGTGGAACCCAAGCAAAGAGGTTGTTTTGCTGAGCTTGAGGAGGCAAAGTTTAGAACTGAGGCTGGAATCTGCCTGGAAAAGCACTGAGAAGAGTCTGGGATGTATGTATGCTGGGTACGAGATGGGTAGAAGTCTATATGAAGATTTACCACAGGTCCTTAGAAAAATGCTAGGTGTTACATAGGTAGGACAGACTCTGCAAAACCTAAGAGGAATCACCTGTTCATCTAAATACATATACCATTCAGAAAATTCATATGTGAAATGGTGGCCTGGACAAAATGTTTACAAAACATATATCTGGCAAAGAATTACCACTCAGAATATATGAAAATTTTCTATAAATCAATAAGATAAAGGAAAATAACTTTTTTTTTTTTTTTGAGACAGGGTCTTGCTCTGTTGTCCTGGCTAGAGTGCAGCGGCATCATCATAGCTCAATGCAACATCCAACTCCTGGGCTTATGAGATCCTCTTGTCTCAGCCTCCCAAGTGTCTGTTATTGCAGGTGTGAGCCACCACACTCCGCTAAGAAAATAACTATGCTTTTTAAATGGTGAAATACTTGAAAAGACACAACAAAAGAAAATAGAAAAATCACCAATAAACATTCATAAAGAGGTTCAACATCTTTACATAAGGGCAATGCAAAAAAAACCCCAAAAAATCCAATGTATTAACAATGAAATGCTAAATACTCTCTAGAATGTAGCAATTGGAACTCTTCTACACTCCTGGTGGTAGTGTAAAGTGCTACAACTACTCTGGAAAATAGTTTGCCAGTTTCTTTTGAAGTTAAACATATACCTACCCCATTATACAGCATTACAATCTTATACTTTTGTCCAAGAGAACTGAAAACATAAGTCCACAAAAAAATTTGTACAAGAATTTCTGTAAAAACTTTACATTCATAGTAGCCTTAAACTACAAACAATCAAAATACTTCTTTGTTGTTCTTGTTGTTGTTTATTTATTTTTATTTTTTTATTTTTTCCAGCATATTGTAGGGGTACAAATGTTAAGGTTATGTATATTGCCCTTGCCCCCAAAATACTTTTCAACAGGGAAACTGGTGCACAAATTATGATATATTCATACTGCTTGATCTCTTTAATATAAAGACAAAATTAATCAATGGTGACAAATTCAGACTGTAGTTGCCTCCAGCAGTGGACTTACTGGAAATGGGAATTGAGAAATTTTAATGGGAGGAAGGAATTAATCAATTTAATTAATATTTCTTTAATAAATTTTTTCTTGAAACGAGAACTTGCCATGTTGCCCAGGCTGGTCATGAATTCCTGGGCTCAAGTGATGCTCCTGCCTTGGCCTCCAAAGTAGCTGGGATTACAAGGATGTGCCACTGTACTTTTCTCTAATAAACTTAATGGATGACTACTCCATACCTGTTAGACAAGTTTGTTTACTCATCTTCATTAGCCTATTTATTTCATATATAAAAGATATATGAATTTTAAATAAAAATATAATTTTGACTTTTTCTAGGCCTACTATAAAGATATGGAGGTAATATGATTTTAAAAGTAGAAAGAAAATTCTAATTGAATTATTTCAGCATGCTTTATTATATAGATTTACTATTTGCACATACCTTTAACATAGATATTCAGAACAACTCTTTATCATATTTGGAACAGAAACTCAAAAGCCTGTTATTTAAAAAAAATTTATATTATTCTAAACTTACCAGAAAGACAATTGTTGCTGACATCTAGTTTTTCCAGAGAAACAAACTGAAAAAGCGGTACAAGTTTTGTCAAACTGAAAACAAAAACAGAATTCATAAAAATTCCAAAATGTAATATCCTTAATATTATTATTATAACTATGTAACAATGCATTTATATAATACATTTATATAACTGTATAAAATTACATATATAATTATAATTGTATAATACAATTATAACATCTACTTAACAGTGCTTATTAAAAAATGGAGTAATTACAGGATTCTGAGTATTTATAATGGAAAATGTCTAGTCACTTTTTTTCTGTTTTTATTTTAGCTACCATCCCATGGAAATGCATCTAGTCATTTTTAAAAAGAAATTATCATGGAATTGCCAATTTCAATCACAAATATCATGGACTTTGGTGTGTATTTGCTATTCAAATAAAATATACCTTTTTTGTTCTTCTTATTATTTTTGCCTTTGTATAAACCCAGATTTACAGATAATTTATATTATCTATTTTTTTAATCCCTGGCAGAAAGACATAACCTAGACCTTTAAGGTACAAACATAAAAATTCACTTATTTTCACTTTTCAGTGAGATAACTGATGAGTCACTAGTTTTGTTCTTTAATTTAAAAAAATCTTTGTTTACTAAATTGAAAGTATTATAAATACTATAAGTATCCAAAATTTACACTGGGTTTAATTTTAAATTGGAAATGTGCTCAAGATATTTAAAAATGAGTCCAAGAAACATAATAATGTATAATGTTTTAATCTCTACAATGGACTTAAATTTAATAAAATATACTGATATTTAAAATTAATATTCTTTTAATTATGTAGATTAAAAATCTAATGGTAATAAACTTGCCTCCTACTTTTTAAATAAAAAGTTTTTATTATTTTCTACATTATAATTGCCAATAACCCATATTCAAGCAAAAAACATAAGCGATAATCAAAATTTACATATCACTGGAAACAAAAGCTAAGAAGAGAAAATTAGCCCTAGCTTGATTTGTGTTTCCAACTAAGACAAGTCTACACTACACTTGCTCTGTAACATAATATCACATTATCATAGTTATTTGGAAATTAAAATTAAGGCAGCTTATTTGAATCTTTAAATAAGTCAAAAACTCCTTTGCATAAAATATATTCTAATCACTATTTAAAAGGACTTTTGAATTAATTCCCCCTTATAAATGTTGGAATTCCATAACTGCTCAAAATATGCTTTGGCTAAAGGAGTATCTCTGGTACCAAAAAAACAAACAAAATAAGGTATGCATTAATTTCTACTTCTTTTTCTTTCTTGCTTTTTATTCTATCCCTCCAGTTGTCTTTACCTCTATTTCTGTGAACTCCCTGACATGATTAAATAAAAGAAAGAAAGAAAGAAAGAAAGAAAGAAAGAAAGAAAGAAAGAAAGAAAAGAAAGGGAAAAAACCCTATTATTTTAAGGTCAGAAGCTCACAGAGTAATACTATGACTAGAAGACTCATAGAGTTTGGTACAAGACTAACCCTTGTATTGACCTTGACTCCTCTCTTGTACTATCCTGTTCTGCATTAGCAGAGAGAAAGAAGATACTATTGATGAAAACATAGACTAAATAATGAGGTCAGGAAAGATCTCTCTAAATGTTGCCAATCCTAAGTACAAAGCTACTATTCGTATAAGATACCACTTTTAAAAAACAGTTTCTAGGAGGAAAATGATTCAAGGTGATAAAATAACAAATGAGAACAATTTTGGCCATTACGTTTATAGACACACTGCATTATTTGTAAATACACTCCATAATGGTAAAATGTACTGAAATGTCACATGGATATTGAAGAAAAGTAAGGAAGGAAGAAGAGGGGAAGAGAAGGGGGGAGGGAAGAGGGAAAGTAAGGGAGGAGGGAGGAAAGGAGGGAGGGATGGAGGGAGAAAGGAAATTAAGACTTTGTCTATATATAATTAGTGGTTTTAAGTCTTAATTGTATGACATTTCCTACTAAGCATGTCCTAGATCATTATTGCGAGTAATACATTTTAATTCTTCAAGTAAAAATATAATTCTAATAAATGTTATTAACAAAAAAATTATTTTTAATATATTTCTGTTACTAAATCTTTGTCCTACTGAAAGGATTTTGAAAGATTAATAACTAATGACATATTACACCCTTCAGAATATGATTTTTCTCTTTTTCTGAATATTTCATGTTTTCAACCAATAAATTATAGGTAACATATAAGTTATATGAAGTCCTCAAATGAAAATACCCAATAAAGTAAAAAAAAAAATCAATAAAAATCCTCTGTACAAAAATTAATCCAAGGGCCGGACGCAGTGGCTCCTGCCTGTAATACTAGCACTCTGGGAGGCTGAGGCCAGAGGATCGTTTGAGCTCAGGAGTTCGAGACCAGCCTGAGCAAGAGTGAGACCTGTCTCTACTAAAATTAGAAAGAAATTAGCTGGACAACTAAAAATATATAGAAAAAATTAGCTGAGCATGGTGGTGCCTGCCTGTAGTCCCAGCTACTAGGGAGGTTGAGGCAGAATGATCGCGTGAGCCCAGGAGTTCGAGGTTGCTATGAGCTAGGCTGATGCCACGGCACTCTAGCCCAGGCAACAGAGTGAGACTTTGTCTCAAAATAAATAAATAAAATAAAATAAAATAAAATAAAATAAAAATTAATCCAAGTAAAGAAATATTTGCTTTGACCAAATATTTTTATAATATTGAAATTTTTATCTCTGCAGATAACCATGTTTTTAAACTCATGTTCTTTTTCTTTTATGAGATTTTAATCAAGAAAACTGGCTACTCATTCACCTTTATGACTATTCATTAGGATGGTCGAAACCCAATAGTAGAATTCTTTTTTCAAACCTCTACCACTTTTCCTTTTACTGACATTCTGTGTATATTTTTTTCAAGAAAATTCAAACCAGAGAGACAAAGGACATTAGTGAAAACCTAATACCATTTGACCTTGTCACATTAGCCCTGGGCATTAAAAAGATATAAATTTCAAAGACGACAAAAAGCAAAAGATTTGTACAATGAGCAGCCAATGGGTAATAGTTTCCACTTTCTGCTCCTACTTAGAATCTCACTGGAAGTAGAAAGGCTTAGAAAGCCAGAGAGTCTTCCATTTAGAACTCCGTTGAGTCAAACTTAAAACAGTCACATGTCCTAATGAAAATTTAAAACAGAAGTCAGGATGAAACAAGTATTTCGAACAATTATGTACTAAGTATCATTCTTTACATGTATTCCATTTGTTGGAAAAAAAGCATATGGACACATAATTTCTTCCTCATGATGAAAATATTTATCAAAAATTAAAAGAAAAATACATAATTTAAAAGCCATACCAACCCCAAGCCCAAATATCATATTTATAAAATTCTCACTTTGTAAAATTTATTCACATGCATTTTCCTCTTGGATCTTCATTAAAATATCATCAAATAGGTAAGATGGGTATTATTACCCCTTTTACATGTAAGAAAAACTGAGGCTCAGATAGTAAAAGAGAATTGCTCAATGTCAATTGACTGATAAGTTGTAGATTCAAAATTCAAACCCAGATCTGCTGATTCTGAGTTTTATCAAATGTGATAATGGTTCTGAAAAAGTGAATGCACAGAAAGCACAATATAAGATGGATGATTTTCCAGTTGATGTTAAGCTTGATATGAAAAATACTAAGGTTGAAGATGATTTTTACACTGTGATATTAAGAAATCATTTTACTATTCTGTATGTCCATTTCTATCAATCACATTTCCCTGGTGCCCTAACACCTCCCTTCATCTTCAGAACTGGTAGAAGGTTATGTGTTCAAAGAACCTTAAAAGACCCAGAAAGAATATATTCCAATAGAAGTGACAGTATTAAAAAAGTGATAGTATTATTAAAACATTTAAAATAGCATAATTCTACTTTTTTGTAGAATTAATAATTTCATAGAATTAATAATTAAGTAGAATATAATTCTACTTTTTTGTAAAGATAAGAATAAAAGATTAAATTATTTTATTCCTAAGAGTTCTTTGATGGTAAGGACATATATCACTCATTTTTATATGCCCCCCAAATAGCAAACACTACTTCAATATTCAAATGTTAGTGAGATAAACAAATTATAAATAGGGATCATTTGGATTAATTATACCATTATCATTATATCAATGTTAAAAATATTGTAATGTTCTAATTTATATGATTGCTATTATATCAGATTGATGTGCATATGTCATATCATATTGATAGAGCAAAAGTCTATTAGCTAGTATTAATTTTAATCTTTACAAATAGAACATTTTTAATGATTTACATTGTCTAAAGAAATTAAAGGCATTTTTTAAGATGTTCTTGATTTAAATATTTTATAATCTCTTTAAATACTTTATGCTCATTTATCTGCTTTGAGATCCACTTCTATAAAATATGTTAGATATGTAAATCCGAGTGACTTATTGCATATGTCCAAAGCATAGCTAAGTTTTCATTTTGAAATTGTATTTATTACCTGGAAAAGATCCAGTGGGTTTCTAAAAAGCCCAAATTACTTATACACTATTAGCTGTTGGAGCAGTCTCCAGAAACAAATGTCCTTTTAAACCTAAATCAATTTTCATATTAGTATTTTAGATCTGATTAAAACAATTTGAGGGACTTTTGAATATAGCTTCAGTTTTAAACGTTCTCAATGTTTGATAGGTAGAAGCAAAATAATTTAGTACCCACACACTCAAAGGATAAGCACTATTGTGGCAGAGATTCAGAAATGATTTTATAGTTTTGGGGAAAAATAGGTTATGTATAAAAATTAGGTTATCCTTGTTCACTTGTTTTGTGAGCACTGTATAATTCGAAGAAGCATTTTCTTATTAAAAGCGATTCTTTTGCCCTATTCCATGTGCCTTTGATAAACAAATTAATCATATTAGAGTGACTAGGTCTCAATGAAATATTAAGTGGAGGAGAAATACACATATTGTGCCCCTGTTTTGGTTTTAGACAGTTATTCTCAGTAAAGATCCAGATGTTTGGTGGTCTCAAATACATCTTCTGAGGCAGGTACCCATTTTAATTTAATGTTAAGGTATTTTTTTTAAGTGTTACTTTATATCCTTAGGGAAATCAAATTTAAATCCATCTTAAGAGTTACCAAAAAAATGCAAGTTGAGAGTAGATTAAAAATCATTCTTCCAGGACTTAATAGGTACCAGTTGACAAAATGAGACATCCTTCTGAATTAAATTAACTACCTCCTGTATTTTCCAAGGCCTATATTCTTTACAAATATAAACAAATCTTCCCTGAGAGATTTCTACAAGTGCATTTTTGAGAAGAAATAAAATGAGGAGGATAATCGACAATTAAAATTCTACTAAAATTCTAGGGTATGCCAATAATTCACTTTAGCTTTTTAAATTCTATAAAGTTACCTCTATAATTTGTGTACTAATTTATTTTGATGCACTACCATTGAATTCCTGGAGAAATCCAACTTTTATCTTTGTTTATGAACATCATGCATTTACTTTAAGCAATCATTCACTGCATTTATTTGTTAAGTAAAGTATAATTTTACCTGTTTTGAGAGATAGTAAGATTTTGCAGTAGAGGCAGCCAGTATGAAGAGAATGCTTCCACAGTTGAAATGCTATTATCATCCAAGTGCAATTCTCTTAGCAGAACATGATTCTCCAAGGATGGAAGCTATATTTAAATTTGGTTCATTACTTTATATTAAGCAAAATATTTTATCATTTAACTAAATTTAAAAACATGCAACCTATCAAAATTAACAACAGATAGATTCTGGCAAACTGCATATCATAAACCAAAGCTTAATAAAACTTTTAGTATGAATAAAATTTCTATTAATTAACTTTATAATTTTCAATATTCTTTATAAAAGGTATTTCATGACGAAATACAATAAGTATTTCATGATAGATAAATTTGGTCCCATTTATATACTGAAGTAAGTTATAATTTATTATATTTTAATATTATAAAAAACTAATATTGAGTTAGATTTATTTATAAACTATTATAACCATGTTAAATATTTCTTAACAGAGAAAAGTACGAAAGAATTCAAAGTAAGCTAAAAATAAAATGCAGCTGATTAGTAAAAATGAACAAGGAAAAGTTATTCAAAATTGCTTTTAAAGTATGTGGTTGATACTTCTATCAAAAGAAAAATGTTGCATTAATAACAGAAATCAATTAATTGAAAGCAATTACCTCACTTAGATAATTTCCCTGTAACTTCAATATTTGAAGCAATCCACAATTTTCAATGCCCTCAATTTCAGTAAGATGATTATGAGAGCAATCCAGATATATTATGGTAGGCGTATCACAAAGACCTTTTGTACTAATTAACTGATTGTAGTCCACAATTAGTTGCTGAAGATTTTTCAAGGATTCTAAACCACCTGGAAGAAAAATTTTATAAGATCAATAGTAGCATAAATTCTTCCATATTTAAGAAGGAGAGTTTCAATTTTTTTCTAAATAGCTGCACCTTAGTATTTTCCAACATCTTTAATTACAAGTGAGGAGTGAACCCAAATTCCTGATGAAACTTATCTTGTAAAATGTGATATTATTTAAACTGGCATCTGGGAGATATATTTTTAAATGACATAACTAGATATCACTTAGAAATTGAACAAAATACTAAAAGGCATCATTGGGTAATGGATGTTTTATTTTCAAATAAGAATGAAACAAGGGAGAGATAGGAGGACTTGTTTTTTGTTTAAAAAAACAGTTTTAACTCACTCCAGAGCCTTTGAATTTCAAATGTTTGCTAAAGACTACATATATAACATTAGAATATTATTTTCCTACCATCAGAATAATTACCTTAGATTCCCAAATGAAGTACATAACACCATATGAGAACCAATGAAATATTAGCATATTCTCCACATATTTCAAGATTGTCATGGTGACCTCCTGTTTGACCAGATAAACTTAAAATCAGTATGATACTATCTAAGAAATATTAGATGAGGTTTACAAATTATACATCAGTGGTCAGGAGGAAAAAACTGAGAAAGTTGTTTAAATAAACTAACAGGAGTTAGCATTAGAAAGAAATGCTGAGAAAGTCTGTAAAAGTTTCATGGATGATATTAAAAATCTAGAAAATGTTCTTTAGATTAGATATTAGACTATGTATGTTTTCTGTAGGTACTACTCTGTTGAAATTTTACAAACTGGAAATAAATTTTCAGATCTTGAGTAAGCACCACTAACAGAACGGCTACAGTGAGGACTGTACACATGGGAGTCATTAAGGCTAAATCTTGGAGAAGTGCTTCAGTCTGATTATCTTGTCGAACTCCCGCATAACATTTTTTTCAATTGAATGTCAAAATAAATATGAAGTTCTTTACTTTTTTTTACCAAAAAATTTATTTGATAAATTAAAATAGTCTTTAAAAGAAGAAATATTATATATAAAAATTGGTTTCTGGAATTTATGTAATGAATTTATCCTGCAAGAATTTAGAGCATCTAACCCAAGATTTGTTCTTTTGATTATATAATGATTTACAAAAGAAAAGGCAGAGACTCTGCTTGTATCAAGTTGAAGAAATAAAGGGAACAATCAAGTAACACCAAAATTTTATAAGAAAATGTAATTCTGCACTTTAAAAATTTTAAAAATTCAGATAATGTAAAAAATATTTCATAAAGATTCAAGAAAAATTGTAATTCAAAATTTCAGTATCTTTAATAGTTTAAGTCAAATAAAGTAACTTAGTGTTATAGATGATGATTTCTCACAAAAATACGTTTGTATACAAAAAGTAAATTTTCTTATAATGAGTAATAAATTATGCAAGATATGAGAAGCGGGAAAATTCATAGAGGACTCAAAGAAGAAAACAGAGACTAAAATCTAAATTCAAGCAGTAGTCTTATATTTTTAAGATTTATCTTAGATCAATGTACTGGTATTTCTCTGTAATGTAAAATAGTAATTACAACTTAGAAAAAAGTTATTTGTTGTTATTAAGAAATGAATTTTTCTTCCCTATCAGATATTTAACTAGGTTATTAATAAACTAACAGATCAATTATATATTATAAATTTTGAGGAATTAGAAGCAGTATATTATATATTATAATAAATATCTTGACTATAATATAATTTAAAGTCTGCTGAAATAAAAAATATGCTGGAGTTTAGTATGCCTTATGATCATATCTAATGAACATCAATTAACCCACTAAAGCAGACAGTCCAGGCAAAAGGAAACACCAATTAATACAGATTAGTAGTTGTGTAAAATGAAATGTCCTTTATCAAATATTCAAATATCTTGCATGTTCTCAGACAAGAGAAAACACAATAAAAATATTCAAATGGCTTATGGAATCTACTTTTATAGGCTTAATATTTTTAAAAACTATGTATATTGCTCTTAAATTATCTAGAGCTAATATGAAATAGAAATTTCCATTAACTCATTTGGAGTGGGGAATGCATTTGTGAAACTTTTTAAGGGTCATCCAAGAAGAGAACCAAGATGGAATATCAGGTTACACAATGATGAAAGATAAAACATCCGGCAAAGGAAGCTGAAAAAAATATATACCAGGTAAAGCAGAACAATTGGGAGAACAAAAGAGGAAAAGGCAAACAATTCTGCAATGAAAGAGGGTTAAGAAAAAAAAGTAATACATAATTTACAAATATGAAAAGCATTTTTGTTTATACTAAATCATATACAGTCAGACACAATTGTCAAAGGAATGAGAAGGAGTCACTGTTTGGCAGTGATGAAGCAGCTGAAGACTTTTGCTAGAGATATTAAGAATAATCAGGATGGAAACCTCAGTGCACTGGAAGTGGAGACAATAAGTGTTGACTACTTTTTAGATTTTTGATAATGGAGAGATTATCCACAGTCCTGAAAATGGCCTACAAGACCCTATGTGATCTGCTTCCCATTATCTCTGTGAACTCATTCTCTACTACTGTCCCCTTCCCTCATTTCTATGAATCTATTATATAGTGATGCACAAATATAAACTAATAGATAGAGATGTTCTTTGCTATGCTATTTAAATGCAAAGAAGTGGAGACCAGTTAAATGTCCATCAATAAGGGAATAGTTAAATAAATTATAGTGTATCTCTAAAATGAATATGCAGAATATTCAATATGTAGTAGTACTGACATAGGAGGATGTCCATGATATATTACTATATGTAAAACCTAAGTTGCATACATAGGATTTTAGCTACTGAGTAAATCTAAATCTATATCTGCACATGAACTTGAAACTAAATTTTCACATCTATAATTTTATGGCATAGGATGAGGTCTAGAATAATCCACAAACAATTGTTAACAATGGTCACCCCTTCAAAATGAGAGAGAAGAAGTAAGCAGGCAGATAAAGTTTAACTGCTTATACTACACACATCATTTTTCAAAAATTTAAATGAGAATGTACTTCTTGTGAAATATTTTTTAAAACAATACATTTGAACAAAGAATCCAAGTATTGAAGACAACTTTGTTATTCTCTATTTAATCCTGACCACCACCAACAAGAAATATGGTTTTTGAACTGAACTACTAAATAATTTGGGAAATCCTGATGTTGTACTCTATTGCAAGGGCTTGTTATATAGCCAAAGTGGGAGAACACTGTACATAGAAAGGAGGGCATACCTCTTAGAATTTAAGATGAATTTTTTTTTTAATTCAGCAAAATGTTAAAAAAAAAAAAGAGTCGTGGTTTGGTCCCTAAAACACTGGCATAACTATAATAGTGAAGGGGGAAGATGCATTTAAGAAAAGCAAATTTTGATTATATATTTTAAAAATGAGTGTAATAAAAAAAGGACATCACCTAAAAAATATGCGAAATTGAGGTCTGCGAACAACCATGTGAGTGAGCTTGGAAGTAGATCTTTCATTTTCATTGAGCCTTGAGTTGATGGCAGTCTGGTTGACAGCTATGAACCACAATCTCATGAGAGACTGAGACAGAACCACCCAGCTAAGCCATTCCCAGATTTCTGACCCACAGAAAATGTGAGGTAATAAATGTTTGTTGTTTTAAATTGCTAAGTTTGGGAGTAATTTCTTCACATCAATATATAACTACTGCAATAAGGATTCTATTCTGAAGAAAACATAACTCAAGAAAGAATAAATTATGTTGAAAATGCTTTGAGCTATGGAAGAACATTTTTTTAAAATTTGAATATAAGAAGAGTGCAAAGATATTAAAACAAAATACGTAGGTAAACAAGTGTACCAAAATAATACCAGAACAGAGCTAATAAATAATTTAGAAACAACATTGTACAGAACAGAGAGCTAGAAAATGAATTGCCCTCAAGAGGAGATAACTATATTAAAGTGAGAAGAAAGAAGAAAAGAAGAAGAGTAAGAAGATAAAGGAGGAGGATGAAGATGAAAATATGGATTGAATTAATTAAATAATAACAGACATGAAAGAAAGAAAAACACAACCAAAATATGGTTCACCTATGACTGAAGAATAGAATCAAACCAAAAACCTTTTAAAATATATAAAAAGCTACATTTTCCAGAAATTAAAAAATAATACGTAGTTTGAAAAGAACATTACTTTCCAAGAAAAACTTATATGAATGTATTGACAATAAGATATTTCTTAGTTAAGTTACTGATTAAAGACAAGAAAAAAACTGGGGGTTATATAGGTAGAAATCATTTATGAGGAGAGAAAAATCCACTTAGCCTCAAAGTTTACCACAACAACACACACAATACCATATATGCGATGGAGTAAAGACCACAAAGTACCAAGTGAAAGCGTGACCTAAAAATAGAATACACAACTACATTATCATTGAGGTATAAAGGCAACTGATGGACATTTTCAAATGTGAAAGAATTTAGGGAATATAGTATACATTGGACCATCTTTGAAAAGTAAAATTTAAAAAGAGCTAATAAACTGCATAATCCAGACAGGCAAGAAATGAAACAAACATTTGTCATAAAATATCTATTTTCATATAGATCTAATACTGCTATAGGATATAGAGTGGGTAAATATTATATATCTTAATGTGAATAATAAAAATCATAAAGGAAAAGAAGATTGGAAATGTACAATTATGCTGATTTATGCTATTATTTAAAGAGGAGTTAATATTTTCTAAAATAGACTAATCAAAAGCAAATGTCCTAATAAGTTTCTGAACCAAAAAATAGACATCCTAATTGACAAAAATGGGAAGAACAGGTGGAAGAAAGTGTAAATGTAGTAATTTTATCAACTTTAATATGAAGAAGTCAATAGGTACATTCTAAAATTTTGAAATCAAATCATTTTCATATAATTTCCTGCTCACTTTAACAATGCTTTTGTGAATTTTCAAATGATATGTTCCATCCTAGTAAATTATCTGTAGGAAAATTGGTAGAGAATGAATGTTTCAAACCAGTAATTCTCATGTAAATGATTTTTTGTACCACAAGATAATTTTGTAATACTTTTTTAAAAATTCAAATTGTTGTTCTACTTTAGTAGTGGTAAAGTTCTGGCTGTGTCATCTCAAAAGCAGTACTAAAATGTTAAGTGGTTCAATATTAGAATATAAAATATATGCCTAAAACACATCAGCTTACACATAGTCTAATCATCACAAGTATTATTAATTTTTCTTAATATTTAATTAAAATTTACCTAATTATTTACTTAAACTTTCTCTAATAAAAATGTATCCTAAGTACATTTATTTATATGGAAAAAGTAGGCATCATAGGCTGAAATGTTACAATGCTCACTTCAAACAATGAGAACACTTTTATATGAGGACATTTTGTTGATTATTGTCCTCTGTCAATACTCAAAGAGCTTTGAATTTCTATTCCAATGTTTGCTATGTTTATAAGTTTTATTTCCTTGATAGCGTTATGTGATAACTTTTCCTAATTTATTGAAATAATAGTTGTAGAATATCTTATATGTTAAGAGATATAAACCAATTATATTCTCTACATTTCTACTATAAATATAAAGATCTATTTTTCCAAAAATAGCTTTACCTTGATACAAAATTCATCAGAGACTAGTTCTACTAGTTCCATCACTGTGTTGTGTCATCTGGGAAGTAGAGAAATGATACAAGGCAGAACAATCTCTGCTTTTAAGTATCCCTTACTTAATAAATTCAACTAGAAAAAAATTTTAATTACTGACATCTAAAAATATTCACAATTTATTAAGTGAATAAAGTAAATTATAAAACAATATTGCAATAGTGATTTTTAAATACATAGAAAACAATATAGAAAGCTCATCCACACTGGCTATATCTGGAGGGTGGGATTATGGATTATTATTTTATCATTTTAAAGTGTAAGTTTTAGACAATAGGCATGTATTAATTATGTAGTTTAAAAGTTACTTAGAAAAAAATTACAAATTGATTTTAAGAAATTTTTGGTCAGATAACCTGATCATTGTTACCCATGATAATAACAAAAAATAGCCATTACAATTTTTTGAATGTTTCCAAATGAGCTCTTAAGAAGGTAAAGAATTCTCAGCCCATAATCTAAATAAATATGATAGGCAAAGAGAGGTAAGGAGAACAATAAAGTCAGTTTTCGATGTGAGAAAATTTGTTAAACTGAGGAATATGAAGGTTCTATAGCTCAGAGCTTAAGGAAATAAAAATCAAACTTCACCTAAGGTGACAAGTATAACAGACAATCCCACACAAACCTGGAACCTCAACCAGATATAACCAACCAGAAGATAGAAATTTAAATTGCATCGAATGGGGAGGGGGGCATGGGCAATATACATAACCATAATATTTGTACCCCCATAATATGCTGAAAGAAAGAAAGAAAGAAAGAAAGAAAGAAAGAAAGAAAGAAAGAAAGAAAGAAAGTTAAATTGAATACCTTGAATCTCAATATTCAGAAGAATGGGCAAAAAAAAATCTCCCATTTAAAAATAATAAACACAAGCTGGCCCTCCTATAGGTTTGCAGCTCAAATTCACTCAATACGTGATCAGAAAACCTCCATCAGAAGTGCAGCATAAATGATTGTAGATTGTCTGTGTCCCCAGCCATCTAAAAACATCCTCTTTAGAGACCAAACTTTCATCCCAAATCTAAGAATAATCACAAAGCTTAAATTCCAGGGAAAATAAAAAGATGACAATAAACAAATACATGAAATACACAATGTAATAAGGCGCCATAAGTAAGAGTTAGCAGAAATAACAAAATACAGCAGAAGTAGAACCAGGTGGAAATTCGAATTAATTTAAGTTAAAAACTCAATGACCTGGAGAGGTTCCAAGATGGCCGACTAGAGACATCTGGTATGCACCTCCTCCACAAAGAAGAACCAAAATAATGAGTAGATAATCACACTTCAAATGGGTCATCTAAGAGAGAACACTGGAATTCAACAAAGAAGTGACAGGAAACACCAATAGCACTTGAGCACTCCTTCTGGGGGCCTGGGAACTAGCCTGCCCAGCCCATCACAGCCACTGCCAATACCAGCATGGACTACTTGAGACTTGTAAGTTAGTTCTGCAACTGCTACTGCCATCACCTGTGCTACACTCGCTTCCCAGGAGCCCAAGAGCCCACTCATCCACCCAACCCATTGTCTCCACTACCATCACCAAAGCAAGCTGGCTGTAGGCCCAAGAATTGGCCTGCCTGGGTCCACTAACACCAGTGCCAGTGTATGTCACTGGGGGGCCCACGGATTGGCACACCCAGCCTTCCACTGCCACCATGGGGGACCAAGGATAGGCCCACCATGCATCCTTATACTCAGTAAAACTTTACCATATCCTGTACTAACAACCACACCTTATGCCACAGACACTATTGATGATATTTACCATTGAAGGAATCACATGGAGACTATACTACAGCATGGACCCAGAATCAAAGGTAAAGTGCCCTACCCATGCAACACCACAGATACATCTTCAGAGAAAAGTCTTTTCCCTACACAAGCAAGTTTGAAATATTGAAAGGAGTGACTATTACACCAGATGTGCAGATATTAACATAAAGACACAAGAAACATGAATAAACAAGGAAATATGACATCTCCAAAGGAACACAATAATTCTCCAGCAACAGTTCACAATCTAAAAGAAATTTATGAAATCCTGGATGAAAAGTTCAAAATAATGATATTTAAGAAGATTAGTGAGACACAAGATAATACATAAAACAATATAAAAATATCACAGAAATAATTCAGTATGTAAATGAGAAATTAAGCTAAGAGATAGATAGCATAAAAACAAAAAACAAACAAATTCTGGAACTGGATTGACATAGGTCTTTTCACAGACCTGCAGGCCAGATCCTGTACCCCCCAGGACTTGATCATGTTGCTTGGGGGCACAGAGGGGAAATTTGTGAACTAATCTGAGGAGGCGAGAGAGCCCTTGTGGGCAGAACTGAAAAGACAGCGTAGTGTGGGTCCCAGCTGTAGGGCATTCATAGAACAACCGTCTCCCAACAGGAGGGCCATGATCTCAGTCCAGGGTAGGATCCTGGACAGGGAAACTTCCAGCACGCTGTACCATTTCTGGGGAACCCAGCTTGCTTGAGCTACTGCCTGCTGGCAAATGCGAGAGGAGACCATAGAGCAGTAGAGGGGAAGAAGAGTAAAACCTGCTCATGACTGCCCGATTGTGCATCTCATATGGCCCCTGTCTCCACAAGCAGACTGTCTAGATGGGTGGAGCCATCTCAGCCTCTCCCTGGTGGCTTTCCTGAGAAAGCTGGGAGCAGATGTCTGACCCCCCCCAAAAAAAGACCTCGTTACCAGCTTTTGAGGAGCTTGAGGGCAGGCATACCCAACCCAACCCTGCCCAGCCTCACTCCCCCACACACCTCTGCTGTGGTAGAGAGTAAGGATTCAACTAGAAGTTCCCGGGCCAAACCCACTACCTGGGGCATTTGAGTGCTTCTCTTCAAGAGTAAGAGCTGGTCACAGGTCCCAAAAACAACATTGCAGCTTGTTCCTTCCAGCAAGTACCACTTACTGACAAGAAGGTCAATTTGCACAGCCCTTTATAGCATTTGCTAACTCAATTATATAGGGTGGGGTTTATCCTTACTCATAAGCACCAAATCCTGTCTCAGAGATTAAACTGGATATGTCAATAAAATTCACACTATTAAGAAGACCACAGGACTGGAGAAAGAGAAAGGATCTCAAAGATCTCAATCCTCCCTCATCAAAGAGAAACAGGGAATCTGCCCACACACATAGCTCACCACTGCTACAGCCTACAAACAACTAGCAACTGAGAAAACCACCACATTAAGGATTTCTATAACCAATATATCCATCCAGACCATAGATTGCCATTAAGCACCCACAAGCAAAGGCAAAGGTTCTTACCCAATATATGCTACAGGCACTCCCTTATGAGTGAGGGGGAAAGGAATTTAAAAAGTCCCATCTAAACAACAACAACAACAAAATCTGAAAATAAAAAGTGACAGCTGCCCCAGATGAGAGGGAATCAGTGAAAGAACTGGACAGTATGAAAAATAAGAGTGAAAGGACATCCCCAGATGGGAACGTCAGCTCTCTAGTAATGGATACTTATCAAAATGGAAATATTGAAATGACAGATAAAGAATTCCCAATATGGATTGTAAGGAAACTCAATGCAATCCAAGAGAAAATGGAAAACCAACTCAAAGAAACCAGAAAAAAAATTCAAGAAATGAATGAAAACTTCACTAAAGACATATTAAATATCTTTTTTAATATGTCACCAAAGACATATTAAAAAACAATACAGATAAAACTTCCTGAAATAAAAAATTCACATAAGGAAATATAAAAAACAGTGGAAAGTTTTAAGAATAGAAAAGGCAGAAGAAAGAATCTCAGAGCTTGAAGATAACTCTAATTAATACATTGAATAAAAAATAAAGAAGAGAGAATTAAGAGGAATGAACAAAGCCTACATGAAATATGGTCAAATATAATAATCATATGCATTCCTGAGGATGAAGAAGAAAATGCACAAGTCCTAGAAAACTTATTTGAGGGAATAATTGAGGAACACGTCCTTGGTCTTGCTAGAGATTTAAACATCCAGGTACAAGAAGCTCAAGGAACACCTGGGAGATTCATTGCAAAAAGGCAATCATCAAGACACATAGTTATCACACTGGTCAAAGTCAACACAAAGGAGGAACTCCTGTGACCTGTGAGATGAAAACATCAAGCAACTTACAAAGGAAAACCCATCATGCTTCTTAACTGAGACCTTACAAGCCAGAAGGGATTGGGGCCCCATCTTTAGTATTCCTAAACAGAACAACTGCCAGGCTAGAATTTTGTATCCTGCAAAATTAAGTTTCATATATGAAGGAGAAATAAAGACTTTTGCAGACAAGCAAGCACTGAGGGAATTTGTCAAGACCAGACTTACCCTTCAGGAAATACTCAGAACCTCATTATACATGGATCAGTACAATAGACACCCACCAGAGTAAAACCACCCAAAAGCTAAGGCTCAGAGCTCATATAAAAAAATAGCACAAGGGGTAAAACAAAACAATAAGGTATCACCCAACAGGATGAACAGAATAGCATCGCACATATCAATTCTATCAATCAATGTGAATGGTCTGAATGTTCCACTTAAGAAACACATGCATGCTGAATGGATGAAAAAATACAGCACAAGTATCTGCTGTCTCCAGGAAATACGTCTAACCCACAAGGACTTATACAGACTGAAGGTGAAAGGATGGAACAAAAAAAACATTGCATGCAAATGGAAACCAAAAGAAAGCCGATGTAGCCACTCTCATATCAGATAAAATTGACTTTAAATAGAAAATAGTATAGAAAGAAAAAGATGGTCATTACATAATGGTAAGGGGAGCGATTCAACAAGAAGACATAACAATCCTAACTATTTATGAAACTAACACAGGCACACCCAGATTCATAAAGCAAACCCTAGTAGGTCTAAGCAGAGATAAAAACAGCAGCATCCTAATTGCGGAGGACTTCAACACTCCACACTGATAGAAATGGACAGATCATCCAAGCAGAAAATAAATAAAAAAACACTGGACTTAAATGGGACTCTAGAATAAATGGGCCTAAAAGACATTTATGAAACATTTTACCCCAAAGTACAGAATATACATTCTTCTCATCAGCACCTGGAAAATTCTCCAAGATTGATCATATCTTAGGCCACAAACATGTCTCAACAAATTTAAAAAAATAGAAATCATACCATGTATCTTCTCGGACCACAGTGGAATAAAACTAAAAACAACTCCAAGAGAAATATTCAATTGTACAAAAAGTACAAAAGTAATGGAACTTAAACAACCTGGTGCTAAACAATTATTGGGTCAATAATGAAATTAAGATGGAATAAAAAAATTTCTTGAACTTAAAGACAAAGGGGACACAAGATACTCAAATCTATGGGAATCAGCAAAAGCAGTCCTAACGGGAGAATTCCTAGCCTTAAATGCTTATGAAATAGACAGAAAGATCACAAATTAACAATCAAATGACACATCTCAAGGAACTAGAAAAGGAAGAGCAAACTGAACCCAAAGCTAGCAGAAGAAATAACAAAGGTCAGAGATTCTATAAAAATGTGAATTGAATGCTAAATAAAAGAAACAAATGGAAATTCTAAAACCAGAGCTACAATAACTAAAAGCAAAAATTTCATGAATGGATTGACCATTACATTAAGCTGAAGGACTAGGGAACAGTTTTGAGTCACAAGAAAATATTCAGAGTTATATACAGAGAGACACAGATGAAATATAAGAGTTATAAGAATATATTAATAATTATAAGAGTATCAAGGAATCACAGGATATATGCTATCTATATAAAATATATATTATACCCTATATATGTTATATACTATATATTATTATATATAATAATTATATCTATTAATATATTAAATCATTTAATTTAAGAGGCATAATGAACTCAAACAGGGTGAATATTAAGGTAACCACAAATAATAACTTCAGAGTAAAGTGATAAAAACAATGGACAAAGAAAAAATCTCAAAAAGAGGAAAAGAAATTGTCTTCTAAGGATCAAGCTAAGCCAAGAAAGCTAGAATACAATGGCAAATATTTACAATGCAGATATTGCTAGCCAAATGGTAAGTCTATATCTCAAAAATGTTTACATGTGTGTATGTGTGTGTGTGTGTGTGTGTTTTCTTTGGTGAGTGTATGCATGTATGTTTAAAAACAAACTTAACCAAATAAAATCTGGAAGAAGTCATTCTCAATAGATCTGCATTGAAAAAAATACTAATGCATATTCTTTTTTATTGAGACAGGGTCTTGCTTTGTTGCCCAGGCTAGAGAGCAGAGGCCCAATCATAGCTCACTGCAGTCTTGAACTCCTGGGCTTAAGTGATCCTTCTACATCAGCCTCCTGAGTAGCTAGGGCTACAGGTGTCCATCACCAGTCACGGCTAATTAAAAAATTTTTTTTGAAGAGGTGGAGTCTCACTATGTTGCTCAGGCTGGTCTCATACTCTTAACTTCAAGCAATCCTCCCACCTCGGCCTCCTTTCTAAAATGCTGGCATTACAGGTGTGAACCACCATGCCCAGATTACTAATGCATATTCTTTGGGCAGAAGGAACATTGTAGATAAAAAGTGGAATAAAGAGTAATGGAAAGTTTATATTATATTACTACATAGTAATACTACAGTATATATAGTACTATAAATATAGTAATATTAATACTATATTACTATTGACATAATATCTATAGTAAACAAAAAGAATAGTAAAATAATATATAACTGGTAATATAATAAGAAAAATAAAATAATTTAAAACCTCAATCAAACCAAAAGAGGGCAAGAAAAGAGAAAAAAATAAATAGAACAGACAGAACAAGTAAAATCAAATAGTAAAATACTAGATTTAAACTCAATTATATCAATGATTACTCTAAATTATTGATCATACCAAATTAATTACTAGGGACTAAAGACCACAAATCAAAGCTGGAATTTGTAAGTCAGCCTAGATAAAACAATGAAAAAAACAACAAATTTTCATGTTACATAAAAGACACGACCAAAAACAACTTGTAGAAATACTGTAATTAAAAGATAGGAAAAGATACATCTTGTGTGTCACTAAACCAGTGGTTCTCAAAGTGCAGTCCAGAGACCCCCCACCAGAGATGCTTTTAAAGTTTCCATAAGGTCAAAACTATTTTCATAATCATTCTAAGATGCTATTTGACTTTTTCATTCTCATTTGCTCAAGAGAGTATAGGGGAGTTTTCCAGAGGCTACATGACTTGTGATATTGCAGCAAATTGAATGCAGAGTCAAATATGAGAATCCAGCTGTCCTGTGTTAAGCCAGACATTAAAGAGATTTAAAAATATGTGTAACAATGTCCCTCTTCTCGCTATAGCTTTTTGTTTAGAAAATATAATTAATATTTATAAAATTTATATTAATGCAAATACTTTATTACTTAAAGTTTTAAATGAATTAATAAATAAAAACTTAAAATTTTTGTTTTTTATTCTGATACTAATAGCTATAACCCACATAAATAAAAACTGTTTGAGAGAGGCCCTCAATTTTTAATAGTGTATAATGGTCCTGCATCCAAAAGAAAGAGAGTTTGTAAGGCAAAAGCTTCATAACAGATCAAAAGTGACATTTAAAAATGATAAAATTGGTCCATTCAACAAAAATATTAATAGTATGCCCTCAAAAATATTTTTGAGCAAAAAAAATATCAGATATAAAAATAAAGAGAGTGAATTACAATCATCATGAGAATCATTTATTTAACTTTTTATCTATGACTATGGTAACATTATTAGTACCACACTTAATCAACAGGCAACATAATGAAAAATGAGTGGGCTCTGAGGTAGGCAGTCCTGAGTTTTGATAAAACAGGGCTACTACAAAACTAGCTATGTGAATGTAGACAAGTTACTTAACTTCTCTGAGCCTTAGTTCCTTTATTTGTAGGGTGAGAGTGATTTCACATTATTGAGAGGATTAAAAATAATATTTTAAAGCAGTTTATACAGAACTTTTACATGATAGTTACTAATAATGACAGCTATTTTGTTTTCTAACAATTAACCTCAATAAAACAAGGAATTTAAAAACTACAAACTGTGGTGACCAAATAAGGCATCAGAGACAGCTGATTTTGGGCGAAACATTGAAGGAAGAATAGAATATTAATATACATTCAAAAAAGTCTATATACAAATCACTAAATAGTCATTTAATCTGGTAAGTGAATTTGGATAAAACGGCAAGATCCAGAGAAGAGTTACTTGCTACCCTTTGTCTTTTAATCTTACAAATTCTTTACTGTCAAAGGAAGGATGAGAATTGAGCAAAACAGACTTATAATAAGTCTTATCTTAATATACCATTAATTCCTCAACACCTCTGAGAATATTATTCTTTCCCTGTCAAAACATCTGACATTTCTTCTATTTCCCCATTCAAAACAAAAGAAACAATCGCCACAAAAATATTCAAGAGCCTCTTTGAAAGGACTTAAATATAATAATAAGTACAAAAAATAGCTTAAATAATCTTGAGTTTACTGTTTAAGTATATTCCTTAAATAGCTCTTGCAAAGTTTCCTATGTCCGACAAAATATAACTTAAGCCAAGTGTGTTTGTTTACTTCTCAAAGGGCTCCTTGCCCATTGCCAAACTAGCAATTTGCCATACTTGCTACAAATGTCTATTTCAAATAATTCTTCCCACAGAAATGAGCCAGTGGTCAATAAAACATTCCTGCCACAGGGGAGAAAACCCTGTAAGGAACAGTAAAACTAAAGATAGAAGTTTTCATTAAATAAATGTTTGGTAGAAGTCTACCTTCTTCAACTGCTCATCGATTGCTATATCTGATAGTTTTTCATCTACATATACAAATACGCTGAGTTGCACTTGAGATTTTGAATTTCAGTGCAAAAGTCCTTCAGGAGTATACATATTGCATAGAAATAAGAACACTGAAACAGGAATCAGGAAACTTGGATTCCAGCCACACCTTTGCCATGAGTTAGATGAAAACTATGTGGGTCTGTTTTTTCATCTGTAAACTAAGTGGCCTAGACTGGCAGATCTGTAAGTTCTCTTTCAGACTTATACTAGGCATTGTGTTGCATTTCAAAACTAAAAAGTAAACTAGCACCATCTAGTGGATTCCAAAAATTCACTAAATATATAATAATGAAAAGCATTTCTACAAGCAAAATGTCTAGAGTTTTATTTTATTCGACTTTATTTAGTTTATTTCCCCAAAGACTGACACACAATATTTAGAAGCAAGAATTATTCCAGGTACGTTTCCCTTAGGAGCCATGACATAGTAATCAAGCCTATATGAAAATGTTGATTTATTTCAATACCTTTCATATTTATAATACTAGTGTCACTTTTCCAGAAAGCAATATTATCTGAAAAATAAAGTAGTATAAAAAAATCGCTTAGCATCTCTTCTATTTCCAATGATATTTTTAAGGACTGTATGACCTAAAATTTATAAATTAACAAATTGATTGCTGAAATTAAATATTTTTTGTAGATTAAAATTTTCCTAAAGTAGGAGAAACAGAACCTTTGTGAATGAGAAGACAAAGATAATTATTGGCTTTTACATATTAACATCATATTTATTTTCATTTTATCCAATATTCAAATTATAAAATATAACAATTTACTCCAATTATACATATATATGTGTGTGTATATATCTATATATGTATGTCTATCACTAGGATATACACTCAGTGAAAGTCAGGACAGTCATTTGTTTTATTTATTGCTGCATTTCCAGCAATATTCCATTGCTGCATTCTAGTGCCTAGAGAAGTGCTTATATCTAATAGGAGCTCAATAAATTTGCTCATTAATAAATTTATTAATAAAGCAATCTCAAAATCATATTTTTTCAGCATAAAGAGTTGTAATATAGATAAAAATAGTAATAATTTTAAGTATTAAATGCATGCTTATTAAGGAAGCAGAAGAATAAGTCAATTAAAAAATGAGGCACTGGGGTACATTGCTGAATTTCAAACCCTGTTCTATCACTTACTAGCTATATGATTTTAGGCAATTTATCTAGCCTCTCTGTGCCTCAGTTTTCTTACCTGGTAGAGTGGGAAAAATTTAATAGCACTCATTGCACTGATAGTAAAAGTAAATCAGTTAATATGTATTATATAAAGCACTTAAAATAAATGTGTGGTGGTAATAAAGCTATTACTATATTATATTAAATTGTATTATTTTCTCAATAAAATTTATAAAACAATTTCATTAAACATGGACTTCTAAAAAATTAATTTAGTTTCAAAATGTTTTGTTACAAAGTCAATAAAATCCCTTATAAAAATGGGAGAAATAAAGAAAGCTAGATTATTAATTATAAATCATCCATTTTTCATTCCCTTTGGCTATTCTTTAAAGAGAACTAACTCAAAAATACTGACTCAAAGTATGAAAGATTTCCTACAAACCATTTTATAAACTTCAAGAATTAATGTGGCAACAACCATTCAAGAATTGTTTCTCCACAATATATGTAGAAAACGAAAGTTTTACTAATTTTGCCTTAAATTTAGTCATGGAAAATTTCAAGCAAAAGAAAGCATGAAAGATAATAATGATATAATGACAAACCTTAAATTGCTATCCACCCAAATTAAACTGAATTATAAAAGATAACCAAAAAAACTATAAATCATATTTTAAATTAATAAAAAGTATAAAATATCTTCTCTGATTAAAATAAGTTCATCTTTAATATCAACCTAAAGTGAACTTAATGAGCTTAAAGTGATTATTTTGTACATTCAAAGTATGCAAGAATAACTCCAGATCATGTTAAAATATTCTGTAATCAAAAACTTGCTTCCAAATAGACCCAATGATAGAAAGTAATACAAAAACATAAACACTATCCTTTAAATTATTACACAATTGGTATGGAAATATGTATCTCAATATAATAGTTGGTTCTTTTCTTCATTTAGCTATAAAGTAACCTACACTTCAATATGTAATATATATCAGTGACTCTATTTTGAGTTATATTTTTAATATACATTTTGGTTATGACTAACAATAACAGAAACCATGTCTTTCCATTGCCACAGTACATAATACCTTTAAATATTAAAGGTAATAGCAAAAACGTGTTATTAACTTTATAACTTACAATTTATAGAAATTATTAATTTAAACCAATAACAAAACAATTATTTAATTTTTAAATATTAAAATTATTAATTGAATGTTAAATTATTTAATTAAATTTAAAATAATTGATTTAAAATTTAAATGGTTATTTTTATAAAAAAGTAAAATATCTTACTTAAAATTGGTCGGAAATATTTCACCTTATGTTTTTATTTTTACAATTACATAGTTTAATTAGAATGAAAAACATTCAGTATAACTAATTTCAAATGAATTGCCTTAAAGAGATTTACGCAGTTGCTATTCCCATTCACTTAAATACAAAGAATATAGATCAAATAAAAATGTGCATTTAATGTTTTCTAATAAAAAGAGTAATTAGAGCTAATATTACATATTAACTACTGCAGTGATTATAGCTTAGTAAGAATTAGAAGCAAATTAAACTTGAAACTACAAATGTAAAATATTGTAGTATTGCTTCCAATTTTATTTCATCTCTGTAAGAAATATAGCATGAAATAGTAACTTATTAACTTACAAATACAAATCTATCTTTGTGCCCCTTCATAAGAGTTCTTAGCATCAATATATCATTGAAAGACAAAATCTATGTTTTTCACTTACTCAACCAGAATCTCTAAGCAGGTCCTGAAGATGAAAAACAGACTCCAACTGGTCTTCAGAAAATCTACTTTCTCATGTATACTCTTCTCACACTCAATAAATACAGTGATTTCATTGTACCCAACAGACAGCAAAGAAGTCTTTCACCTTGTTTGCTCTGTACTACACAGAGATACCTCAGGTTCATCAATTAATACTATGGCAGTTTTCACATAAATCTTGCTGATATCCTATCCCAGGAAATCCACTACTTACAAAAAAACTCATATAGCACTGCTGGCAATGAAGATGAAGTAAATGGGAATTTAAACATTTCTTTTTACAAACAGCCTTTTTCTTTTTTTTTTTAAAGTTTGCTTCACTGTGTGCCAATATACATACATTATCAATGCACTTGCCTTCATTCCAACAACAAAAATATCTCTTTATGTATTTTAAAGTAAAAATATTTGCATCAAAAAATCAGTATTTTCATATGGGAGAAGTCATGGGTGCCCAAAGCAGAAAGAACAGGAACATAGGCAAATCAACATATGAAAGAATATTATATATTTTCAAAAGTGTACCTTGAAATGTTTGCAAAATAAACCTTACTTTGTAAAAACAGATCTACTTTTCCCATATTGACAAAAAAGGGGATATGATTGGTAATCTCCTAGATCCAATTCTCTACCTACCTCTTCCAGATAAAGAGCAACATACATAAAAATACACACAACTTATACTTCCAGTATAAATGGGAGATAAAGAAATTATAACCTGAGATTTTTTGTAAATGAGGTGTTAAGTACCCAGAACCAACATAACCCAATCTGATTCCACACTTGTGCAGAGGGCATCCTATCAAACTGAACGGATAGGTAAGAAGTGGAGGTGCCCAAGTGGTAGAAGAACCCATGCATCATCTCCAGAAAGAGACAACATCATCCTGAGGGGATGGCAGAATTGAAACCAAATACATAAACTGAATTAATAAATCCAAATGGTCATGGCCTACATGACAGAAAAACTTTTAAGCTGGGATCAAAAAATAAAACCCAACTCTATGCTGTATAAAAGTAAATACCTAAAACAAAGTGATTTAAAATGTTAAAAATAAAAAATATGGCCAGGTAAACAAAAATAAACCATATCAGACAAGGTAGAATTTAGTTTCAAAGACACTGAAGAGATAAATAAGGAAACTTATAGTATTCAAAGCTAAAATTCATAATAAACATAACATAGTTATCTACAAACAGCATGGCAGCAACATTCATAAAACAGAAACCAAAAGATATAAAAAAGAAATAGACTGATTAATAACACATTAATAATAGAGAGATTTAAAATATCAACTTCCTCAGTCCAAAGAAGATCAAGTAGACAGAATACCTAAAACAAAAGATCACTAAGGTAGACTTGTAAATGAAAACATAAACTCTGATTCTCAATTAAAAAACTGCCTCCTTTTTAAATACACATGAAACATTCATGAAAACTGACAACATATCATATCATATTAGCAAGAGTAAGTTCCAAAAAACAGAAATGATATAAAAATTATTCTGTGGCTATAATTCAATAAAACTAGAAAAAAATAACAAAAAAATATGGCCTTTCCATATGGGAATTTAGAATCTTAAGTAAAAGATAAGACAACCTAAAATTGTAACTGCTGAAAATATCTATGTATCAGACATTGTAGACTAAGCATTGCTCAGAGGAAAATTTATAGATTTAAGTATTTATGCCAATAAAAGTGAAAAAATATAAAAACTAATTGTATTCAATATATAACTCAAAATTAGAAAAGAATAGCATAAAAATCACAAGAAAAGCAGAAAAAACTCGTATTATGCATTAGTGGTAGGAGTACAAAATGGTACAATCTATATAAAGGAAGTCTGGCCCTATCTTCCTAAATTATAGATTTCATTTGGTCCAACAATTTTATTGCAGAAAATTAACCTAAAGATATATCTAATGAAGTATGAAATTACATAGGTGTCAGGATATTCACTGTGGCAATGTGGAAGTTTAGAAATCATTCAATATCCATCAACAGGCAACAGGGGAATAAACTCTGGTACATTCACACAACAGAATATAATGCAGTCATGGAAAAAAGTGTTATGAACTTCATAACATGTTGTTAAATGAAAAAAGCAAGACAAAAAATAGTACTTAAAATATGCTACATTTTGTGAAAGAAAGGATTATTATATATACATGCGTTTTTTTAGATATGTGTGTATATGTATATGGATACACACATATATGTGATATACATATTATACACATTATACGTATGTCACATATGTGCCATATTATACAAAACCATCCATATATGGAGAAAGAGAGAAAAGGACAGGGATAGAAACACATCTCTTTGAGTATGTTCTTTTAAATGTAGTTTTCAGTTTGAAATCATGTATCTATTTTATATATCAAAAATAAAACTGAATCAAATGGGAAAAGTAAACTATACATCAGGTTCATAATATAATGACAACGATAAAATATTTCAAATGATTTTAGAACATACTATTTAAATTATGTTCCTTTGGGGGACATGGTGAAAAGACAGAGAATTGCAAAGAAAGATTAAATTTCGTAAGTTTTATTGTAAGTAGTAATATTGGCATTGTTGTTTTGAAGCTATTTTATCGATAAGATATAGCAAATGATTATTTTAATGGTTCCATAAACCAAGGATTATATTGGAAGAGAAATAGAATACCACTATAAAGCTTATATTAATATTTGATATCTCCAATTCATATTCACAGGACAAGACAATTTGAGTATTAAAAAACAATAAGATAACTGACTAAATATTCTGAAGTATAAAAATTCATAAGTTCATAAGAATACAGAGACACAGAGAGAGAACAAATGCAAAAACAAAGTAAATAAACCAATACATTTGGCACCAATGAAAGTAACGAGGGCCACTAAGACCTTACTTTAAATATTTGTCAACAAGCATTTATCCCTATCTTTCCTCTACAGATTATCTCAGGATGATCAAATAGTTCTAATTAATCAAATATTTTCAACTTAAAAGATGTGGAGGAAATGGTTAAATTAGAAAACTCACTTTTCACATCCCCTATTGCATTAAGTGATGCAGGCCATATTAATCAATGGATGAACATTAGATGAAAGGTTGATGGAGAACTTTGTAATGGAGAATTAGGCTATCACCAGCTCTATTCAATACTCAACTCATCATTAAAAGTAAACAAACACTGTATGACTGCTGATATAATGAAACATGAAGCACAGAACACCACCTATGAAGAATTCCTGCCAAAGCAGCTGAATTTGAGTCTAATCAAGCCTTTTGAGCTAACTTGCACTTATAGGAAATACAGGACTTAGTGAAACAATTTTAATGACACTAAAAGGAAGTAAATGGACAAAGCCAGAATGCAGGACAATCTGTAAGAACCAGTTAACACAGGTTCCACAACTTATTCGTGACATGGAAAAAAAATGGGAGGACCACTACAGATTCAAAAACCTATGTAAATGTAATATATAGTCATTATTCATGTTATGATTAAAATAAACCCAGATACTTTTGAAGACATTAGGAAAATTGAATTATGGATTATCAGTTGATACAGACATCATTTTTAATTTTATTAAATGTTATAATGCATTGTGATTAAGTAAGGGAGGATCATATTATTAAAAACTGTCTTCTAAAGTATGAAGGGATAAAATACATGATTTGGGGATTTGCTTTAAAAAAGAAAAAGTAAAATAAAAAACAAAAAAGGGAACAATGAAGCAAAGGTTGACTATAACTAATGATTATATGGAATTCCCACATATTATTCTACTTTTGTAAATGTTTGAAATTTTCCACAATAAAAAAGGAAAAACAAATTATAAGCAAGCAAACAAACAAAACTAATAACAAGAAGGCCTAAGTAGAAGTAGAACTAAACACAAAAAGTGGACTTACTTCTATTCCCTTGTCTACTCCCATTCTACTCCCTGATATTTCAGTCCACATCACAGTTCCTAATAATTGCTGGATGGGGAAGGAGGACAGGATGCTACCCTTTGGGGGCCTCAAAATTTTAGCCATTTGTATTGTATCAAAGTAAAGTTTTTATCAAGTTCCTAACTTTTTGGCAATCCTTGATTCTTTGTTAACCATTATTAAGCCTCTAGGAAGGCCCTTGAGAATCTCATAACAAATTAAACAATTAAAAAACAGGATTTTAAGCTAGGTAATGAATAATACAATGAGATTTAGAATTATCACTCTGTAAATGATGTAGAAGTAAGTTGAAGCTGAATTTCAGTGGGTGGAAGAGGGAAGTCAGGTGGCAAGAGGTGAAAGCAAGAAAAGAAATCCCTTTCCCAAAACTTGACAACTAAAGGTAAGAGAGATGAGGCTTTGATAGAACCCAATGTGAGTTAAGAGGAAAATTTGTTTGTTTGTTTTTTAGAAGAGTGAGAGGAATGGCACAGTGATAGGAAGACTCTGACAGAAGACAGGTGAAAAAAGATGGAGTAAGGTCCTAGAAGGGAAAGATGGAAATACGTATAGAAAATAAGAAGGTTGGACTTAAACAAGAGAAGATATTTTCATTGCTGAATTATATGGAGTATAAGATATGATGAAGGAAGTACATATAGTTATGTAGATATGCAGAAGTAGCCATGGAGGACCAAGAAGTTCAGGGAGATTCCACCTGATGAATTCTTTCATGTGGTATTAGCAGCCTTATAAAAGAAGGAAAGGTTAGTACAAGTGATGTATGTAGCCAAGGAGAGAAGTGATAAAAGGATTTACCAGGAAATAGTTATGACAGCTGATGAGAAGTGTGGAAAGCATAGGATCCATAAAAATATCATGGCACTGTACGGGTTATATTCCCCATTGGAGCTCAGATCACCACTAGTTATAGGAAAAGGAAGAGAGAAGTGAACATACTAACTTAAAGGACTACTACCCTCTTGCAGGTGGCAGGAATATATTCCTTTTATATACATTAAAAGTTATTTTATTTTCCTAATCTAGATAAAATATTAAATAACAATAATATAAATAAAATATGCAAATTAGTGATGGTGGCCTATTCTAAAAAGTGAGTAAATGAAACAAAATACAACTATGAGAAATATCTATTTAATATAAAACATTTCATTGTTCTCACCAATTCGAGTGATTTTATTATGCGAAAGTTCAAGATTTTGAATATTAGTGCAGCCATCCAAACCATGAAAAGAAGTCAGTTGATTTTTATTAAGAAGAAGAACACAGAGATTTTCCAAATTTTCACAGTTGATAGTCTCAATATGGTTTTCCTAATGCAAAGAACAAATGTAATTAATTTTATTTCATGGCTTATTAATGAAATATTTAAAGCTTGCAAAAAGAGGAAGGATGAGATAAGATCTTCAAATGAATATCTGAATCTCTAATTTCTAGGATAACAATGTAAATTGCTATACTATTTGGATGAAAATATTAAGTAAATTAATGAATTAATTTTAATATATTTATTAATACTCATTGAAAATATAGAAAATACAGAAGACAATGTAATAAATTCTTTTAAACAATTTAAATAAACAGTATATTTATTGTCATTATTGCTTCTCCCATTTGGAATGAGACTGACTACTATAGCTCACCAAGTCCTGTCTCACCACTGTATGGGTGGGGTGGGATTAGATAACTTTTATTGTTACTTTACAGATATCTGAGTTGAGAGGACACCACCTCAGTGGATACAGTTGACAAGCCTCATCTCCATCTGGATCTGATTTAGATGAGAAGATCCTGTGCTTCAAGCCTAAGGCTGATGCAGTAAGTTGATGAGACTTTGGGGTTTTGGGGACATGACTGCCTTTTGTGTGTGGGAAGGATGTGAATCATTAGGATCCAGAGAGTAGACTGTGATAAACTGTGACTTTGGTGGCCCCCAGTAAACCTCACAACCTAATATTCACAAATTCACACAGTCTCCACCCATATGAACTCAGGACTTAGCCAATAAAACATTATCTAACAGATGCAAGCAGATGCTTGCTAAGCACTTGCATATTGGAACTTGTCTTTTAGGAACATGCACTCTTGGGATCCAGCACACCTGGAAAGAAGCCCAAGATAGCCATGAAAGATTCCAATGTTCCAGAAATCACTGCCAAAGTACCAGATATTTAAGAGAAGTGATTTTGGACATTCTAGCCCTACCTTCCATCTGATTGCAATTATGTAATAGACCAAATCAACACAATATATAATAGAAGAAATACACAGCCAAGTTTGGTCTCAATTCATGGCCCACAGAAACATGAGCAAATAAGATGGCCATTGCTTTAAGCTACTAAGTAATAAATTCATTTGTTATGCAGCAAAAAATATGAAAAACAACAACCATATCATCTACAAAAAAGGATAAGTAATTTCTAGGTCATACTGCCCAATCAACTTCTCTTTCTGGTTCTCAAAAATTTAGGCCCTTGATCTCTTTAGACCCTGAGTTATGAGTTATTCTAGTAACTGTTTCTTCAAAATTAGTATTTCTAAAACATGAAGATGAATCCATTTTATATTTTCTTATAAGATAAATAACAGTAGAACAGAGGACATACCTGTGCATCAATGTACTTAAGTTTTTTGCAGTTACTCAGGCTATGCAAAGATGTTAATCCACAGCGTTGAAGTGATAGAAACTGAAGATTCATACACTCTGCCAGTGTAGAGAGACTACAACCTGGCAAATCTTGTAATGTAACTGTTGTAACCTAGAGAATCAATAAAATGGGGGTGATAACGTTACTTAACAAAACTAAATATAAACTATATTAGCCTTGCAAAATTGTTCAGAAAAGTCATCTAGAAAAGTAATACTGTATGTTAAAACCCACATTTATTAACAACTCAGTTTTAGTTAAACTCACTCATCTCTTTTGCCCCCCACATAGAAAGAAAATATTGCAATCATCCATGACCAATTCAAGTTCAAAAGTAAAGTACATAAAAGCAATAAAATAATCATGTATTAGCTCATTCCCTGATTTTTCACCAAATTCATTTTGCTGTTCAACATGGAGAAATAAAATTGTTTACAAATCAGCTGCAAAAAGACTGAGTCTGAGGTACGATTAATGGCTTAAATAAAATAGCTAGAAAATAATTTCAGGTAATTCATGTGTCTTCCCAACAGCAGTTCATTTACCGTGTATAATAGAAGTGATATATTTTTGATCTAAAAGTTAATCAGAAGCTAAAATGTATAAGGCAAATTTATTAAAAAATCCTTAAGCTCATTATATTTTTTGTGGTTGTTGTTACTTAAAACAAGTTACCATTAGTAGCAAAATGCCAAAAATAAAAGAAAAATTAATTCCTTAAAATATTAAAAATAGAAAAAATAAAAGTATATTCACCATTTATAATCATTACTCTTTAGTGCTATATTTTAGGATATTCCTGCATATAGTGGAAAGTTCCAGTATTTTCAACTTTACAATCACTTTGATGAAACAGACTATTAACCACTTCGGTACGGCGCTCACCGGCCTCGAAACCTTGCCCACAGCCGGCACTCATAGTCTGCACAATAGTTTGTGCTGTGCATTGATGACGAATCTGTTTTGCTCTTGTGTGATGAGGAAAGCTTTAAAGCACTGAAAGCTTGTTTTACTATACAGGCATCTTTAGGAAAATAACTATAATAACTCCTACTAAGGACTTGTTAAAAGGTCACAGATTCATAGTAACTTATTAGCTGAACGTACACACTGCAACTGCAGAGATAAAAGTAAAAGCGTTTGGCTGTCGACTAAAGTCCACACTGGGCTGTGCGCGTTCATCTGTGGCTGACGACTATAGTCGACGCTGGTACAGAAGTGGTTAACCATCCTTCAAAAATGCATGTGCCTTTCTCTTTACTTACTTGAGACCCACATTTGCAAGTGACTATTATATATATTAGGGGACCTGGGCCACATACATCACAAACAGTATTTTAAAACTCAACAATCCTATATAATAGATATAGTTCTTCTAGTTTGTGAAAGACAAAACTGAGGCTCAGAAAGGTCAAGTACTTACATAAGGTGACACAGCCAGTAAATGGTAAAAAATTAGAACCAAGTTGTTATTCAATAAGACTTGTTAGTACTCTATTAAATTACACACAAATAATCTCTACATTAATTTCCTTTTAAATCAATATACTGCCTAAACTGTGAAGACAGTAGTAATATGGAGACAAGATTAACATTCAACTTTTCTTTATCCATCCACTTATCCATCCTCCCACCAACCCATGCTACCATCAAGTAATGAAAACCACTACAGACTTAAGATTGTTTGACTTATGATTTTTTGAATTTATGGTGATGGTGTGAGAGCAATATGCATTCAGTAGAAACTGTACTTCAAATTTCAAATTTTGATTTTTTCCTGGGCTAATGATACGCAGTAAGATACTCTCATAGTGCCAGGCAGTGGCAGGGAGCTGCTGCTCTAGGTCAGCCACATCATCCCAAGATAAACAAGATACTCTACAGAGTGCTGGGCTGCTAGATGATTTTTCTTCCCAACTGTAAGCTCATGTAAGTGTTCTGAATACATTTAAGGTAGCCTAGGCTAAGTTGTGATGTTTGGGAGGTTAGGTGTATTAAATGTATTTTTGACTTACGATGTTTTAAACTTACAATGGAGTTATCAGGACATGACCCCCCTTATAAATCAAGAAGCATCTGTATTTACCTGGCAACATGTAAATAAGTCTGGACAAAAAGAAGACCTGATTCATGTCCTGAAGTCTTTAAGCAAAATGAATTCATTACTGGGTGAACTTTCAGAAGAGTAAACTTTTCTCTTCTAAAGGTTCTCTCCAGAAGGACCTGCCAAGGTTGGCAGTGAGTGATCAGGATAAGGACAAAGATGTAAAGCTAAGAGATTAGAAAACCAAAGTAAGAGAGTGAGTCATGGATCCGTAGCAGTGGTGAATGAAGACACCATGATAAGTCATCTACTAAACAGAATCTTTATAGGATTTGTCTTAAAACAAAAGATGATTATTTTAACACTTTAGCATTTATATGGCATATTCACAAATGATTTTAATTTTTATAGTGTATATTTGATGGTTCAAAGCAAAATTAAAGCTTGAAGAATTTTAGTGTCCTTTAGAACATTGCTGCTCAAAATGGGCCATCGATCAGCATTAACAGCATCACTTAGGAGCACTGGAAGAATGTCGAACATTGGCTCTATCACCAGACCTATTGAATTAGAATCAAAATGTTAACAAATCCTTAGATGATCTATATCACATTAGTTTTCCAGGTCTTGCTAAGAAGTAAAAGAAAGAGAGTTAATCCTCATTTTATATAAAGTGACAAGAGTTCCAAAAAGGGAACAGAGAGTGAGCAGGAGAAGAAATGTCAAAGAAAAAAAGATTCACACATCTTAACATCCTCAGTGCTCTTCTCATTAGACAGAACAGAGATCTACAATGAAAGGGAAGAGCACTACTGTTTCTCTAACTTCAGTTTTACTTTTGAAACGAGTACAGTGTCAGCATGACGCTGTCACTTATACCTAGCTCTAACAGATATTCATAAAGAAAATTAAATAATTGCTAATGTCATCACATTGGAAAGCCTGCAGCAATATCTTAAGGAAAGAAAAGTACAAAAAGAATGGTTCCAGAGATAACATAGCCTAAGAAAAAAATAAGGGAAGAGCAGATGAGAGATTCTATATGTAGCTCTACAGACCTGATGAATATGGCAAATACATTCCCTAGGAAATGGAGCAGTGGTCCACAACCCCCCTGGCCTGTTAGGAGGTAGGTTGTGCATTATCTCCTGAGCTCCGCCCCCCGCCCCTGCCTCTATGGAAAAATTGTCTTCCATGAAACTTAGGAACCGGCCTCACAGCAGGAGGTGAGCAGCAGGAGAGCGCGCTAAGCTTCTTCTGTATTTACAGCTGCTCCCACTACCACTTGAGCTCTGCAAAACTTTTCTTCCATGAAACCAGTTCCTGGTGCCAAAAAGGTTGGGGACCGCTGAAACAGAGGATAGCTCAAAGTGTATTTCTTAGTTTTCGTTCTTTACATTGCTCTTTCATAGCCCAGAGGTCTCTTCTAAACGCCATTATTTTGTTATCTTTTCACAGAATACCCTGAAATCTTATTTATAGCAATTATCAAGATTCATAATAATGTATTTATCTGCATATTTATTTGTTTAAGCTCCGTAAGGGCAAATACTGCATTTTATTTTTGTTCCTTTCGTTTTCCAATAAATAGTGATAAATAATATTGGACAGATGGATACTTGTTGAGTGAATTAAAAAAATGCATATCTATTAATATGAATGTTTCTTTACCTAGGCATCTGTCTATATCAAGAAACTACCTAAACTTTATTGAATGCATCTTACTTTCAGACCTTAGCTAAATATATATATTTTTATCATAAATCCTTTTCTAGTATTACACTATTTAAAGTTTTTTCCCTGTTTTCCTACATATTAGTTACTGTGTCTTAATTTGGGTCGAAACTATGATCTCCATAACCATAGAAAATTAGTAGCATTTGATGAAAACTATTTTAAATTTTAGGCTAAATGTACACCACCTTTCTATAGCACATGACTAAATAATTATGTTTTTATATAGGAATTCTTAGGTCTTCTATTATGTAAACCCTTCCTTCACAGCAGTAGTCATTACAAATACACGTCCTTCTAAAAGGAGCCGCTAGGTGGCGCGGTGGCCCAAGTCTAAAGCAAACTTCTAAGTGATGTTAAATTAGTAGTTTTCCAGTTTAATTCCAACCCTAAATTCCCTTATGTTTCCTCTCTTAGATGCTTAATAATGGCTGTAGGGACCTTGAACATGGGCTTCAAGATATTAAAAAATATAAGTCAAAACTTTTTTATAGTGCTTCATTTAGGGAGAAGATGCTCTGAATAATTTTTGTTGAGAATTTTAAAATACACCCTCTCCCAAACAAGGCAATATTTCACTGGTAACTTCATCCATTAAGAGATAGCACTCATGTATACAAAATATTCCTTCTACTAAGATTTGAAAAGTTACATTTTAGAGAGTTGTAATTAAATATGAAAAAGTATTATAAAATTAGAAATACCTGCTGTAAAGTATTCCAAGGGCCACATTGAAGAATTTCTAGTGTATTCAAAGGGGGCATCATGTCAGCTGGGCATTTCATGGGTCTCTTTCTTTTGACAATTTGCTTTTGTTGATGTTGTTTGAAAATTTCACACCAGGGTTTAAACGATTTTATCCAAGAAGTTCTCTTTTCTTCGATAGAAGATAGAAGTGTTGATGCTGGTACAGAGCAGGTCATGGTATTTTCATGTTCAGTTCTGTTTTCATGGTATTCTTCTAAAATTTCCTTAATCTCAGGTTTAAGAGAATTTACTTCTTTAGAAACCATGGAGCTTTTTGAATTACAGCCACCCAGGTCTTTGCAAGAATCATGTCCACCTAAAATATAATCTTGCTTGTTTCTTTTGCCTTCTTTATTTATCAGGGCATTAGTAGTGTTAAAAATCACAATGTCACTATTCAGAGCATTGTCTTTTGGGTTCTCCTCAATTTCTTTGGATTTTAAATCAATTTCTTTTTCTTGTAGTATTACATTTTCTCCTATATCTTCAACATTTTCTGATTTTAGTGGGAGTAGTTCTTGTTTCATTGAACTAGCTAAAGTATTATTCTTTTTATATAATGATCCATCCTGTTCCTGTACCTCTTCTTTTTCTATTTTTTGTACCTTTTCCTGCTGATTATCCTTGATTATTTTCTGTGCTTCATTGTTTTTCACCTCACTGATTTCTTGGTGATGTCCTAATATTATTTGGATTTCTTGTCCCACATTCTCATTTATGGCATGTTCCATGGTTTCTTCTTTGTGTATTTGAGACTTTAATTCTTGTAGCTGAAACTGTTCTTTCATATTTTGTTTTAGATGTGGGTGTCCCAACTCATGTTTTTGGTCTGTATTTTCACATTTTCTTTCTTGCTTGACCAATTTTTCTGAACATTGTTTTTTTGCTAGGTTTTCATTTTTTTCTTCTATTTTAAAATCTGCCAGAATTGCTTGGTTAGATATAGATTCTTTTAATTGTACTTCTATTGATTCTTTGAATACAAGCTGTCTACCTACATTTTCTCTCTTGTTTGATTCCTCAGCTGGCCAAAGGGGAACATTTTCCTGCTTCTTTGAATTTTCGTCAACTACCTTTTTGGGTATATTATCCCTATTCTTTGAAATATCTTCAACAGTTAAATGTTTGGTATTATATTCTTCCTTCTTTAATGCACTAATTATTATTAGCTGTTGGCTTTTATCTTCTCTCAATCTTAATTTTTCCTTGTTTACTAATTGCTCTCTTTCTTGTTTCAGGATATTCTTTTTTTGTTCATATTCTTTTTCTCTCCTTTTTCTTTCTTCTTCATTCTGCTTTTTTCTCTCTTCTTCTATCCTTTGTTCCTCCTCTAATCTTTTTCGTTTTTCTTCCTCCTTTTGCCGAATTTTTGCTTCCTTTTCTTTCCACTCTTGTGCTTTCCTTTTCTTACTTTCTACTTGTTCTTTTATGATTGGGCCATATTTTTTGTAGGCCATAAATGCTTTATATTTAGCTTGAATTTTTACAGCTGCATTATGCTGCAGTTTTAACAAACGCACTTTTTCTTTTTCCTGTAGGTCTTTAAATCTTGCTCTTTCCTCTTCCATTTGTAAATGTAAGTTTCTAATAAACTCCTAAAATAAAGTAAGATAATGAGTAGTCTGTATAAACTAAATATGTGATTTATTTAAATACCATCTCAAATATAGATTGAGAACAGATACTAAAACTAAAGTCTTAATACTATAAAATTCACGTAAAGGAACTAAGGGCATTTATTTTAAAGGATATTTTTTTAGATATTTAGGAGATTGGATCATGTTGTTGATACTCTAATATTGTGAGTACAGTTAAGAACCAATTTCTGAGAAAAGAGAACTATTAAATTAGACAAAACCTTAAATAAGGATAATTTTTAAGAAAAATGGGTTAAACAACAATAACTTCATATAAAAATGAAATGCAAGTGTTCAAATTAAAAACTATGGCTCATTAAACAAAAAAATGGAACAACTGAACAGCTAATGACCTAAAGAAGAACTTCAAAATTAAGAGTTTTCCCAAAACAAACAAAATAATAAAGAGGCCAGTGCAGTGGCTCATGCCTATAATCCTAGCACTCTGGGAGGCCAAGGCAAGAGGATCACTTGAGGTCAGGAGTTCAAGACCAGCCTGAGCAAGAGTGATACCCTATCTGTACTAAAAAATAGAAAAAATTAGTCAGGCACAATGGTGTGCACTTGTAGTCCCAGCTACTTGGGAGGCTGAGGCAGGAGGATTGCTTGAACGCAGGAGTTTAAGGTTGCCATGAGCTAGGCTGATATCATGGCACTCTAGCCAGGGGAACAGAGTGAGATTCTGTCTCAAAAGGAAAAAGAAAAAAAGGTGGGAAAAAAATAATAAAGATACAAAATATATGTCAGAGGTAAAGAAGTCCAGTACAGAAACTCCAACATATAACTGGTAGGAGTTCCAGAATAAAGAACTGAGAAAAACTGAAAGGAAGAAAATAATAGAAAAATATGTTTTCTAAACAAACATAAAAGACCATAGGATAAAAAGCTGAGTTAACTTTATACACATGCACACACACATATACATATATACACAATGCACTTAGATGCTAGCAATATTTCAGACCTCTAAGGAATATTAAAAAAAATTCTTTTAAGGTTTGAGGAAAGATACTATTTTGAGCATTTCTTTATGTTTGAAGATTGTTATGAAAGGTTACTATGTAACTATATTTCTTACACACAATTCTGTTAAATAACACCTTTGAATTTAAGATGGTTCTGATGACACATTTATTAATATAACTTTAGTTTTTATTCACTCCATAACATTCAAAGTTTCAAAAAACTGAAATTTTTTGAAAAAATATTTCCAAAAAATGGAAATTTTTTGAAAAAAAATTTTTGAAAAATTGAAAGCAAGAATTATTTTATGTTTTATTCACTGCTGTGTCTTAAGAAAAATTCTTGATACATAAGACAAAAGGAGTAATTATGTGTGGATGAATGTATGAGGTGAAAAATCCTAAAGCTTCATAAGAATGTAAGAAATAAGCATCAAATAAATTTGCAACCATACATAGCATAGGCAAAAATAAATAAATTCTTAAAAGTGCTAATAAACCTACATTACGTACCCTACTATGTCAGTTTTAAAAACAAAATAAAAACATATTCAACTTTGCAAAAATTGGGAAAATCTACCATCCAAAAATTCTTTCTGACAAGTATTTAAGCATATATTCTGGGAAATGAAAGTGAGTACAAAAATCATAAGAAGACTCAAGATTCAAAAGAACACTAATGAGCAAAAAAAAAAAAAATTAACATTTAAGCACTTAAATTTATTGTTCCATTGTTTTCTTCCTTACATCATTTCACTTTCAAAGTCAGCTGTTAGTTTTACTGTTGCCCCTTTATATTAATAGGTAATTTGTCATTATCCTCTGGATGTTTCTAAGGCTTTTTCCCCTCTTTCTTTTGAATGTCAATAGTTATACTATCTAATACCAAGCTGTGGTATCAGATAATAATACCACATTGGAAATTATTAATCATCTTTGAATGTTCAGGTTGATTTTTTCAAAAAACAATTTGAAAACTTTTCAACTATTATCTCTTTGCCTCTGCTCCATTCTCTCTGTCCTCTCCTTTTAAAATTATTATCATATAAATTTTATATCTTCTCACTATGCATTACATATCTCTTATACTACTTATTGCTTTTCTCATTTTTTTGTCCTCTCTTTGCTTTATTTTGGATATTTTCTATTGACTTCTCTTCTGTTTTATCAATACTCTCATCTGCTATATTCAATCTACTGTCAAACTCATCCAGTGAATTTTTAATTTTATATTTAGATTTTTTTTACCTCTAGAATCTATACTTGATACTTCATTACAGATTCTAATTTTCTTTGACATTACCTACTAGTTTAACTATTTTGCTATTGGATGATATCTATAGATGTCTTAATGGCTTTATTAAACTCAACATTTGAATTACACAGAGGTGAGCTATTATTGTCCCTTTTTCCTCTTGTCATTCACTTGAACCTGTCACTTCACATCCTTAACCAACATTTTAATTTAAATGTGTACAATAGAAGCCTATATTTTTATGAGTGTGTTTATATAAACAAATAAAAGATTTAAAATAAGTACAAAGAAAGATAATAATGCTTAGCTGAATAACAGGATTATGAAAATTTTATCTACTTTATATTTATAATTACTTAAAATGATTTTATGTAAATCTATGGAGTGAATAAAAACTAAAGTTATATTAATAAATGTATCATCAAAATCATCTTAAATTCAAAGGGATTATTTAACAGAATTGTATTCAAGAGATATATTAACATAGAAACCTTTCATAACAATCTTCAAACATAAAGAAATGCTCAAAATAGTATCTTTCCTCAAACCTTAAGAGAAATTTTAAAATTACAATTTTACGTGGACACAGTCCATGAACCAGTTAATTTTCATTTTCAAGAAATTCTATTTCAAGAAAAGTTTCTCATGATTAATACATTTAAATTGAGTCTTATACCAGTTCTGTAATATTACCATAAAATGTTCATTTCAAGCACAGTAATTTATTTCAAATGAAGAAAGATTAATATTCTTATTATAAAAAATAGATACCTCATGCTGTTTAAATTTCTCTTTCCAAATTTTCTCTTCTTTATGGATTTCATCATTTATCTTATCCTGTTCTTGCTGAACATATGATAATAATGAAATATTATTATATTAAAATATCAAAGAATATTTTGTTCATTATATATGAGTCTCACAACATATATTTGTAAACAATGGCTAAAGATGACAACCAACACAATAGTTCTCATATTTTAGTACTGGGATAACAATTTTAATCTCAAACTAAAGTGTCATATAAATAATACACAGGATTCCCATTCTGAGGACATAAAGATGTTTGTAACCTGGGAAAGTTGTTTTATTTATTTGAATGTTTATTCACAGAATAAAACGTGTTGGCTAGAAATACTGTCAGGCATTGCAAAAATTACAAATAATAATGTTTGTAAAATGAGTTTTACATTAAAATTGTTTTCTCTTCATATCATACTATTTGATTCACATGATAAATCAGCTCAGTAAGTAATGGTTTTCCTTGAATAACTCTTTATTGCCACACATTTTGTTAAGGCTCTGCTGAAGAAACAAAAATCAGCAAAATACAACTCTCTTCCTCAAAAACTCTATCTATAATATGGAAACCCTATCAAAAGTTTACACATTACCTCAAATTTAACATAATATGTTTATCAGGAGAGTAAAATTATGAAGGCTCACAGTAGTAATCAGTATTATAATTAAAAGATCATGAAAGGTTTTATGCAAAGAATATTACTTGCAATGACTAGGTTTTCAAAAGGTGAAACAGACATTTTCAGCACTTAAGTACATAGAACCAGGAAAATAATTACAACGCTGTTTTTAGGAAAATCACAAGTTTACATTAGATAAAACTGAAAGACAGCCAAGGAGACAATGAGGATATCAGTATTGGAATTACTGAAGAAAGTATTAGAGATAACCATGTGAGAATCAATGACAGCCTTCCATAGATAGTATGGCAGGAGTGGGAACAGATGTAAAGACCATGTAAATGTGAAATTGCCACAAATTGCCAATTGACTAGACACAAAGAAAGTGGGAAAAGTTTGAACATTATCTTATATGAGCTATGGGACCTTTTGATGGGATTTAAGTAAGGGAATAACATTTTTTAAATAAATAGTTGTCTGACAGCACTACAATAGATGAGCATGAGGAATATAAGGCCAAAGTAAACATTAGGACAATTTGAGCTACAAAGTAGCAGTAAGAAATATGGATGAGAAGATGGATAATAAAATAATTAAAAGGAAAAGAGTAATAAAAGAGAACAAAAAGTGAAAAATAGCTCTCATTTTTCTACCTTGGATGATAATGTAGTTATCAAAATGAAGAATACCAGAGAAGGAACATGATTCAGAAACAAAGACAATGCATTCAGTTTTAGATGCATAAAGTTCTCAGTGTACAGTATTTCTAGTACAGATACATAATCCACTTAATTTTGTTATAAATAGAGATTTAATTCTGAACAACCAAGTCTGTAGATGAGATTGTCAAGAGAGAAAATATATGAAGTAACAAAAGAAAGGGATGAAGGATGGAATCCATGATATTGCCACATGCAAGGACATAAAGAGAATAGTGAGTCTAAAATGGGTATCAAGGAGGAATTGCCAAACATGTAAGCATAGAATCAAGACAGTGTGCTCCCACGGAAGTCAATGGAAAGGAAAATTGTCAACAATCAAAATTTTGCTGACATAAAATGTTATAGATGCCAAAATAAGAACTGAAAAGAACCTGTGAAGTATAATATTTAGAGGTCATTGATTATCTCTCTCAAGAGCAGTTTCAGTCCATGGGGTGATGGCAAAACAAACCTAGCATATTTAGGATTGGATGAGAGATGAAGAAATTGATATAACAAAAATAATTACTCTTTAAGAAGCCTATCATAAGCAGAGCTAAAGACCATCTCAAGTGAAACAAAGGTGATCTCAGAGAAGAGGAAAGGCTAAAAAAAAAAAATGAGTATGGATGCTTATGCTAAATAGCTATGGAATTAGAAAGAAGAAGTTTGCAATCCATGCAAAAAAGTTATGTGATCATTTGCTAATAATGAGGGGGGAGGAGTTGGGTGGAACTCTAAAGAGATTTATAATAGCTGCTTTGGGGAATGGAATAGAAGCTAACAAAGAACTCAGAAAAGAACTACTGAAAGGAAGTAAATTATACATTTAGAATCCATCATAAAATACACATTTAGAAATTCATCAAACCTACCAATGTCACATTTTCTTAAATCATAATTTTATGATAAATTACAAATTTGTTTAAAAAAATAAGTTATTAATACAATTACTTGAGTATGGGGCCCAGATGTTAGATTTCTTTTACATCATCTAAGTACACAGTTGAATGCTTTTCCCTTGACGTAATCCATAAATTTTGGTTATAAAAGAAATCCAAATGACAACTTAGCTGAACAGGATTTAAAAATCAAATGTTTCCTACATCTGAAAATATCACTAATACTCAATAGCAATGAAGCATTTCCACATAAGCCAGCAAATACTACTCCAATAATCTATATTATATTCAATCTTATTCTAAAATTTTAAAAAAAAGCTTCCAATTTTGGAAATGACTGTATAATTCTGGCCTGTGTAAAGAAAATGTAGCTAAAGGAAAGTTAAAGATTCATAGTTCACTATTAGAAAAAGATATGGCAAAACTGTTCTAAAATATTAATAATTGCTTTCAATTTGTTCATTATCCACATAATTAGGAAATGAAATTAACTCAACATGAAAGGCTATAAAACCCTGAACTGCCTAAATGATCACATGCTATTGTTCTTTATATGGAACACTCAAAACCAGCAAGTTCTGGGTAATATATATAAATCAACTTTAATAATGAAAAACAGAGAAGTTGGTCCTGCCTGTGATCCAGACATTCCAAGATCTCAATAACCTGCAAGTAGTATCCCAAATCCACCAATATGCCACTAATGTGACCTGACTATGTAGACCTCCTGGGGAAAACACACAACAGAAAAAAAAACAAACATAACACCCCTTCACATCAAAAAATTTCTAGTCCAAAGTATTATCTCAGTTATGGTAATGGAGCACAAACTGTCACCTAAATGGCTGAACCATCTCAACAAAATATGTTTTACATAATGTGTCATAGGCTAACCCACATAGTGAGGGTGTTACATAATCAAGAAAATTCTGTTACCTTTTCCCATGTTTAGAAAGGTATTTTAAAAAGCAACAGTTTATGTTACAAATTTCAAACTACCTAGGATTATTCCTGAAACTTCATAGACTGGCAGATCCCCCCAAATCCAGTGTCTGAAATTCCAATTAATTTCAATGAAAACTAATTAGGGAGTCCATATTAAGTACTATTAATTCACAGTTAGTTGTTTCCATTATTTGGAGTAAATAAAAGCCACAGAATGAAGCTCAATCCACACCATACTCTATGTATCAATATTCTTCAGAAGCAGCTGCTCATTCAAATAATGTATAAGAAATAAAAACAAACAGAAAGTACCTTCTGAATAATCTCTAATTTCTTCTTTTCAATTTCAAATTGTTTTATCCAGCAATATCGCTTTTCTTCCTCTTCTTGAAATTGCTTTTCTTCTCTATCCCTCTGAGCTTTGAGAGTTTCGTTCTCTTTGTCTTCTAGTTCTTTCTGTTTGTCTTGCCAAGCCTCAAAAGATTGTCTACATCTTTCCTCCACTTCACAGTATCTAAAACTTATATCAGCATCATCTACATTCATTAAGAGGAATAACATTATTATTATTAAGATCAAATCTGTCAAAACGGATCTAATTTAAATTATAAAAGTAATTTTAAAGTGAAGAAATATCAACATATTACCAAAGCAATAATATGCAAAAAGAAAATACATTCTTGAATAAACATGGAAATTCTACTGAAGTCAATAAAGAAGTCACATAACTTGCCTAAAATAGTCCACAAAACTTAACATAAAAATAAAATATGTGAGAGTTTGGGGGGGGTATGTATATGTAGTTAAGAAAAATTTAAAGGACATAGTTAAATGCTTAATAAATTCAGGGTAGTTAATCTGATTATTGCAATCAGCTATACATGTAGAAAAATTTTCAAATACATTTAAATCAAGTTATTTAGGAGACATAAAGAAAACTGTGAGAAAATGGAACTAAATAAGTATAGTAAAGGCATAATAATTGTGTTTTTCTAAATGTCAAAAAAATTGTCTAAATTTTTTTCAGCTAACTATAGCTAAACACATAAAAATCATCAAAAATATTATTGAGCAGGTTAGTCTACCTGGTAAAGCATGTTCTTCCAAAGGCAAGTCATGGGGATAAAGCTCAGGAACAGAATCAGGACAGGCACAATTGGTTTTACTTCTCATAAATTCTTCTTTTTCTATTTCGGATAACATCTAAGAGGTTCAACGAGTACCAATGATTAAAGAAAGCCAAAATAGAAAGTAAAACTATCATTTTAATAATATATTAAATATTTATATACAGATACCAACAATTTTATTTATTCCAAACCTCTCTCAAATAAAAATCTATACCACATTGATAATTTTTCTATTTATGATGAATAAAAATGTTTTTCCATGCAGACTGTATTTTACCTTCTGGTAGGGCCAACTTGCGTTGCCTACCCCAGGGCAAGAAGACTCGGCACACACACACAGCTCTGGGTCAAGATGCACAGCTTTATTGTGGATCCACACTCTGGAGTCTGGGTGATGGCAGACCCGGAGATGTGAGGCGGCCCCGAGGCTAGGCAACCTCGGGCTTATATATCCCTAAGCCCTCCCTAAGCCCCCAGCACTGAAGAAGCCCCCCCTTCCCCAAATAGAAAGCAAAGTCCTTCTGTAAGCTGCAAAGGTGAAAGACAGTCTGCGGTTGCGGTTTCCTGTATGCTCACACTGCACCTTTCGCACCTCTCGTTGGTACACAGTCACCAGGGCGCTCAGCTGCACCCACACAGTCACTAGGGTGCTCAGCTGCACCCAAAATCTCCTTCCACCTTCCTTATGTTTTTCATAACTCTAACCAGTGTTTAGTATTAACATATAGTGTTGTATGAAAGGAGAGAAGGTTAGCACTCCCCTTGACAAGGATGGAAGAGGCTCTCGGGCCTGTATAACATATAATATTCAATTAAACTTCTTCATAATCATTTCAAAATGTTTCTACTAATGCTTGTTTTCCTCCTAACATCTTTATTCTTAACTGTAGTGATTGTTCAAATATACAAATTGTTATTATATTCAATATGATAAAAAAGAGGAACTATTCTCTACTTTAAAATAAATTATGCATAGTCCTTATTTTGATCAACAATTTTGCATAATCATATTTTTACCATACTCTAATTGGAAAGATATAGGATATTTGTTCCAAGGAAACAGCGGTATGATAATTTAAAATTAATTTATCAAATTTGAGTGTTAGCAAAACACATTCAAAAAAGGTAAAACACTCAAAAAGATCAAGAGACTTATAAGTAATTTTCAAATTATTAATATATTAAACATTTTAGGGAACAGGAATAGAGTTAGGTAAAAAGAGAGAGAGAGAGATAAAATGAAAGGTAAAAATGAGTCCAAGAAGTGAATCTATAGAAGAGACTTTCTCTTAAATACATTTGTGAGGTTTTAACCTAATGAAATGCTGGGTGCTTCTTCACTCTTATTTTTTTAAGTATGTTTTTCTTTTATCTGTTTCTAAAATACTAATATAAGATCTTCTTCATCTGAAGGTTCTATAGAGTGTTCAAAGTCTCTACTGGAATACAGAACACACCTAAGAAAGGTAATAAACACTAAAGTATATTCATTATTTTCCTCAGAGTTTTTTAAATCATGCAATAAAGTTATGCTGCTTTATCTACATGCACATTAAATTCCCAAGTATGAATGGCTAAAATCACCATTTTTAATATTCTTAAAGATTGAAATTTGAGTGGTCTTATATTCCAGAGGTAATCATAAAACCAAAAATTATTTGCTTAAAAATAATTAAAGTTTAAAATTTTAAATAAACCTAAAATTAGTGAACTATCATCCTGTGTAAGAGGAAAGATAAATTTCCAACTATAATAAAGAATACTTTAAGTCAAATGTTAAATATTTACCTTCATTAATTGCTCTGGATTTTCTTTACATTCAGTTGCTAATCCTATCCTTAGATGCATATGATTATTAGAAAAGGCTCCAAAACTACTGCCTACAGAAAGATAAATTATATTATCACTTCAAATATTAGAGTACAACATGCCAGAATCTCAAACTCTTTCATAATTCTTTAATCTCAAATTCTACCAGGGTATATTCTTCAGCAGTAAGAGTAACTCAAAACAACAGAAAAATAATGAAGGATAAAGAACAGAAGAAATCTGTTATCTTTATTCTAAAAATAAAAGTAACAAATTTCTAAAGCACTCTTTTTATTAGTTTTCATATTCTAGTACCTGAAGTTTATTTTTCAAGCATATAGAATCATGCTTTGCCTGATACTGCAATGATACCTTGATTAGAAATCAACAAAGGCTCAATTCTACCTGTCACGAACTAGAAATATAATCTTGCACAAGATATTGAAATCATTTTAATCAACATATTAATTTAAAAGACTATAATTACTAACATGTGGGTGAAGTGGAATTTTATTCCTTATTTTATGAGATTTTGTTGAATTTTATCATCTTTTTATTATCTGTGCAAATATAGTTGTTTCTTCGGTTAACACGTTATACCGTGGCAATGTTTTCTAATATTAAACTATCTTTACAGAAGACCATTCTGCATTTTAACTGATTATTCACACCTATTTTGTCAGATATTATGTATTGTTTTTCTTTGACACCTATTTATTCTCAACCTTTCTGGCATGCCTTCTGTCTGAGAGGCTGAAAAGAAAAAATAACATGATCCAGACTCCTTTGCAGCAAGATTTCTGAGAGTGATTTAGGTTCTACTCATTAATATATTTGCATATGTCTTTATTTTCATAAAAATATTATGTGTGAAGAAGAGGCAGGTGATGACATTTTCCGTTTTCTGACCCAGAATGTGACAGAGAGAGCTTTGAGTTGAAAATAGGAGTATATAGTAGAGGATTAATATCTCTGAATTTCTTAATTATACTGGACAGCAGCTTTTGCTTCAGCTTTGTTCTGCAACATATTGTGGGGTTTGTTTTACACCTTGGATGTTCAGCCTAGAGTCTGTTTCTTCAGTCTTATTAAGAATTGAGTTATTTATTGTAATAGTCTTCAAAGATGATTCTCCCTAACAACCATGCCTCCTGGTATATTTCCTTCCCATACAGAATCTGGACTAACCCTGTGCAATTATCATGATGTGGTAGTAATGATGATGCATGATTTCTGAGAAGGGGTCATAAGAAACCTTAGAAAGTTCACCTTGTTCTCTTGGTATTTTGCTCTTGAAAAGCTCCTTCTCAGAATTCAGGTGCCATGTTCTGAGAAGGACAAGCTTGAGGCCACATGTAGGTACGTGCCTAACCTGACAGCTGCACCTGAACTCCCCAGCCAACAAGTAGCATCAACTGCCAACTATTTGAATAAGCCATTTTAGAATTTCAATACAGTCAAGCTTTTAGATGACTGCAAACTTAATCAACATACCACTAACAATGCATGAAAAACTCAAGCAAGAACTGCCCAGCTGAGTCCAGTCAACCCACAGAACCATAAAGAGATAATAATAAATTATGTTTTAAGCCTCTAAGTTCATTTTGTAGCAATAAATATTCAGAACATCTACTGAATGTATTAAAAAAACAAAAAACCTCACTTCCTAAAGTAGCTAAAGTGGCTCTATTTTCTATAATGGAGAATCCCAATCAATATATCTATATTCATAAATGAAATTAGCCTCTATTTTCTTTTGTACTCATATTTTATATTTATACAGTTTTGGTCTTAAATATATAGCTATTTATAAATTATCATATGATGTTTGAATATTTTGCTCCTTGGTGGGTTGCAAGAATCCAGTTGCAAAATGTTTCCTAGTTTAATGACATTTGAGAAGAAATCCCTTTCCACCTTCTTGCCGTATTATTGACTTAATCACATTTCTCCACTTTTCAAACGATTATTAGTTTAAATTTTCTCAGAAAATTATTTTATTCATTGATATTATTAAGCCTATTTGATTAAAGCTGTATATAGATCTCATACTTTTATAAACCATTGCTGTAACCGCAATTGTGTTTCATTTCATGTAGCTAATTTTCTACAATCATTTTGTTTTTTACATAATTAGGCTAACAAACAATATATATGAGATATGTTTTCACTGTATAAACTGTAGTAAAAATAAACAAAACTATTAACATCTTTCATAAATCCAGCCATAGATAATCACTGTCAAAAGTTGAATCTTATTTAGTTAATCTTTACATATCAATTCATGCTAGTGCTCAGGACAAAAATCTTTGTGCCACCTACCTCTCTTCCTTTTACACCAACCCATCAACAAATCCTTTTTTTTTTTTGTACCTTAAAAATGATTTCCAGAATATGACCATTTTATTCATTCCTACTCAAACCACTCTCATTTCTAACTACACTATTGTAACAGTATTTTATAGTCTGGCTACCTCGATGCATCTTCTCTACACAGTCAATAGAATGATTATTTCCAAATATAAGTCAGATATTGTCACTGCTTACTCAAAATTCTTTACATACGGAGAATATAATACAAAGTCCACATGATGATTTATAAGAGTCCTATATCATCCAATCCCTTGTTTTCTTGGATACAACCAAGAATGGCTTACTTGCTGTTCTTTAAACATATTAAGTTCACTCAGTGTGCCTAGAATTCCCTCTTTCTGAAACACTAGCTCTCTAAATATCCATGTGGCTCACCATTTCCTTCATTGAAGTCATTGCTCAAATATCATCCCATAGAGACCTTCCCTGTCTGCTCTATGTAAAATAGCAACCTCCAGTCTCTGTCCCTTTTCCTTGAATTTTTTCCTCCATAGAAGGTATTACTATTGACATTTACATATTTATTTGTTTATTTTCTGTCTCCCCGCACTGGAACATTAGAACAGAAGAGCAGAATTTCTGCATGTTTTGTTCACTGCTGTGTTTTCAGTACCTAGAACACATCCTGTCACACAGTAATATTTGTTAAATAAATATCTATGAATATCTACATTATAATTTATACTAATATGGCATTAAATTTTTAAGTAGCTTTTAATATATCATGAATAATTTTTATGTCATTAATTATTTTTCTCAATCATTTTTTTTAATGGGTGTATTATTGGACAAACCAAGGTCCTGTTCAGCATTTAGGTTGTTGCCATTTCTCATTATGAACCAAGCCATGATCAATTCTTGCTAAATCTTTGATCATTCCATAATTCTTAGAATAATTCTAAGAAGCAAATTTACTCAGTTCAATCAAATAGATTGTTAGACTTTTCATACAAATGATTATATTTTTATCCAAAACAATATATACATTGATATTTCTAAAATAGTCTTATGATTGGTTTTCTTTAATGTAAAGTAATAGACTGGTATTAATTAAAACTGGGTGAACAAACTTTCGGTGGTTAGTATTTATTTGAGATATAAGAAAGGGAGTAAGGGAGAAAATGAATCAACTAAATCTATAGTTCAACATACTATTGATATTATATTAGAAACACATTAAATACATAGACATATATACAGAAAGAGATAAGAACTTCAATCAATTTAGTTTTCTAAATTATATTTACAGGAAACATATCTGCCAAACAGATGAAAACTGTACTTACTTAAAACATCAGTATCTTCCAGGTCCTGAAGAATGAGCTCTTCAGCAGTTTTACTCTTGTTCTTTATGATGTTAATACAATGAAGAACTGACTCTGGTAATTCTTCCAACTCCTAAAAATTTGAATAAGAAAAGAAACTGTAAAAGTTTATTATCAAAATTATGTGTCAAATATTACATCCTTCATTCCACACCCCAAAAATGAGTAAATGCGATAAAAGGGCTCCATATAAAGAGCACAGTTCAGACAAATATATTCGGTTAAAATTTGCTTTTTATTTTCAGGTGGCTATGCATTTCTGGAAAACATAAGAAAACAAATGAAAAAAGTTATCAACATATCATTTTCATTAGTTTTATTAGAGGCTATTGATTTTTAAGTGCCCTCAATTGTTGTGTATATTTTTAGATTAATTCAAACTTCAAATGATTTTAACAAATATTAATCAAAACTGCAAGGTTATTTTCCAAAATATTTAATGTAAAACTAATACCTTATATAACTATATAATACATTCCAAAACTTACTTTTTGATCATAAAACACAAATTTAGTCATGTTTATGGTTATTATAAAGTGTCTACCAATATAGTCTACATAAATCAATTTATAATTTTTCTAAATAGCTAAATACATTGATGTACAAAACAGGAAAATAAAATTCTTTCCTCCATAAACACCATAACTAGTTAGAAAATATTATGCAAAGAAATAATATTCATAAAAACAAAATATGTGAAGCATCTAGTAATAATTTTAATAATAATTTTAAAGTTATATCTATATTTACATGACAATAAAACTTCATTGAGGAACCTAAAACATGACATGAATGAATTAATATAAATGTTTCTTATATGGAAGAACATTATATATGTCTGATTTCATGTTAAAAAAATTATTTTTCTTCCATACTGGGTTTCCAAGTATTAAATTTAAGATTTCGGCTATCTTTACTTTCTCTATGCTAACTAATGGAATTAGTGCTTAGCTTTGAGAATGAACATCAGATGATAAAGAGAAAATGTTACCTTTTCCTTTAGCACTACAGTAAATCACACAAAATTTTATGTTATAAAGTTAGTCCCAATAAAATACTATATTGAAAATATTGACAAAAATATCTATTCTTCTGTCCTCTGTCCTGCTTTGAGATTTACATTTCTTTTTTAATTAAGAAGTCTTTTAAGAAATATGGATTGTAGAGATTGTTGTTATATCCTGTGAAATATAATCCATAATTCCTAAATCTTTAATCCTCAGTTTATAATTTCATCCCCTGGCAATAATATTTAAATTGATTCTGAATGATACAAATAATTTTGAGATAATTAAATCAGAAGAGCTCTAAACTTTTATTCTTTTCCCTTTACGTATAAAGGTATAATAAATTATAATGAAACTCATTCTGTGGGATTTCACATTCAAATAAAGAATTTAAGATTTTTATGTCTTATTTAAATTAATTCTGGAAACAAAGACATAATAATATAAAAATATTAATTTTTCTAAAAGTAATAGGTTTAGTGCAATACTAATTAAAAAGAAAGTGAAATTATTTTTTGAAACCTTAAAAATGAGGAGTTCTTTTGGAGAAAGTTTAGTTGAGAAGATTTTGAAATGGTAAAACAATGGAAGAAATTTGACCCATTCAATATTTAAAAATATAAAACTACAATTAAGAAAAAATTAACAAAATAATGGAAAAGAATAGCTAGCCTTGGATAGATCATATGTTCAAGAACTAAATATATGCACAAGACGTATGACAAATCAATTGAGAAGAAGTGGATTATTCGACAAGGGACACTGGTAATATTAGTTAAATATGTGCAATGAATTTTCAGATTAGATCTACATTTCATAACGTTCCTGAAAATAAATTCCAATTGGATTAAGGATTTTGGTATAAAAGAAAAAATACATAAATAAACTTTGTAAGCATATAAACATTGGGAAAAATACACAAATGAGAGGATAATTTTTTTGATTCCAAAAAGTCACTATTTCTATAGATCTAAAAATTTCATGTAAATTTTTCTTTTCGTGTAATATAATCATGTTAAAATGCTCATGATTAGTAAACACAAAAAACACATTACAAATAATAATAATCCTAATTTTACAAAAATGTACATATATATGGGATTATAGGTGACTGTCTATCTTCAATATACTTTTTACATTTAAATATCTATCAATATACCATGTTTCACTGCAATACCTAAGGTAAAATAAATGAGATAATCATACAAAACATATTGAGAAAAGTAATATTTCTCCCCAAAAGCCTACTCCTGTTAAAATGCTCAAAAGTGCAACACAACACTTACTGCATCACTGTCATCACTCTGTGTTTCTGATTTCGAATCACTCTCAACATCACTTTTTTCCAAGGAAGAAATGCTAATTTTATCCAATTCAGCTTCTATTTCAGCTTTGAGTTTTTCATCATCATCCTCTTCCATCATTCTTCATAATAAAACACAGAACCATTCAAGAAGATGAAGAGGCTAATATATTACTAAAAACTATGGGTTTTTTAATTTACCATACCAATCCAATATGTTGTATGTAAACATGGTTTAATTTGACAAACTTTTATCACATATTATTATATATTGTACCATATATTAAAAGAACATTGTTTTATTTCTTTATTCATTCATTCTTTTAAAAATTTTGACTATAAAGTGAATAACTCTAATATTATTCTTTTATTTACTTAAGGGGGAGTTATTGGTAATATAACGGACTGGTTAATTTTCCAGAATCAAGAAACTTCAAGGCTATCACTTCTTGGCCTTTTGGCTAAGATCAAGTGTAAAGAAACTTCAAGGAAAAACTCATTCTTGTGGGCATAATTAACAGCAAAATACGTTTGAACAGTTTGAGTATTCAAAATAATCGTAAGAGAAAAACCGAAGTCTGTTATGGGGGAAAGATATGGTTATTTTGTACTTACTAACTCAGAGTTCTGTTAATTCTACCACAGATAGTTGCATGTTTTTGCCAATATAACATCTTGTTATGAGAAATAATATATGTCCTATAATCCCAATATTTATTTTGTTTAAATCTTTAGTACATGTAATACATATGGGTCAATCAGTATATTATATCATCACCATCATCATCACCACCACCATCATTATCTACCATGTATTCAGTAGGCAAGCCAGGCACTAGAAGACACTGGTGTAATTAATAATCTTCAGAATAATTTAATAGGTTAAAGGTCATTATAGTCATTGTATATATGAGAAAACCAAGCTTTGAAAAGGTTTCCTAACTGAATAAAGTCATTATGCTAATAAGTAATAACGACAGGATCATAACTCAGAGATCCTGAATCCAGTATCAATGCTCTTCCTATTACTAAATGGTATCTAAACTCAGTCAAGGTCTTATAGATACCCAGAAATCCTTCTATACATTCCTTAGTCTGATAGTTTTCAAATTGCAGGTTATAACCCATTAATGGACTAAGCAATTAATTTAATGGCCCTTGATCAGCAAATTTCAATGATAGGACAGAATAGGAAAAGTTAGAAAAGGCTAGAAAAGAAAATATTACTGCACTATATATGCTAAAGATACAAACTGTTTAATAAAATTTTGTTTCAGTTGTATGTACATATGTATGAATATGTACATGAGTTGCAATGTAATTTGCGTTTTTGTTATCATTTTGTTTGGGTTTTTTTATTATAGGTCTTAGACAAAAAAGTTTGAAAAAGTATTAGTCAGCTATTATTTTATTTTCCATGACACTATTCCAAACTTTCATTCTTTCCTCAAGGCCCTGGCCTTTCCAACTTGGTATTCTTGTTCTTTTCTTTCTTCCATCTTTTTTCCCCTTCCCATTTTCTTTCTTTAATTTCTTACTCATTCATCTCAAAATCAAGGTTTTGAAAGTCTACCAGGTACAGTTACAGCAGTGCTAGGTGCTACAAATACATTGATTAAATGAGACATATCACTCGTTCTCACAGTTTATAGTCAACAAAGAAAATGAAACACCTTCATTTTCCTATTACTTCTCATGAAATCCCTTCTTACCTATCTTACTGGGAGAGGAGCCTCTCTTCCTAATAAGTTGTAATCTTCTACCTATGCTCTGAATCTGACAACTTCTCACCTACTGAACTGTGATAATCTACAATTATCTAAAAATTTAACTAAAGGTATCTTAAGTGTCCACTAAGAGAATAGTTACATATATTATCATGTATACCATACAAGTCCTTTAAAATATGGGTACATTTACTGTACACTTGTGGAAAGGTAGCTAAGAAAGACTAATTGAAAAAAGCCAATGGCAAAAAATATGCAGAGTAACATCTCTTTTAGGTAACTATACACACACACACGCACACACACACACACACACTACACACTGTTTTTAGACATAGAAACTTTTTTTTAGAAGAAATTGGGGAACTTTAAATTTTCATTTCATACCTTTATGTTGAATGATTTTTTAACCATGAATATGTACTACTTTTATAATGTTGAAAGCTCAATTATAAATGAGTGGATTTTGATAGATCAATGCTGGATCTAAAAAAAAAGAGAAAGAAAAATAATTGGTTTTACTCACCACCTCCCCATTCCAAATAGAAAAGAAACCAAAAACAAAACAGAAAGAGTGAAAAATGTTATCTTGAAATTGAAGTTAAAGTACAATTCAAAGGTTTTGTTAGGAGGAAAGTTAGATTTTTAACGTGCCTACAAAGCAGAATGAACTGGTACACAAAATTTTATGTAGAAAGAGAGGCAGAAGAGTAGGGTTAAGAAAAGAGTCATTCTTTTATATGCCCCTCTCAGCTCACCGACTGACTCTTTAGATCAGTCCCGTCCAATTATACATTTCAGCACATATGCAAGTTTAAATTTTCTCGTATCAACTTTTTAAGAAGAGAAACAGGTGAAATTAATTAATAATGTATTTTATTTAACCCAAATATATCCAAAATATTACTTCAACATATAATCGATATAAAAATTATTAATATCAATGTAAAAAGTTTATATTCTTGTTTTGCATACTAATTCTTCAAAATGTGGAATGTATTTTACACCTACAGCACATCTCAGTTGAGACTCAATTGCCCTCAATTGAGGGCATTTCAAGCCCTCAATAGCCTGTACCCAGTTCTTACGCAGGTGTCCTCAAACTACGGCCTGCGGGCCACATGTGGGTGTTTTTGCCCATTTGTTTT
>VBSM01003169.1:7021417-7064594 GCA_008086735.1 Cheirogaleus medius | reverse complement strand
ATATATATATATATATAGAGAGAGAGAGAGAGAGAGAGAGAGAGAGAGAGAAAGGAAGAAAAGGAAGGAAGGAGGAAAGGAAGAGGGAAGGAAGAAAAGAAAGAAGGAAAGATGGAGGAAAGAAGGAAGGAAGGAAAAAAACTGTCGCTTGGTGTATATTGGTGACGGGGCAGTAACCATCGAAGGCTCCCTAGATGGTCAGGATGCATCTTCAAGTTTTTAGTGAACTAGCAAAATCTCCAGAATTGAAGGGTTCGCAGACTTGCGCGGCCACGCCCTCGGCCAGCGGTTTCTCCCTTTCCTGGAAGCCTGGCCCCAGCAGAGAGGACCCCAGCTCCGTCTGCGCTGCCGCAGCTCTGCCTTGCCCCCCAGACCCCCACCCCAACACAAATCTCGGCTTGCTCACCCACCAGCAGCGAAGTTCCTGGTCTGGGTTAGAAGACAGCGCCCACAGCCTCTAAACAAAGCATCACCATGGCAACAGCCAATCCCAAGGAAGATAGACCTTTTTCTCCGTACAGGAGCCTCAGAAGGACAAACAGTCTTGCTTCTAAATTGGAACGAACGCTGAGTTTCAGGAGCCAGAGAACGAGCTTAAAATTTGTTCCAGGTAGATTTTAATACTTCGAAAATTTGGAAATATTTTGGAAACTATTTAATGAAGAAATGACATTTTGTTATGATTACTCAAGTAGAAATAACCTGATTTTTAAAATGTGTCTGAGCTATTTATATTTATACTCACATCTAGTGAATGATGAGTTGCCTATGTATATGTTGTTCATTCCACAAAACCTTAATCCTGAATAGTAACTTTTGATACCTGGAAGTATGGAGGATAAGCCAATAGTTTGCCTTTCATGACAACAGTTTCTTTAAAAGAAGAAAAAAATATAAACCAATCAATTATTAATCAATAACCCCCCAAACCCTCTAATTCTTCAGGTGTGCGGGTGAGACATTTGAAAAATTCTTTTCTGGAATTCTTTTATTGTAAAAATATTGATAAACACCCACTATTTCGATATAAAATCTGTAGTTCTAAGTGTATGTCATGCTACTTAATTCTAATTTAAAAATTCATCAGAGTTTCTTTTGTGGAGCAAAGATATAATGTACAAAATGTGAAATTTTATTTTAATTAATAACATTTTTTACTTTATTTTTTCAAACTTTGCAAACAAACATTAAATTCTAAGAGGAAATGGTTAAGCATAATTGTAAAAGATATCTGCCATCCAATAAGCTAAAAGCAAATATTTCCTCGAACCTCTGAAAGAAAATAGACTATTTCCTGGTAACAATAAACTTGAACTGCACCAACATAAAAACTAATAATACAGAGCGAGAAATTAGACTTTTGATATTAATAACACACATGCTTAGTGCCTCCTTCAAGAAAGATGATGATTTTTTAAAATGAACTGTATCAGGTTTCACACCTAATTAAATTAGGGTATTTTCATTATCAAAGTCTACGCTCAGGGGCAGAAGAGGGGGGACAAAAAAACCCAAAAAAAGTCTATGCTCAAATGTCACTTTTTTTTTTTAGTTTGGCTTATTGCTGATTTATTTACTATTAAAACTCTTTATTTAAAATGCTTAGACTACCATATTGTGTTGAAGTGAACATGTAAAAATCTTAAGATTAATTTTATTCATGATTATCAAACGATTTAGACTTCTAAAAATGATCAAATCCTTTAGTAATCAATTTTAAAAAGTAATTTGAAATAACTAAGTCTAGTAATCAACTAATTTTTAAAATAAATCTAAATTGCTTTTCTTCTTGAAGCTTACCTTGTAAAACAAACTGACAGCAAAAAAGAAAAAAATATTGAAAGTCTTTCTAAAGATACATTTATCCATGGTGATAGAACTCTTATATTCTCATGTTGATTTTTACTTTGGAAGAAAACTGACAACTCTATAGATTAGTCATACTTTAACTAGAATATTACTAATCAAAAGGGAACAAAATGCAACACTTATCTAAATAAAACAGGTATATATTATACATACATTTAACTTAAAATTATTCTGTATTAACTGTGTAGAGTTTAGTGGAAATTCTTTTAATTGCAATCTTCCTAGAAATTATAGCCTCAAATTGAGTTTGTTGGTTTGCCATGACCCTTTACGTAAGTGTTTTTTTTCTTTTGTATGAGTAACTTTATTTATATTTTGAAAATCACTGCCAAGCCTGATTGATTTATAGCCTATTAGTCTAACACTACATATTTCGTGCAGAGAACATGTAATATTTATTGAGAGAATGAAAGAATGAGATAGAATTGTTCTTTGTTATCTGGCAGGAATAGTATTTCTTTGAAAATGCTAATTGAATGGTGGAACCATTTTAGTTTAACAGCATTTTTCAACAGCTGCCTTATTCTTCATATGGCAATGATATAATCTGAATATTCCAAAACATCATTCTAGCCCTCAAAAGAGCTGCATAGCAGAATTTTGTTCGTTCGTTTCAATTTCTTGAGGCAAGGTGATTATCGATTATTGGTACTTGAATATGTGGCTTATAGTGCCACGTTATTGGATTCTTAGACCTCTGCTTCTCTTATCCCACTCAGAGTATCTCAAACCTTCAGATTCCCTTTCTAACCCTCTTTGTGCTCCCTCCCTGCAGTTGATGTGACAACTTACTTCACAGGAAAATAAGAGTTCATTGCTTTGCCACAGTCCCCATCCCATTTCCCATCCTCACACACATCTCCATTAGTATTTCTGTATTAAGATGTGATAAAACAAAATTCATAGCTAACGTCTAGTCAGTTGTTAAGCAAAGTAATTTACAAACATAGTCTCATTTAATTTTCACAATATCCCTTTGAGAGGTGTATTATTATAATCAACATTTACAGATGACACTGGAGCTTGGAAAGGTTATTGAGAGAATGGTTTATATCTCTGGGTTTGAATTTCAGCTCTGCCAATTATTAACTGGGTGACTTCAAGAAAGATATTTTACCTTCCTGAGTCTCTTTCCTCATTGACAATACTGGGCATAATAGCATAATAATGACTAATTTGCAATATTTGGATGACCAGGGAAATCAACACAAATGACACATTGTAGGATATGGGATAATGTTAAGAGCTTACTTATTTAAGCTCTATAGACTTTAAGTTGAAGTTTCATCTTTGACTTTTTCTATTAATACCATCTCAAGGCTGGCAAATCTACTTCCTACTGTCTCTCTCGAATCCTGGTACTGTTCTTCATCCCCATGGTTATCTTGCTGTTTAGATCACATTCATCTCTTGTGAACTAGTGCATTAGTTTTGTAAATTATTTCCCTGGCTTAGGTTTCTTTTCTAATTTGGCTTCCACATTGATGCCAGAATTATGGCTCCCCATTACCTTCAAGAAAAAAAATTCTTTAGCAAATCATACATGATCCATCACAGTCTTTACTGAGTCTACTTCTCTAGCCTTCTCTTTCATCTCTTGCCACTCTGACCCATGCCTCCTTACACCTTACTGCAGAGCTTGTAAACATAGTGTCCCATCTGTCTTGAACACTTCCTACCGCCACTCCATTATTGTACGCCTTGGACCTTCGTAATCATCCTTCAAGGGTCATCTCAAAATCACCTTCTCTGTGAAACTTCCCTGTTCCCTTTATTCCCTGTCCTAACCCCAACACATAATTGAGTTGGCCACAGGTTTTAATATTTGACTTCTTGACGTGCTCTTACTTCTTCATGTCTGTGCTCACATCTCATGGCCCTGAGAAAGAACATAAAAATAACAACAAGCAATTAGAGCTTACTTAACTAATAAAAATAACACTTATGAATAGGTGAATTATTGTAAGTTGTCCATCCCTATAGAACTTGTGTTATTAAAAAAAAAATATCTGCTGTTGAACCATTAAATAAATAGTCAGGAACTGAACAAAAGAAATACCACACCAGGAGGACATTATTTAAGTTATGATAAAAACAAATTTTTTGTTTATACCAAAAGAAAATATAGATCATTCATACTACAAATATTTAAATAAGAACCTCACTAACTTATTGTGTAGCTTTGTTTCAACACATCTTTATTTTCATTGCATGGTTTCCAGTATGTGCGAGCTGTGGCTAAAAAGACCAGTACATGACCGTCTCCTCTTACCAGTCTGTGTAAACATGGCCATGGGCTTCATTGGCTCGTTGCTTGGACACCCAGTTTGTTGTATTCTAACCCTTTGACCTTGAACTGCTGTTTTTTAATTACCATAAACATCTTCCTTACGAGGTTGACTGGCTTTGAGAGTACTGCTTCCTCACCCTTTTTGACCTCCATATCATGTAACAAACTATTCTAGAAATTTTTTCCTCTATTGGTTTCCATGAGATCATGCTTTGATTATCTTCTCACTTTGTATAAGTTTGCTCTAAAAAATTCAAATTATTTTTGGTGTGTTTTTAAAAATTTTTAATTATTATGGGTACATAATAGTTGTTTATCTTTTCAAATTATTAACTATATTATTCTTTAACATCAAATGTCTGCCTATTTCTATATATAGACAATCCCTCTTCCCCTTCATTCACTCCCATGACACTAGTTCTCTATGGATGGCTTCCGAGTCTGCATAGCCTATGCTACCCATGTATCTGCACTCCATTTCCAGCTATGAAACATAACCACATAGATATCTTCTACCACTTCAAGCTCAATTATTAATTTATGAATTTTTCTTCTAAATGATGTATTTCCCAATTTTTAAATTTCTAGTGATTACTATTCTTTTATTTTCCTACCCTACAGGAATCCTTCTGATCACCTTTGATTCTTTATTTTCCATAGTAAAGCACATTAAAACTTTATCTGAGTCCTTTTTTTTTTTTTTTTACTAATTAGTATTTGGTTGCCCTTTCCTAATTGCTGGGCTTTTTGTTTGTCCCTCCCCACTTGTAAATCACTTCTTTCCTTCATCCTGGGTACATGGTTGCTTCCAACTACAACTGAGTATTGCCATGGGACCAAGTCTGTGCCAATGAAATATGAACAGAAGAGAAGTGTACAGCTTCCATCTCACTTGCTTAAAAGATGCCTGCCTGAGTTTTTCTTCTTTTCCTTTCTTCTAACTATAAAAGATGGAACCTGGAGCATATTTGGAAGCCCTTTATTGAATAGGCCAAAGCTAGCCCCAAGTTTCTAAGATGATTTCCTAGAAAGGAACCAATCACTCACTTGGACTAAGAAGAGAATATTTCTATATTTGGGTGCTTTGATGAAGCATTTCAGCTTAACCCTACCTAACTCTCTAATTACTGCATCAACAGTCAAGTCCATGCCTTCAACATTTCTCACCAGAGTTACTACAGAGTTTTCTTGTTCATTGGGGACCACTCTATTTCTCATTTGCAGACAAACAAGAGACCAGGACTTAGGGCCTAAGCTCTTGGTCAGGCTGTAGAAAAGGAACACAGCTTTTCCACATGCTGCAGTAAATAGGATTGAAACCAAAAACATAGATTTACAGCATCTTTGGGAGAAACTGAAATAAAAATCAGGCAGTCTTTCCAACTGAGTGTTCCATCAAAACATGCCAGACATTAGAGGAATCAAGGAATAAGATGATAAGACCATAAGTGGAGCAACCAAATGACAGCAGGAGAGTTCAAAGAAGAGATAGAAGACAAAACCTGGAGACACTCCTTAAGCTGAGAAAAGGAACCTTGGGAATTTTCAGGAGGAACATAGCTTAAGTCAAAGTAGGGAGGGTAGTACAAATACTCTAAGATAGATATCTCTTATTTCTCCACTTTCTAAAGCATCCTTTAGTTCAAAAAACAGATTGGTTTCTTCCTAATTAAGAACAAATAGCTTCAAAATAGTCTTATTAAATATGCTTTCATCATGTCAACTTTGCACTACATATATTAATACTTTATAAACTATAATACTTTTTAAAAGTATGGTGCTAGCTAGAATTGAAACAATTAAATGAGAAAAGAGAAAACTGAGAAACATACTCAAGAAAATTGGAAAACTTCATATTTAATAAGCAAAGCACCAAAAGCCAATGGGGTAAGTGTTGATTTTTCCATAAAAGTTTTAGGAAAATTGGCTATATGGAAAATAATTTTTAATGAAAACAACCTTAAGTTACTTTCTTTCCTTATACTTTATATCAAACTAAATTATAGACTAAATAAATAATGTAATTCATCCATCTATGCATTTATTCATTCAATAAATATTTAATGAATACCTACTATGTGCTAAACTTGAGGGTTGTAATGGTATACAAGACTACTTTCTCCACTTAAATACCTCTGACTGTATGTGGGGAAGAAGACAGGAAATGAGAAAATGAGAGGCAACAAATTGGGGTAACAGAAAGGTCTCTGAGCCAAGATCCAATGAGGAGCTGATGTTATTCTGAGAAAGAGAATGGGCACGCAGAGGTGGAGGAAAACTTTCCAGCAATGTGAACAGGTGTATTGAAACTAAAAACAAAATATCTTACTTTCTGAAAACTGCAAGAAGTAAACTTACTGAAGTAAGGCTGTTGTTGACATGTTATACAAATGCCTTCTCAGTCTTGACTGCCTAGCCAACATGTTGCAGATAACATTTATATTATTTTAAATGCAGATACTGCTTAGCCAAAAAATACACCTACAGGTACAGTTTCAAGATATCCTGATCATGTCCTCACATTCGGGGAAGGGAGGATGTTACACTGACAACTGATTTGAGAAGAAATCTGTGCAAATAAAGGACATGAGTAGGCAGAATTATTTAAAATTGTGTTGAATGTTTAAAGTTATGGTTATCTTTTCAGAATCATCAATATCCAGGGAGAAAAAGAATGTTAAGGAAAAACAAAACATTAATTTTTGAATACTTTCTTAATCTCATTAATGGAGCTTTCTTGGTAAGAATCTTCATAATTATTTAGTGAAGAAAATGTAATGCATTTTTATAGGTATTTTCTAAAAAATAAGTATTGACCGTCTTTTTTTAGGTTCTTGGACTTTTATTCATTGGATTTGGTGTGTGGCTTTCATTAGATAGAAATAATTTTTTAACAGCTTTGGGTATGTATCTATTTTTCTTTTCCTCTCAGTGAAATAAACGAGGCATTCCATTTTAAACAATTGCATACATGATTTATTCAGCAGGTGGCAGTATTTATCTGAATTTAAAGTTTATTAAGTCTCATCCAGCATTCTCTCTAAAGGTCTCTTTCATTTGGAGAGATTTATTAAAGGGAGAAAATTACAGTTATATAGGAAGAATAAGTTCTAGTGTTCTATACCATTGTAGGATGACTGTAGTTAATGATGATATATTATTAATATATAGTTTCAAATAACTAGAAGGAAGATTTTGAATGTTCCCAACACAAAGAAATGATAGATGTTTGAGATGATGACTATATTAATTACCCTGATCTGATCACTATACATTATATTTATTGGAACATCACTGTGTACCCCATGAATATGTACAATTTTTATCTATCAATTTAAAATATAAAATAAATGCAAATGTAGCCATGTAACTCCTCTATTAAAAGCTTTTCTCTGGCTACCCATTGCCATTATTTACCTATAAGGCAAATATTTATTAAGCATTGTCTATATGTCAGGCACTGTCCCATTAGCTGAGGATACAGTGGTGAACAATAAAAAAAGATAAAGTCCCTGTCCTCATGGAACTTAATTCCAGTGAGGAAGACTGAAGAACAAAGTGCCCATAATTTCCATTCTCCTGCAAACTTTTCCATTCTCATTTGTCTCAAATTATAAGTTCCAACCAAGCAGAGTTTCCTACACACACTGCCGTTTTATGTCTCAGAAATGCTTTCACAATTCCAACCTGGTTATTTCCAATTATTGATTAAAGCCTAAGAAGATCATGCATTCCCTTTTCCAAGAATCTTGTCCAAACCCTCTGACCCCCTGCCCCTGCTGGATTAGGTCCCCCTGTACCCAGTAGTGTGCTGGTAAATGTTTAATAACCAGTTCTGAGATGAAGAGTCTGGATTTATGACATTTGCCCGTTTCCATGGTTTAAATACTTCCACAATGGCCAGTTTTAAGGTGCCAATGTGAATTCAATTGGCTTGAAAATTTCCTGAAAATTTGACAGTTGGTTTTTATGATCTAGTACAAACTACTGCCTCCACTGTTGTCCTATAAAACCTCTGGCATGTTTAACGCATTCATCCTTTTTTTTTCAAACAAGTGTCTGTTGAGCATTTACTGTTCTATAGTCTGTGCCACAGCACTAAGCATTCAACAGTTAGCCTGTTGAGTATATAAATATATATAATCTCTAGCACTGAGACCTCACAGTCTAGATGGGGGAAGAATAAAATATAGTCCGAAAAGGGCTACATTAACAAGAAATTCAGAGTATATGCAAGGGACACCTAACTCACACGTGTTAGGTACAAACATTTTTTGATGAATGAATATAACACATGAATATTTGAATGTACATTAGACATAGGAGAGGAAAAATTTTCTTCTATTACAGAAGACAATTAAGATAAGGTTAAAGAAATCTTCTAAGATTGAAAAACTTCTCTATCATGTCAGAAAAGATAGAAAAGTTGTTGCTAAGAGTAAGAGGTTCTAGAATCAGGTTAAAAAAGAGAGAGGATTCTAGTGGTTTGGCAACAGCTACTTAGGGAAACCTTGGGTTGCTGCAATTATTAAATAAAAAATAAATAAAATACCACTTCATAATATGTCATTTTGTGGTTTCCACAGATGAAAATAGTCACAATATAGTATATATTTCTCAAATTTTGATTGGAATAGGATCTGCAATTGTTCTTCTTTGTCTATTGGGTTATTTGGGAATTCACAACAAAATCAGATGGCTCCTAATTCTGGTATGTATTTCATTTCAATAGCCTGAATTTGTATCTTAGATTCTATGTGTACTAGTTACATAAATGAACAATATTTATGTTACCATGGTATTGCAGCAGAATAGGTCCTTGGGGATATCCCAAATGAAACATCCCCTACCAAGAAACTTTTCCAAGTAGGATTCTTCTGGTGAGTTTTTCATAGATCAAATTTGGACCTCAGCCCTGACGCATTTAGATGTTTAATTTTTAACACAGAGTCAATAGGAATCCATCTCTTAGGTGAACTACAATTAACCAAACTTAAGAATCTGAAGACTGAAATCAGAATACAGTGTGTTGAAGTCAATGAGCTTACCAAGAAAAGGGAAACAGGTTCTATAGTCAGCACATATGTTACAGCCTTACTAGATTCATTGCCCACTGCTCAAGAGGAAGCCAATATTCTGAGACAGCAGGAGTTTCAGCAGAGAAAGAGTTTAATATTTCAGGTGCCATGCAAGGAGATGAGAGGAAGTTCTCAAATCCATCTCCCCAAGAATTTGAGAGAAAGGGTTTTAAACATGGTTTGGCAGGCAAAGGGCTAGGCAACTGGGTCTGCTGATTGGCTGGGTATGGGGTAGAACCATAGAAATGTAAATAGTTCCTGCATGGGGACTGCAAGACCAGTTGAGTCAGTTCCTTGGTGTGGACCACTGCTCTGGGTGGGTCAGCCATTCCACTGGAATGCAGCATTTTGTCTGGGAAATATCTCAAAAAATTGCTTTAGTTCACAAGGGTGATATTGTCTATGGGAGCAATGAAGAAAGCTAGAAATCTTTATTACCATCAGCTGTATGACTCCTGAGTAGTAAGCAATTACTACTAACAGGAAACCAAGCTAGGGAACAATGGCTGGTGAGATATATATATATATAGTCCTCCAACCACAGTTCCCACCTTGTGGCCCTTTATTAGTTTTATTACTTTTATAATTTTATTAATTTATAATTTTATTATAAATTAAAATTTAATTTTATTGATTTATAATTTAATAAATTTTATTAATTTTATAAAGGATAGAAGGGCAGTTTCAATCCTCCCCACCCTGGGTTTCATCCCATCTCATTCCTGAGGTGTGGGCTAATGAGATAGAAAAGGGCAGAGGGCTGATCTGGCTTCTTCCTGCTGACAAGAGGCATAGTTGGGATTAAGGGGAATGGGATAAGAGGAAGGAAACCATTTTGCAGTTGCCTTTAAGTATTCATGGGTGTATGGTTGCAGACCTAGGGTTTGCATGACAAGAACATTAGTACTTTCAATTAGAGTCTTAGCCCAGTACCTATGTGAACAATGGACTATAAGATAGATAAGGAGCCTTAGGATAAAAAGTGACAATCGTAGCTTCAAGAGTGCCTGCAAAACTGATCTGAAAGTCCTCGTCCTCAGGGAATCCAAGTGAATAACCCTGAAAACCGGTCAGGCATGGGGTCACTAGTAGACCTACTGTAGCCATATAGCTTGTTAGGAAACTTTTCCAATTCAGGTTTCCATTTTTCCTGAGGTACTTACATAGATACAGCAGGTAGTGTTTACCACGGCATAGACTCCCCCTTGTTTAGCCAATAGGAAATCTAGACTACCCGGTTATCTAGGACTACCTGGGCTAGAAAGTTGAACATCCGTTTCATATTTGACAATGCTTCCTATACAGTTTTAACATACTGAATAAGCCTAATATGTCTCTGCTAGACTTTCATTGGCCCTAATATTTAAAAAGCTTTTTTTTTTGTCAAAAAGCCTTTTGCAGTCGAAAAGACTGGATTTAGAATTTTGATTTTGTAAAATTTGTCAAATATCAAAGGCTTAAAACATTTGCTGTAATAAAACACTTCTTATAAAATAGCATTACAAGTTACTATAAAATTATAGTCATTCATTTAACCAAATTGAAAATTCAAAGATTTTTAAAAGCAAAAACCTTATTATTTTATAGAGAGGAGACTCAGTTTCCCAAATAACCATAAGACCTAATATAGACAAACTGAAAGACAAGCTAATAAAGAGGCAAACTGAATCAATCTTTTTCTCCCCACTCTTTTTTTGTGTGTGTAGTTTATTCCAAAGGTGAACAAAACTATTTTGTTATTTCTATTAATATGAAAATCTTGTTCAAAAGCTAAAACCAAATTTTACCTTTGCATTAGTGTATTCTTAATGGTATTTAACCAGTGCAGGCATACCTGTGAAACCCTTTTGTGATGGGCTGGTAAATAGCCGTTACATCATTCCTGCACTGTCCCTTCCCTGTGACAGTCAGACCTCCCCAATACCACAGCAGTTAAAGGAGTCACACCTGGCATAGGGATCAGTTGCTGCCTATTGTTAGTAAATTCTACTATTATTAATGTTCGAATATTTCCCTGGCACAGGCATTTTAGGCAAAGTTAGAAACCATACCCTCATTTCCCTCTGTGGTCTTAACATGTTGTCAAGACAAAACCAGGAAGCCAAGTGCTAGTCCCTGCTGCTCTGGAAACCCACAGACTTCCAGGATCAGTCTCAGAATCTTTTTAGTCTAAAATGAGACTTCACTCTCTCTTCTTTTTCTACTCCAAGGCTCCCCCTCTCTTCTCAAATTTTATCTTTCTCTCCTTCCAGGACCCTTAGAATAATTTTATCATTTGGCTTCAGATTTTGGATATGGAAACCAGGACAGAAATGGTTTGCAAGAAAATCTTGAATTTTCTCCTGGCCACAAATTTCCATTTAGGCAAAAGAGATGCTAAGCCTACTACTGGTATAATGTTGGGGATTGAAGATGGGAAAGGAAGGGGGAAGCTAGAGGGAGAAAAACGTAAACATCTCTTAAGTTTCTGCATCATATGATTTGATTATTAATGGCATCCAAATGAAAAAGCCTGATAGACACCATCAAAAAGATATACATGAATATATTATCTGACATATTAGGACCTGAATCCAAGACTCCATCATCCCTCTGCATACTCTATGGAAAGGTACTGCTACTTTTTGCCATCATGAATCCTTTGCTATTTTCCTCTGAATTTACCAATACTTTTCTGATGAACACATTTTTCCTTTAACTGTATTAATTCACGCAGTTAATTTATGGGCAAATATTATAGGCCCAAGAGCTATTCCATGGCTTAAAGATGATTTTACATACATATTCTAATCTAAGACATCAAGTAATTTTTAAAATTGTTTCATACAATTTTTCCCACCTCTACCAATCACTTATTAGTGTAAGATTAAGTGAGATATTTCACAGAGAAGTATCACAAATCTAAACATTTAAATAGTTGTAAAGACCATGTTTTTGTCTCTGAAATTTTTATCTCTGAAAATAGGAAATATAATTTATGTCAAATAGAAAATATTAACTGGATATTTAAAATATGTGAAATTGATAAATACTATCAATAAATCATTACTATTTATATTTTGTGTAGTAAATATTCAAACTTCTTACTTTTTAAATGATTATGAATACTAGATAATATATATTAATATGTGTTGTGTGAAAGTTGCAGATACCAGAAGGAACTTACTTTTGTAAGACCCACACAAAATAAGACTGGAAAGACATGAAGGAGAGGAGGCTCACACTTACATGTCTGAGATAAGAACTGTTTTCAAGGACTTTCTAAAAACATCACAAGAACCCCTTTCTTCGGGCATCTCCTGCTTTGATTAGGTTTATCACTAGACATTCTTTAGGACTGCAGTAATCCAGACAAAATGCCTCCAGAAAAACATTTGCCCAATAACAGCATCTCCACCAATGACCTGACAGCAAATCTCGCTTTGAACGTCTGGAACCAATGAACTCTATTTCTAAGCGGCTTACATAAATCTCTCCTTTTTTGCTAATAAAAGATTTACCTTTCCCTCACTGAATATGTTAGATTTCAGGGTCTGAAATGTTGGTTCTTGGCATGCTCATGGCCAAAGAATGACCAGAAGGGCCAAAGTAAGGCAAGCATGAGATGACATTTATTGAGGGATTATAGATAGGGTAAAGTAGGATTATAGAGCAAGAGAAAGGTATAGGTTTACAGAGCAAGATACATATGCCACAAATGACGACTTTACCCCTTGTCTTAGCAGGAAAAAAAAGAGTTTGGTTATGGTCTGGGTCTTGTTTTATGGTGTCCAGATAGGGACCTCCCAGTGGTTCAAAGGTCACCATGGAACCACTTTGATTGGACAGTTGGGAGTTGCATGACCTGAGTCTTACTAAGTGTGTGGGTTGTTCTAGGTCACTTTCTATACTCTATTGTACCTATGCTGCTTGGCTTATGAGCTAAAGAGATCTCTGCATTCTTTTGCAGTTAGCATGCTAAGTAAGTTCTGAATGGCTGATTTGTAGGGTGTTCCCGCCTATCCCAGATATGGCAGTTGCACGGGAAAGGATTAAGGTGGGGCAGGACCAAGACCAGAGACCTGGGGCCCACCCTTGTCCTTCTTCCCAGGTGGAGCAGTTGCACCAAGGCAAGGTACCCAGGATCATCCCTAGGAGACCCGGAATCCTAATCCCTCACTACCTAACAAATGCACTCGTGGTTTGCCATTCCAATGCAATCTGGATTATAATCCTTATTTCTAATTCCTGAGTAACTCAACATATTTAGAGGTAATTTTCTCTAGGGTCTTTTTTTGGTTGACAGCTGCTAAGGTGGATAAGACTGAAGTAGCCATAGATTTTTAAAAATTAAATAGTTGAATAAATGTGAAAATCATTTTATTTAGTTTTGGATAGAAGTATTTTTAGCTTTCAAATAAATAATCCAAATATACATACAGAATTAAGTTTTAGATCTGAATGAAGATGGTATCATCAACTCCATTGGAGTAAGATTCTCATGAAATACTATCACTTCTTATTGTTATCCAAATGTTCATTGAGTTGTTTTCTTTGACTTTCTATTTCAATAATTTCACTCATTTATGAAGGCAGGAAGCTTCAGCAACATCTATATGTATTTTAAGGCTGAATATTTCATATCATGTGTATTTTCCCATTATTTTAGCATATAAATATATATTGGAAACATAATAATCATCTATATTTTTTGTTTTGTTTTAGTATGCAATACTGATAACATGGGCCTTTGGTGTTCAGGTTATACTTTCAGCAATCATCTTCACAAAGAAAGAAGAGGTATGGAAAGTAAATCCTTATCAATACATCCTTTTATTTGAAATCTAAAGGAAATTGGATACCTTAGATTACTGAAACCTTTGAGCCTATGTTAAAAGCCAAAGGTAAATGTCTTTGGGGGGAAAAAGTATTTAATGGAAGTACTAGAATATAGGAAGGGGTGAGGGGTCAGATTGAAAGGGTGGGCTAGGGGAATTCATCTTTGACTTTGTTTCCATATGCTCAAGAAACTAGTTGTAAATAACAAAAAACGTAGGGGAAGCGGGAGTGGTACTGAGTTTTAGGACTTTAAATTCCTATACCCTTTCCTCTTCCCCCTCCTACCAATTCTTGCTATCACTTCTGACTTACTCACTGTACTATATTATATTTTTGTAAAGAAATCCATTTGGACTTTTACTAATTTGAAATTTAGCAGTTTCATTTAAATAAGACATACTGAATAATTCGTATATTTCTCATAGGTGGAGTGATGAGTGACATAATTATAGCAAGATTTGTGCTTATCAAATTTAGCATATAAGAAATCTCTTGAAAAAACTTTTTTAGTTATAAAACTTACATATTACAGTCTACAGTTACTTTCAATTCTTTAAGAAATTTCAGTGTTTCATTTTAGTCAAGGTCTGTCTTTGTATCATGGAGGACTGTCCTGTAGTGAAGAGAGCACGAACTTGAAGTCATATAGCTGAGTGTGCTTACAGATCAACAACGTGCTTATCAGCCCTGAGCCTATGTCCTCATCTGTAAAATATGGTTAATACCTGCCTACCTTACACAGTTATCATTAACTGGTAATTCCAGTTTCTGTCATAAAGTAGTTATTCAAGAGTTTTCTTCCTTTCTCTTAATTAATCTTGAAGGAGATCCTGATGAATTCCAATGGTGCCTAAACTTTATATCTACACTCCTATGTAATGGCCAAAGCCCCCAGAAATGTTTTCTGAATAGCCCCATTGCCCTCTAACTTCATTTGCTCTATTGTGCTTGGCATTGTCACTGGATATCTCAGCATCCAGGGTTTACTGTTAATGGCCTGGCGTTTAGAGCTAAAATTTCTTCTCTCCACACTCAAAATGTATATCTGTGTGTGTGTGTTTCTGTGTCTGTATCTTTGTCTGTGTGTGTGTATATGGGGTTTTGAAGATATGTCAGCCACAGCAGGTAGATGTTAGAAAGCTGTTTTGGTAGCAAAGCACTGGATCCCAACCCATGAGCTTCAAACTTTTGAACTTAGTGATAGACTCTGAATATAATGCATAAAAACTCTTAGCAATATGAGTTTATCAACATCACTCAAATTTACATAAATATTATTCACATAATCCTCTCCACATATATTAAGAATAAGAACTATTGATTAATAACTACCATGTGCCAGAGATTGTTATAAGCACTCTACAGGGATTATATTATTAATCCTCACAACATCCCCTTGAGATGCACTGTTAGTTCTACCTTATCGAAGAGGAAACTAAGGCTTTCAGATGAGAAATATTTGCTAAAATATTTCATGGCCAGATGACAGAGCCTGTACTCAAATACTTCTTAGCTGACCCCAGAGCTAATAGCTTTGTTTATATCAATTTGTCTTCTGCATTCAGACTGGATTAAACTCTTGTAAGCCTCTAAATCTTTTATGCCAAGACCCAGGTAAAAGTGTATTTTTATGGACAGTCATGTGGAAGTGTGATTAGAGGACAAAAGGGTATGATCTAAGGGTGATAAACCAGGGAAAATTTATCAAGATCTGTTTGTTCAGATTCTTTTTGGCTTCTGGGTATAGAGAGAGAGAGATCCCTCTGGAATGAGGATCTTATAGCCTAGTTTCAGGGAAGATAGATCAGAAAACTTTTTTATGACCTATTATACTTCAGGGGAGAAAGATGAGAGAAGGTCAAAGAGTGACCTTCATGCTTCTGCAGCTTTTTAAAATTTCCTTCAGCTTAAAATACTCAGTATGCAAAGGTGCTGTATTTTGGGGATATCATGTTCTAAGTCTTGACAGCATTATGAAAGGATAATATTTTAAAATAACTCTTGTAAAAAATGCAATGGACACATGTTAATGATTTTATGTAATGTCTTGATTAATAAGGGAACCAGTAAGATATAAAAACCAATTCAATAGAGAATCTAAAGACAATAAACTTATATAGGCCATCACTTATTAGATGCAAAACAGGCTGGCTTGTAGAGAGGAAGAATTAAATGTACCCTCACCAGGAAAAATTTATTTGCACTTCTCTGTCCAAGAATCGTTTGAATAATTATGATTTTCTACAATTTACAAAGTGGTAACATAAATTAAGTTATAACCCATGAAAGGTAGCGTTAATAAAATTTGTATTTTATCTGGAAATAAAATAGACCATGAAAGGTACAGAGACCCATAGATTCGAATTGAAATGTGCTAGAAAAGCCTAGTTTCCATTCAAAAGACACTCAGTAATCTTTTTTGGTCCAGTTATCAAAGACTTTCACAGTTTTCCTGAGGGTTTGAAAAGAAATTTCCCTTAGATATTCAGGAGAATAGAACATTACTTCCTCCCTAATCATGAAATGAACCTAATATATTCTTCCTATAGATTACAAAGTGAAAGACCAAATGCTTTGACACTCACTGAGATTATTAAAAAGAGTAACAAAAAAGAAAGAAAATACTTATAAATACACAGAAAACAGTAAACTGACATTGAATACTCTCTTGGTGTTGGTACTCCTGAGGAACCATCAGGATATGTTTCTATGAAATTTTCACTTTTTATACAATTTTCAACAGGTTCATCAACTATGGCGTGATAAAATTGATTTAGTCATTTCTGAGTATGGATCTAAAGATAAGCCTGAAGAAATACCCAAGTGGACTATTCTGAATGCTTTACAGAAAACAGTAAGATGAAATTCACTAAAATTAGATGTCAAAAGTGACTACTACAGGATAGGAGAGAGAATAGAGGCAGGGGATTGAGGAAGAGGATTTAGAGTTTGTTGTAGTTCTTCCAAACAAACTGGGTGGAATGGCGTTGTCGCCACTCACAAATCTCGAGTTTTCTTTTATCTCCTTTTGTAACTCTTATCTTTTTTTCTGATTAATTGATGTACATTTTAAGGTGGTTGCATCTGGAAAAGAGTTGGCGGTTTTTTGCAAAATGGGAGAGTCTGTCCTGCTGCACCCACTGGGAGATAAGTCTAAGCAGTAGACCCTGCTGGCAGCAGAGTAGCATGGTGGTCACCATTTGAACCTGCATGCCAGGACTCTCATGCAGTAGTTTTGTGACCCTGGGACAAGTAACCCTCTACATTTACATATTAGTAAAACTCCTACCTCTGTTTGTCAAGAATAAATGAAGTAATAGATAGAATATATAGTTCATATTTGACAGTTAAGATTTCTCTAGGCAGGTGCAGTGGAAGGGTAAGAGAACTTTCATTGTCATCCAAATGGTTTACAGGAACAGATCAGCACCTGGAACATAGTAAGTCTCAATAAAGAAAATAGCAGACATTTGCATAGTGCCAGACCTTTTTCTAAGTGCTTTGCATATATCAACTCATTTAATCCCCCTAATCCAATGAGGTAGGAGCTATTATCATTTTATAGATGAAGGATGAAAAATTTAGTAACTTAACCAGGATTACATAGCTAATAAGTGGCAGAGCCAAGATTCAAACCCACACAATCTGGCACCAGATTTTGTACTCTTTACTGCTATACCTAGATGCCTCACATAAAACAATAGTTATCATTTTTAGTACATGTGATAACAGAAATGAGATCTTACATTTTAAGAAAATTGAAATGTAATTACAAATACTTTTACTCATCTTATTTTTCTCTGATATATGTGATCTGTATGTGTATTGCATTTTCAGACTGCATTACAACTTGCAGCAGAGAATTGAACTTTCCTATGGTCATAAAGCGATAGACAGGAAAATATGTATATGGCCTCACTATTATTCATGAGATCTAGTTTACACTTCCTTGCCACGAATATAATTGAGATAACATGTGTAGGTTTTGTTGGTTGAACTAATTTTCCGTACCCTAACTGTGAAGCACTATTTTAGTCATTTAGCATTTCCTAGATTACACTAAGATTGTTAGTGCATATGGTAACAAAGGCAGTATTGATGTTATCATTTTCAATAACAGGTATAGAAAACAATTAAATATTCATGACAATTTTTATTTCCTAGGTGACAAATATGTAAGCTGGTTCTTTCACATCCTCCCCACTCAGCTTGATAGGATTCCTGAATCAGCACTGAAAATGAGACATTTATTAGAAGTTTGATCATTTCTATGACTAGTGTTGTTGTCCTTTTTTGGTTCTTTGTGGCAGTTTTTCACACAATACCAACTTGAAAGTTAACATCTCACATTAACCATAGGAGAAGAGAAATAGACTTGAATCTTTTTTTAGGTATGCTAACCTCATATGACAGCATATTTTGAGTAAATATAAAGAGAACTGCTATAGTTAGGAGCAAGATATGGCTCAGGTTGTTCTCTGTTTTATATTCTAGCCCTAAACATCCTTTATATATAGGCATATCAAGTATATCTTCTCTAGTCCTGGACTCCCATAAGATAAAATTCAGATATAATAATTTTATGCAACCATAATTCTCTAATATAAGCAGATGTCCTTAGGTCTGGTTGATAACAATAGCAGCAACAAAGTAATGAATTAAAATATACAAAAATACACTTATTTATTTAACTCATTACATTTCAATGGGGGAAAATTAATAAATTATCTTCATCACAAAAACACTTCAGTATACAGTATCATATAATTAACTGCATTTTGAATATTTTATAGTAAAATTCATACGTTTTTCTCCTAGTTACAGTGCTGTGGCCAACACAATTATACAGATTGGATGAAGAATAAAAATAGAGAAAACTCAGAATTGGTGCCATGTTCTTGCACGAAATCTATGTTAAAAAAATGGTTTTGTGATGAGCCACTGAATGCAACTTACCTAGAGGTAAAGATAAGTCAAGGCTTCTCCAAGTGTTTATAGTAGTTTGTTTGTTTGTTTGTTTGTTTTACAGGTCAATTTAGAATTCTGAGTAAATTTTTATATAAAAGTAATGTTATTCATGATGACCACATTCTTAAGCCAATTCCATAAATTGAACACATAATTGTGCAAATTTACTATTATTTCAGGTATATAATAAATAAATAAATTATCTGGGGATATGTGATTTAAGTGCTCTTGGAACTTGGTATACCGTCATCCTTACTTCCCGACTTTCCTTGAAAAACCTGGCAGAAAGAGGAGGCACTTTTGTCAAAGCTCTGGTAGCTGCAATACCAGAAGTAAAAGGGCATGTGGGTTGGCAAAAATGGAAGGGATGGGACCCCTGAGAAGACAAAAGTGGTGTTCAGGTGTGTGTGGCAGAAGCAAAAGTAAAGGCTAATATGGAGCCACTGCTATTTACAGGTATGAGATATTGATAAACTAAAGATTTCCATCCCAAGAACTTGTAATACTTTGTATAGTTTGTACACTGAAGTTATTCTAATTTTAAGATGTATCATTTCAATTACATAATTAATTGACAGATTAAATAGAGAATTACATTTCTGAAAAATGTGGGAAATAATATTAGGTTGTTAAGTATGGAATGTCTGATTTCCTTAAGTACTAAGTTTGACAGTTGATATCTCTGACATTTCACTTTGACATTTCTTGTTTATTTTTGTTTATTGTGAAGGTATATCCTCATTCTTTCAAATACACAGTTTAGCTTGTGATTATCTTTCAAATTTTTTTAGAACAATTTTTGTGAAACCATGACTAAGTCAAAAATTCTTTTTATTTTTGAATATGAGTTCCCTCATGGAACCAATGCAGCACAGACAGCCCAAAGTATCAATGAAGTGTTTGGCAAGTATGTGGCTAATGAATACACAGTAGTTAATAGTTTGAGAAGTTCCATTCTGGTGATTTTTATCTTGAAAATGAGCTGGGTGGGTGACCTGAGACCAAGGTGGATAATGATGAGATGAAAGCTGTAGTGGAAGCGAATCCATCCCAACCTACACATGAATTAGCAGCAAGGTTTGACATTACTATTCTAACAATATTGGACCATTTGAAATAAATTGGCAAGGTAAAGAAAGCTGGATAGATGGGTTCTGCATGAATTAAACTAGCATCAGGAGAAAATAGTCTCAAAGCTTGCCTTTCTTTGCTGTCATGACATAAAGGCAAACCATTTCTACACTGTATTGTTATATGTGATGAAAAATGAATTCTTTTTGACAATCACAAGCATTTGGCACAATGGTTGTATAAAGATGAAGTGCCAAAACACAGTCCAAAATGGAATATTTATCAAAAAAAGCTAATGGTGTCTCTTTGGTGGTTCAGTACTGCTATTATCCACTACGGTTTCATGAAACCTGGTCAATTGCTTACAGCAGATGTCTACTGCAACCAGTTGGATGAAATGATGAGGATGCTTACAATTAAGCAGCTGAATTTGGCCAATAGAGGCAGGCCAATCCTCTTGAAAGACCACATGTAGTAAAAAAACAATGCTACTCAAACTACAGAATCTGGACTTGGAAACTCTCTTTCATCCACCATATTCCCTAGACCTTGCATCAACTGACTACCACTTCTTCCAGGCTTTGGACCACTTCTTGCAAGGAAAAATATTCACTTCTCAACAAGCCATGGAAAACGCCTTTCATGATTTCATTGCCACTTGTTCTCCAGGCTTCTTTTGCTGCTGGCATAAGCAAGCTACTGTTACGATGGCAAAACTGTTGATAGTTTAGGCACATACTTTGATTAATTGTACTGCTTCTTGTTGGAGATATAATAAATTAAAATTTTGATTATAAATCAGACATTTCATATATAATGACCTAATAATTTTAGATGGTGGTAAATACGGTAGTGCCCCCTTATCTGCAGTTTCACTTTTTGAGGTTTTAGTTATCAGTGGTCTACTGTGGTCCAAAAATATTAAAATTACAGAAATAAACAATTCATAAGTTTTAAATTACACGCCATTCTGAGTAGTGTGATGGAAATCTTGCGCCATCCTGCTCTGTCCCTCCCAGGACGTGAATGGTTCCTTTGACCAGTGTATTCATGTGTAGATGCTACCCACCCTTTAGTCACTTATTAGTGATCTCAGTTATCAGATTGACTGTCAAGTTATTGTAGTGCTTGTGTTCACATAAGTCTTATTTTACTTAATAATGGCCCAAAGTGCAAGAATAATGATGTCAGCACATTGTTATAATTGTTCTAGTTTGTTATTGATTGTTCTTAATCTCTTACTGTGCCTAATTTATAAGTTAAACTTTTTTATAGGTATGTACATATAGGAAAAAACAGAGTATATATAGGGTACAGTATTATCCAGGGTTTCAGGCATCTACTGGGGGGTCTAGAAATATATTCTCGGTAGATAAGGGAGACTACTGACTGTGTCCTGATAAATTACAGTAGTCTGTAGAAAAGCAAATCCCTTTCCAAAACTTAATGCATTTCTGATTTTAATTACATGACAACATCTTAGCAACTTTAAAATTAGCAACTGAGGTGTCCTGCTATCATATGAAGTTTTTGGTCCACAAGTCCAATCTCCAGTTAGGCCCTAACTTGCTATTTAGACTTTGGTGAATTAACAATTTCTATGTGCCTTTCCTTTGTAATAGAATTACGTCTAAGGCCATTTTCATCTCCAAGCCAATCTAAGTAACTTCTTTTCCTTAGGGTTGTGAAAGTAAAATCAGCACATGGTACAATGCAAATGCTTTAACTTTAATTGGAATTAACTTTGGACTTTTGGCTTTCGAGGTAAGCTTTTGTTCATGTGTTTAAAGATAAAAGATATTAAGTATAATCTATACAGAATAGATTGCAGAACAACCAGGTGAAGACCTAATCAGATAAGTGAATACAGTAAGAGTCAGGACCTTGAGACTGTTCATACCCAGGAGGGGTGAAGCTAATCCCTTAATTAGCCAGGTGGGTGGAGCCTGTTAATAAGTAGTCATCCTAGAAGTAGAGTTTCATTGCTTTGAGATATCTGTCTGTCTGTCTATCTATCTTTCTCATATTTCTTCCTATATCTAAGGTATACATTATATATATTTATGATACATATATATTTTTCCCCTATCTTGGCAATAAGAGTACCATGTTGATTAGTCTGCAAGTTAGCAAACTTCTGAAATCTAAGCAGATGTTTTACATTAGTAGGATCCACTATTCACTCGTATACTCATTCATTTATTTATTCATTTACTCATTCAATGAATTTGGAGGGAGGAGAGCATCTACTGTATGTCAGGTACTGTACTAGAGTTGGAGAGACAAGAAGATGCAACAACCTGCATGGTATCTGTGGCAGAATTAGGATTCAGAAGCAGGTCGCCATTCTCCAGTCTCAGTTAAAGACTGGTAAGAACAAGTGCAGACTATGGATTCAAAGAAACTGTAAGAGTGGGTAGATTATCATAGTGGAGACTATCGCATTTGAACAAACATATAATGTATCATTTTCCAGAATAGGATGCTGATCCTGCATTTGATTATATATTGATCCACAAAGCCATGACCTAAGGTTCCATCTCTTCAATTGGTAACAGCTTTAATCTCAGAATGGTAGTAAACTAAGACATTCTTGTAAGCATTAATGTCATTGTTTTAAAATGTTTATTCTCTATTGTATTCATGTTGGAGTATTTAAGACAAGACTAGAGAAGGGGATGGTATCTGTGCTCCATTTTATCTTCTACCCTTTGTACACCACCTTTTATGATCCTTTACCAAAAATAGGCATTTTTATAGGTTTAACGACATAGAAAGATGGACAAAAAACAGATCAGCAGTTCATCAAAGCATCTAGTCCAATGATAGCCCATGTATTAAAATATAAGAAATTTTCCCTTTTTCTACTCTATACATGAATTTAGTGACAGCTGAGTTACTCTAAAAGACTCATTCTGCAGATTTATTACACACAATTATATGTGCCTTACTCTGAAATTTTCTTGCCTTGTTTTATCCTTTTTTCCCTTACAATATGCGTTTTGGCGAGTATATAGTAAGTGTTAACTTTATAAATTACTCTTATTGGTTAAGTTGTGATCTCCTATTGTTTTCTTCTCTTCCAGGTTTTGCAAATCTCATTAACTGTTTGTTTCATCAGACACGTCAAGAATAGAATACATACAGAAATGTGATCTTTGGATTTTAATTTGTCCAGAAAAAACCAGTTAATTCTCAAAATAATCAGATTATATTCTTTTATTCCAAAAATGTTTTGAATTACATTAAACTTTAGGATGTATTCAAGTCATTTATTATATATAATAAAGAATTATTGACAATTATAATAACACATTCATATTTTATTAATTTTATTTTTCAAAATAAAATTTTCAAATTCTGCAGTTACAAACTTTACTTTTACTTATTTTCTGAATTTAAAGGATATCATCATATATACCAAATCCAAAATGTGGTAAAGTGTCACCATATATTTTAAGTTCTTATGTAGAGAAAATAGCTTATGATGTTCAGAAAATGCTAGTTAATTAAGCAGTTATAACATACCTTTCATTTGCAGATCTTAAGAAATCAATACTGTTTGTAGGAGATTTAAAAGAAAGAAAATCACGGCACTAGCTTCTGTACTGAATTAATCATTTATCTCTCTCTTCTCATAATGCTTGCAAGTGGATAATAAAATTGGAGATTTAGATATACTTTAGTGGCAATAATACAATATTAAAATAATAGTGAAGTGTTAACTGTAGCAAAAATAATCCATTCTAATGCTCACTGAAATCCCATACTTTTTGCTTGCTCCTTTTTTCTTCTCTATTTTTCTTAAATTTTGTTCAGTGTATGTGTGCACAATTCTCTTGAAGGATATAAAAATAATATACCTGTCCTATTTTCCTAACAGTGATATTGTGAAAAAAGAAAAATAAATCCTTTGAAAAATGAAAAGTGCTATACAGGTGTGAGGTACTATCATTGTTGTCCTTAATAGGAAAAGGTTGTGCTGACCTTGAAGATGTGAAGAAAAAGTAGATTAACTGAAGATCCTGCATTTCTCCAATTCCAATAGAAAGCTCATTTTCATTTACCAATTCAATCATATCTCTTTTCATTCATATATTCAGAACAGTGCAGATTTCAGAGACTTATGGATTTTTTAAAGTTAGCATAAAAGAAAATACAATAACTATTTTCTCTAATGCAAACTTCTTTAGGTTTATATATGTCAAATAGACATACCTTCTATTCTTTGGGAAATATTCTCTTGGGATTTAAAACTCATCTTCACATTCCTGTTTTGTCTAAAATATGCCATGGGAAACACTGATAATAAAAAGATCTCTCCTACTTGGGAATTGAAAACCAAATTATTGTTTATCAAGTAAATATTATAGATTATTTGATCATATATATTTGATTTTGCATCAAGAAAAAACTGCCTTTATATATTAGATTTCTTATTTTCAGTTAATACAGGTAATTCAAAAAGTATATGCACCACTGACTGAATCTGTCACTCTATGATTCTAGGAAATATTGTCTTGAAGTAATTTACTTTATATCTTGAGTAAAATAAAGACTTATTTGGTAAAATGAAATAGAGTAGAGCAGAGTAATGTCTCTCTCCTTGACCTTGTTTTTTAATGTCTGAAATAGAAAATTTGGAGAGGTCTAAAAATTAATCAGCATCAGAAGTGAACTAGTGAATCAGAATTTAAGACAACACCTAATTCTGACTTTCCCTTCAAATTGTCATATCACTTACAAAAACACATTTAACTTGATTCAGGCTCACCATTTCAATTATGCTTCCAGAAATTAGGGCTATTTTGTGATGGTGCTTTATAATTAGAATATTTTCAGATTCTTCTAGGTAGGGATATATGCATTCAGTCAACAGCATTTATGGAGCACCTATTAATACTTTTCACCAGTGGACATTGCTAACTGTTGGGATGTGAAGATGAATAGGTATACACGACTGGCTTCGTGGACATGAAGCTTGTATTTAGAAGAGCCCCACTCTTGGTTTAATACTTGGGAGTTGCCTTGTTGAAATTCTTAATAATTTTAAAATAAAAGACATCACAGTTATATTTTGCACTGAACTTTGTAAGTTATGTAGCTGGCCCTGTCCTTGCAGTTAAACTTGGAGTTCAGTTACAAAGCCAGATATGTGAACAAATAAATTTTATATATGTGATAATTTTTATGGAAACCCAGAGAAAGAATAACAGTTTATCATAGAGGTTCAGAGAGCACTTTGGAAAGTAAAGTCATTAATTTAACAATTACCCATTGAGCAACTACTGTGTGTTGGGCATTGTACTAAGTGCTAAAGAAAGAGCAGTGAATGAAACAAAATAAAACAAAAAAAACCATTGCCCTCCTGGAGGTTACCATCAAGTCAGGGGTGCCAAACAACAAAATATAAACACAACTAGATGTCATGTTATGGCTAGAAGTGCTGTAGAGAAAAATAAGGAAGTAGAATAAGCAGTGTTGGGGAGTTATGGAGAGAGCAGTTTTAAACAAGATGTACAAAAAAAGGCCTCACTGAGAAAATGACTTTTGAATAAAGAACGGACAGAGATGAGAAAGTAAGAGGAACAAAAATTGCAAACAAGAGGAAACAGCAAGGAGAAGGAAAGAAAGTTACAAAGACAAAAGTAGGCATGCTGAGTTTAAGGAAGGGAAGAGAGCAATGTGGCTAGAGTGAAGAGAGGGAGCAGTTGGAGGACTGGGTAGGACTAGGGAAGAGTTCAGAGGGGGAAAAGGTCTTAAAAGGACTTGGTAGGCACTCTCAGGGCTTTTGTTTTTACTCAAGTGAGTTGGGAAGCAATTAACAGATTTTGCACAAGTGATGTGGTCGGACCTGTATTTTAATAGGAGCTGGCTGCCATCTTAAAAATAGATTTAAAAGGCACAAGTGTGGAAGCAGGAAGAACATACTGGATTTTACTTAATAATCCACAAAAGAGATAATGATAGGTTTGGCCGGAGAGGAGAGGTGGAGTTAGTAAGAAGAGATCAGATTCTGTGTACATTCTGGGGTGAAATCATTGGAATTTGCCCACAGTTTGAAAGTAGGGGTGTGAGAGAAAGACGGGAGTGTCTTTTGGTTCTGGGACCTGTAGTGGGGGAAAAGAAAAGAAAACAAGAAAGAGAAGAGTCAAGGATGACTTGAGTTACCTCAATAAAGCTGTTAAAAGAACAAAGGGTAACTTGAGTAATGCAAGGATGAAGTTATTATTTATTAAGATGGGAAAGTCTTTGGGAGAAACAAGGTAATTTCAACACTTGGTACTTTAAAAACCCTACTGAAATGATTTGTTATATGTCTGCATCCCCCACTAGTATGCAAGAAACTCAAGGCTAGGGATTATTTTGAGTCATCTTTGCAACTCCAAAGCTTTGATCAGAACATGACAATGTAGTTGGCCAATAAATGTTAATGAACTTAAAAAGTCAGGTTACTCAGTACGCCCTCAGAGAAAGCCCAGTTGCCGTCTTAGGTTGTCTGACGCCGACTGTACTCCATGGTTTTGATTTCATTGGGCTATCATCCATATAAACTGTCCAAACTTGTTTGGTAAACAGGAGCTATTGGTTCAATTACTCACTGCCACCCACATTTTCTGTCTCCAGGAGCCTGAATGAGAGACGTTGGCAGAATCAAAACTTCTTTAAAAGGATTTCGTTGAAACAAATTTTTAGTAGAATAACACAACAGAAATACTATCAGACAGCACCAAGATTTTGTTTAATGTTTGTGACATTTGTTTAATATTTGTATGCCTTTATTTTCTTTTTCTGCTCTTAGAGGAGTAACTGTCTAGGGACATAAGAGTCCCTGGCAAAAGGAAGACACAAAAAATCTGAAGTTTTTACTACCATGAAATAGGGTTGGAAAACAAACAAATTGCTTTATACTGCCTGTTACATTCCACTGTTTAGCCTTTTTCATTTATTTTTCTTTTTTATTCTTTTTTTATTTGTGGAGTCACCTATTGTATTAAAAAGAATAATAACATATGTCCAGTAAATCTATAAATAATTATTGAATAATAATGGATATTTAACACTGTACAAATTATATAACCAGAGAGAGCAGAAGCTATTCCTTGACAAATTAAATTATAGAGATTAAGCCTTCAGTAGTATTCTGAATATTTGGAACAAAGTAAAAGACAATATTTTTGCATAGGAGCCTTTATAATGTGAAAATAAAGTACATAACAGTTGTTAAAATGTATCAAAACTTATTACTAATTGCATTCAAATACAGTAGACATTCATTCTTCTGAATGAGAAGATTAATGGACTGAAACATGCAAAATTACTGATTTCCTCAATTAATAGTTTATTGCAGTTGCATATTTTATTTTAGGGGAAAAATGTAAAAGATAATAGACAACAGACTATGTCTGTAAAAATCCCAATAGGTTTTTATTAAAATACAAGCATTTGCTTAATATATGTTTAAATACATATACATATTTAATAGTTAAATAATCATATGTAGTGAAATTAGAAAGAAGATAAATGAAAAAACAAAATCAGTCATTTCATAATGAATCTTCTAGGGTTTAGACATAGTAAAGTGCTTATAAATCAAAATTTATAACTGATTCTAATGTAAGTTGTTTACCATTTATTTATTTATTTATTTATTTCACCCAGGAAGAAATGCTATTTTTCCATTTTAAATGTGTTGCTATTACTATTAAAACTTCAGAGAACATAAAGTATTAGGAAATATGTAAACAACAAACTCAGATATGAGTAATTTTCATATCATATTAAGTATATCACTATTGTTTCTAAATACTATTAAGTAAAAAATGGCTAACATGTCATGAATAACAAATTTAAATCAATTGAGACATAATAATTTCCTGTGTTAAAAACTACAAAATGTTTTAAAAGGTCTAGGATAATTCTACAAGAAAATTTGGCAACCATTATGAGCAACCTAAAATGAATTAAGAACAAAACAGTCACAGGATTGGAAAAATTATTTTTCATGTCTATATGATATAAAGATACAGAATTTTAGTGTTTACTTTTGTGTCTATTAGTGTTTGACTTTTAAGTATAAAACTTTTCTTACAAATACACTTTACCTGGTCTAGTATTGGATACCAGCAAGTGTGCATTTATTAGTAATTCTTATTAAACATAAGAAACAGGTTACCCTGTATCCCACTGTACACATTTATTATACATCTATATTACACCTTTATAGTATTGTATATTCATCCATTTTCATTAGGAATATTGTACTAGAGTCACTTTTCCCACTCAAGAATTTCATCCTTCAGTTTTAGTATATTTCAAAGCCAACCAATCCTTTTCCCATATTGTCTCTGACTTCTCTTCAATGTATAGACACTGTACCAGATATGAATTTGTTATCAGAAAATTCAGTGTTTCAGAAATATCACCTATCTTCATTTTTTTCTGAATTAAATCTGTGAGCCCCAATACCACAACCATTGCTGTTTGGATCTTTTCTTTCTCTAGGCTTCTCTGGGAGAGTCGTGTGTTGCCTAGAGGATAAAAAAAGAAGGCCGCTCATTTTCTGAGCAACCAGGTCTCACTAAGCCCCCTATTACCACCACTCCATAAATTCTTGAGGTATGGGATAGACTAAGGTTTGCCTGACTTATTTGGGCCACCCTCTTGCGAGTCTTGCAAGAATGTCTTGCAGTATATGTGAGCAGTTGCTGTGGTTTGAATGTCCCCTCCAAAACTCATACTCAAATTTAATTGCCATTGGGAAAATATTAAGGGGCGGGAGCACTAAGAGATGATTAATGTTGTTACCTTGTCAGTGGGTTGTTATAAAAGCCACTCCTGCCCTCTCCTGTTCTCTGGATCTCGCCCTTGCTTGCCCGATTGTCTTCTCCCATGGTATGACTTAGCATGAAGGCCCTCACCAGAGGTTGGCCCCTTGATATTGAAATTTGCAGCCTCCAGAAACTGTGAGAAATAAATTTATTTTCTTTATAAATCACCCAGCCTGTGGAATTCTGTTATAAAAACAGAAAACAGACTAATTCAGAGGGTCGGGAGTAGTGCAGGTATTTGTTCTCAGCCTTGAAGCCTCAACCACAGTCTACACTTGGACCAGTTTTGGGCTCTGGATTTGGCCCCTCCATCATACTATAAACATACATCAAATAAATTAATTTGTTAAAGAGAACATGTTTGTTTTTTTTTATTTAGAATCTCATGCTCAAAATAAAAGACAATATTCTTTACCTGATAAAGACACTTTTTTCCCTAGAGACTCTTTGTGTAGGAAAGAGTTAATGTAGCAGGCTTGAGGCTGCCTATCCTCAGAAAGTCCTGCTTGCTAGGTTGACCCTGAGCTGATGTCTGGGAACTTGGCTGATAAACAGCTTCCTACACCTATATAACATATCCCTTAAATAATGGTGTCTCACTGTACCTAAAAGTTTCTGCAAACAATGTGATTGATGCTGAACACCTGCTTTCCCTTTGGGATTCTGGAATTTTGGTACATGCTAGGGAGAAGGTGCCCATGTGACCAGTCCCCATAAAAATCTTGGATGTAATGAGCTTCCAGTAGAAAACCTGTAATGAGCTTCCAGTAGAAAACCCTTCATGTGTGTTGTCACGACTCATTGCTGGAGGTATTGCATGTGTCCTGTGTGACGCCATTGGCAGAGGACTCTTGAAAGCTGGTGCCTAGTTTCCTCTGTCTATTGCTTCATTGAACCTTTCTCTTTGGGGGGCTGCCTTTGTTTGTAATATTTTGCTGTAATACATTTTAGCCATGAGTAAAACTATATGCTGAGTCCTTTGAGTCCTTCTAGTCGTGGATACCTGAACCTGGATTTATCCTTAGGACCCTCAAAATACTCCCTGAAAGGGAGAATTGTATTTTAGCAAAGGGTTCACAGTCATCTAAGATTCGGGGATGATGCTATCAATACACTGATATTTATTACTTTTACCCAGACTATTTTCTTTGTATTTTTATTGTCTTAGTTAATGTCAATACTAGCTTATAACTATTTTCATTTGTCAGTCTTATTTTATTCCACCATCAAATCAGTCACTAAATCAATCTGAGCACATTGGATTTAAAAAACAAACAAACAAACTTCTATTTCTCTCCATGTGTTTGCTCATACTGTTCCCATCGCCTAAGTGCCTCCTCCAACTCTCCCATTGGTAGAAGCCAAATGACCTTTAAAAACCACTGAGAGGTGGGTAATGCATAGTTTTGGACTTAGATGGTCTTGGTTCAAATCGCACCAATTATTAGCTGTGACCTTGAGCAAGTTACTTCACTTTTCTGTAGTTCAGTTTCCTTATTTGAAAAATGCACATAATAAAAAGTTATCCCATGAAGTAGGTATTATTATGTTAGGATTAAATGTCTTGATTGTTATGAAGTATTCAAAACTGTTACCTAATGCATTGTAAGTGAACACTATTTACATATTTGTAAAATAAAGATATTATACTGACTTCCTAATTGCTCTGAGGAACATATTATACTGGCTTTTTAATTGCTCTGAGGAATATACACGGTGTGCCAGTGACTGGAGTCCACAGAGTGTGGGTGACAGAGTAGACTTTGAGAGAGATGAATAATTTCCTGTCTTGATAAGCTGGACTTAACTAGCCTCCTAGTCTCCTGGAGCAACACACAGAATAGCAAGTTGTTACTGTGTATGATTTCAGGAATGCCTCAGGGGGGCACTGTTTTAATAGATCTAGATTTAATTTCACATGAAAATCTGTCAAACATCACTAATCCCCTCAAAATGAATTGTGAACAAATCAGCCACAGCATCAGAATGTTGATTTTAAAATCTATAGGGTATTGAAAAAATACTGAGCCATAGTGTTTATTTTTGGGTCTACCAGTGTTTGACTTTGAGTTATAAATATTTTATTCTATATCCAACCAATGAGGGGCCTCTTGACCCTCTGAAGAGGATTTGAAATGAGACTAGAAAAATATCTTGTCATCTTCCCACACTTTCTGCCACTCTGCTTGTAAGTGCTCCATAAAAACAGTTCTAGCTTTGTAGTCCTCTGGTCCATTGACCTCTCCACATTCTCACTATTCACACCTACCTCCTGTCTTCACCTCTTTTTAAAATTTAATTAGTTTCATGATTCATTAGTAGCATCTTTAGAATCACCCTTATATCTCCCTTAATCTCAGCATCCAAGTCTACGCTGGCCCTCCTGTAGCTGAAATTTACTGGAGAAAATATTACAATTGTGCAGAACACTATAAAATAATCATCACGGATATTAAATCAGCACTCAGTACTTCCTGGCAATGCTAGTGGTTTTCTGGTAAGGTTTTGCTATCATAGGGAGTAAGACTGTGTGCATGGTATTATAGAGTGGAGGAGATGTAGATTTTATAGGAACTGTAAAAATGACCATAAATAATGAATATGTAAGTACATGCTCCCTGTTTATAGACTTAGCAAAAGTTCATCTTAATCCTTAGACCAGTATGTTACGGCAGGGAAAAAAACATATAGGTTTATGAATTAAATGACCTGAATTTGAGCCCTGGACTTGCTCCTTATAGACTTTCTAGAGTCACATAATCATTGAGCTTCAGAAGCTCCATCCCAACTAACTTACTTCAAATGATCCTGACAGCAAACAATTGAAATATCTGGAAAGCACTCTTTCCTTACTAAAGAATGAGGTACAGAAGGGAATTTGTGGATAGCTGCCTTCATGCGCAATTGTATTTCTCTTGTTTGTCTCTCAGCCTCCAACTATGAGCTATGAACATCAGTAGCTTTAATTTAGAAGCTGCTGAAAGAAATAACTCTCTTCATAAGTCTTCCATCAAATTGTCTCCCAAAAGCTCAATGCATTCCCTAACACTCTTCTGGAATCCTAGCTATGGTTTTTTGGAGATAATACCAAGGGATCATTAATTTTTTCTTTACATGTCATTGGATTTGAGGTACAGTGTTTTCTTAATTTTTTGTAAAGTTCCTGAAATTTCATTATGATGTATGTTATTGTTCCATGCCAGTCCAACTGGTCTAAAACAAATTGGGTGTACTGCAACTCAATTCTGCAACTAGCCACCTGGAGTTAGCACAGACCACACAAATTAAAAGGTATTGTCCCTAATAAAACTGCCCTTACTTCATACATTAGCCACACTTAAGAGGTCAACAGGGGCCACCCATACTTCTAACTGACTGGCTATAAATTTGGAGGTTTCCATGACTCCCTCAGGTTCTATAATTTGCTAAAATAACAAACAGAACTCAGGAAAGCACTATACTTTATGATTACAGTTTTATTACAAAGAACATAAATCAAGAGGGCAGCCAAATTAAGAGACATATACTGTGAGGTCTGGAAAGAAAAACAGAGCTTCTGTGGACTCTCCATGTAGAATCAGGACACATCATCCTCCTGGTATACAATGCTTTCACCAACTAGGAAGTTCCACTGAGTCTCAGTGTCTAGAGATTTTACTTCAGCTTCATTATATAGGATGATTGATTAAATCATTGGCCAGATGATTGAACTCAATTTCCAGTCTTTCTCCTATCCCCTGAGGTTGGAACTTGGGCTGATATCATGTGACTCAAAGCTCCAATCCCTAAATCACATGGTTGGTTTTTCTGGAGTGGCCAATCCCCATCCTAAATCATCTTGCTAACATAAGCTAATTAGGGGACAATCATGAGTTACCTTATTGACATAAACCATCAAAGTCTGCTGTAAATCCTATCACTCGGGAAACCCCAAGAATTTAATTGTTTCCTTCCAAGGAACGAAAGACAAAGGCCAACTATGCTGTTTTTATTACTAATAGATTTACCAATAAATGTGAAATTTACAGGTGTATGAATGTAACATAGATAGCACATAATATTTACTGTGTATTAGCCAGCAGTTAGTATAAGTCAAAGTACTTCAGTTTGCAGCTCCATCCCTCATCAGTTCTGTCACCTCCCCAGACAGTTATCTAACTTTAATTCCTCAGTTTTCTCATTTGAAAATGGTGAAAACAAATTGTCTACCTCTTGCTACTTATTAATACCTACACTAGCCCCTGCTAGTTTCTGTGCTCTATCAACCCTCCAAAAAAATTAGAGAAAAATGTCTCCAAATATGTTGAGTTTATTTGGGAATGAGAAATGAGGATTATAATCTGGGATGCACAAAGTAGGCAGCCACACGTACATCCAGTAAGGGAAGGGTAAAGGGGAAGCTTTTATTGGCAAAAAGGGAGAGGTTCATGTAAGTTGCTTAGGAAAAGAGTTGATCAGTTCCAGAAGCGTAAAGCCAGAATTGTCATCAGTTCATTAGTGGAGATGCCATTACTGGGCAAATGTCCTTTCCAGAGCATCTTATCTGAATCACTGAAGTACTAAAGAGTGTCTAGTAATAAATCTTGTGGTAGAAATATGGAAATACATGTAAAACGTGCAATCTGTACAAAGCAGATGTGTGAAGGACATGAAGGGATTTTTTATAGGGTTTTTAGAAAGTTGTTGGAAACAGTTATTATCTCAAACATGTAAGCATGAACCCCCTCTCCTTTGTGCCTTCCCAGCCCTATTTTGTCTGTGTCTGACAAAAGCGACTGGTATCTGCAACTTCCACAGCTCTTAATGTCATGGACTTTGTCTTGTTCATTTTCATATCCTTTCTAGAGCACATGGGAGCTCACAAATACATGACCAAGGGACTTTCATGGATTTCTGATGAAAGGACATAATCATTATTTTGTGTTTTAGTTACTTCAATTACTTTCATTTGGCTCAAAAGGTTGGAAAGAATCAGGAATTAAGAGGAGTTTTATCAGCCTTCTTTCACAAGAACAAGAAATGGAAAACTCAAGTCAAATTGACCTAGTCAAAATAGGGAATATAATTGCCCTTGCAGCGGAACAGTCCATGGACAGTTTTGCCTTCTGTTGCGGTTTTGTTCAGGGCTGAAATGTCACTAGATCCAAGTCACCTCTCTCTGGGGTCTCTCTATCCCCAGGCTTCATTGATGGCTTCTAGCAGCTTCAAGTTTTTCCTTAATGGTACCAAGATGACTGCAGAAAGACCTCAAATCCTCATATTACCACTTTAGGAGAATATTGAAAGCCTTTTATTTTCCAGAAACTCCAAAAAATATCTATGCACTGGCTCAGATTGGGTCATCTGCCTATCTGTGAAATAGTCACTTTATCCAGGAGAAAGTGGGATATATTAGCTTAAGCCAATCAGATACTACCCTTAAACTATACATTGAGTTAACCTAATCCAAACCAAATTCAATAAAATAATAAAGTGTGAATACCCCATGATAATAGGTACAGTTGTCTGAAGATGAGGGCAAAGGTAGAAGCTGTAATGGCAACTGGACAAATTTCCATGTCAGCCACTGTCTTGCAAATACTATCTTCTTCCTTTTATCAGGGAGACTATGATAATTCCTAGTGCTTGCCTCTCCTTCCTTCCCCCTCCCTCCCTCCCTCCTTCTCTTCTTCCTTCTTCCCCTCCTCTCTTCCATCTTCTATCCTTCCTTCTTTCATTCTTTCTGCCTTCTGAACTACTGGCCAACTTCTTTACTCCATTCCTTCATCCCTCTCTCGTCCTTATTCCCTCCTTTCTTTTAGTTATATCTTGCTTCAACTGCATGTAAGAAATTTTGTCAGAGTGCAGAATCAACTAACAGATATTTATTGAGCACAGAGTTGATTCTAAGGAGTAGTTTATTTAGCCTCGAATAGTTTACTCAGAGATGAACTAACTTTTGGGAGAATTCTTCAATAAATATATCCCTATTGCAAGGAACATGAAGAAACTGATGGAAAAAAGTTTTATCATGGTCCTACTTTTTAAAATTGAACTGCTAATGTGCAGGAAAAAGAGTATGCTTGACCTTGAATGCCCCAGGTCTCACAGTACTGCTTGCTACACCATCCCAAAGATAAATCAGTCTGTCTTTAATAAGCTGAAACCAGGACTCACAGTTTTCTTTTGGCATATGATGTTTACAAAAGCACTTGATTTTAATATGCAGTTGTTTTGTCAGTATAAACTTTCTGACCTATATCCCTTCTTCTGTATAGCTTCCTCAGCTGAAGAGGAAATGCTACCATGGCAACTTGTCAGCTGCTGCCACCTCTTCATGGCTTCAATAGTCTATTCAAAAGCAATTAAAATTTTCAAACCAACTTTCAGTGAAGTTCAGTGGCAATACATGTGACCTCAGCATCTTGTTGCCTCGTGGAATTATTTGTAGAAACTCTTGAGTTTCTTTTAAATTATGCTGAATCATCACGTGAAAAGTTAACTGCATTTTAAATTTCACAAAAGTTCTATCCTTTTTTGGTGAGCCTCTTTTGCAAGGAAGAAAACCCTCTCTGAAACAGTTTCATGAGTTTTGTGCAAACAGAGTGATATTTGATACATCACTCTTTAATCTTGGTTTGTGTTTTTGTTGTTGTTGTTGTTGTTTATGCTACATAGTACCAGTTTCTTTATCTCTTGACTTTCATTTTACTTTCTTCACTAACCTTAGGAATTGTTTTTCTTTTCTTTATCTATTTTTCACCCCACAAAGAAATACAGTTTTATAAGTCTGCATGAGTAAAGAGTACTTAGAGGTATAGTTTAGACATGACTGGCTTGCTTGCTCATAAGCTAAATGATCCATTCCATACTACACATTATACACTATTTCTATCCTCTGTATATTTTAGTTCATTATCATTATTAATTTTAAAAATGTTACATTATTGTTTCTTGCTGCCTTCTGGGATAATTCTTCAATCTGACTTCCAACTCACCAATTCCTTCTTGAGCTTCATCCATCCTATTATTTTTCACACTGATTGTGTTTCTTCTTTTCAGCACTAGCTCTGCTCTTCCCTCTGTCCACATTTCCTTGAGACAATCAATGTCTTCCTTTCACTTTAAAAGTTGGTAGCAATGACCTAGACAGTTTGTCCAAAGTGTTAAATCAGGAAGCACAATAGATTTGACACATATAAACTTGGAACTTGTAATAAACAGTAGTTGTTTATTGCATTCTACTCTGGAGATCATCTACTTTAATCTCATTAAGTAATTACAGCTGACACAGACTAACACCTGGCTTTTGGCCCTTCCTCACATCTATTACCAGACAGTGTAACTGCTGCCCTCTAGAATAACATGATTTCAGAGACAAAAGCAATCAGAAACCAAAGGAGTACAACAACTAAAATGGAAAAGGAAAATAAAAATTGAACAATACATTTCATCTGAGGAAACAATATTAGAGAAAAAAAGTCAAGAACTTAAAATAAGCCTGATAAATACACTTAAACAGACAAAAAAGATAGAAACAATTTGAAACAAGAACAAAGTATCCCCCCCAAAATTCCAGTAAAAACATATACATTATGAAAAATACAGTGTTTGAAATGAACACAGTAGATGGAAGAAAAAGTATCATAAATGCTGATGAAGAATAAAATAGCAAACTGGAAATTTCAAGTTGAAAAACTCTTCCAGACTGGATACAGTGCCTCACACCTATAATCCCAGCATTTGGGGAGGATCACTGGAGGCTAGGAGTTCAAGACCAGCCTGGGCAACACAGCAAGACCCTATTCTCTTAAAAAAAGAAAAAATTAAAACATTAGCCAGGTGTGGTGGCATGCATCTGTAGGCCTCGCTACTTGTGAGGCTGAGCCAGGAGGATCACTTGAGCACAGAAGTTTGAGGTTGCAGTGAGCAATGATGATGCCACTGCACTCTAGCCCGAGTGACAGACTTGAGACCTTATCTCAAAAAAAATCAGTATAAATATGTATTTTTTCTCCCTTCTTCTCTTAATTGATTTTAAACAAATAAATAAATCTTTCCAGAAAGAGGCTAAAGAATACTACATGAGAAAGAAACCGAGAGATGTGCATTATGGAAGGTAAAACAAGAAGTAACAACATCAGAAAATAAATAGCTCCAGAGAAACAAAAGGAAAAGAAGAAATTAAAGAGAGTAAAATATTTCAATTTCAAAGTGTTTACTGGATCCCAAACAAAGATGTGATGATCCAAAGAGTTGAGATATAATTTCATAATTTGCAGAACATAATGATCATCTATTTAAAAAAACAAACAAACAATAGAACCAATGGCAATACTTTTAGAACTAACAGGGTAGTTGAGGCAGTTTTCTAGATGCAAAATCTATGCTAATTGTTTTATCAATAATAATGAATTACAAAATCTAATAAAATTACCATTCATAATAGCAACAATATGTATATAATATATTTCAATTAAAATCATTCAGAATGCAATCAGTTCTACAGAAAAAAACATAAAACTACTCTTAAAATGAGATATATAAGGTGATATGGAAAATAGAAGAAATTCCATGCTTTTGGAAGGAATGATACTGATTTCTACAAATTAACTCATTCATTTAATGCAATCCCAGTAAAAATTCAAGTCAGGTATATTTTTCTCTGCTCATATTCTTTTTCATTTTTAATCTGTATTTTATTTTTTGCTATTTTTCTTGGTATGTTAGTCTTAGTACAGAAAAGAAAGCAAGATGCCATGCACAACATTTTCTTTCTCTTCTGGCCTCTTTTTGATACATTGATAATTATTTCCAATTTCCTTTTCCTCAAGTCACACAATAACATCTTGCTGCTCCTGCCTGGAGGCCTTTCCCAGGCTGATCCTCCAAACTGAGCTTTATTTATGCTTTATTCTTTAATTACAATGAAAGCTCAGTATCTGACATTAAAGATGTATGAAAGAATAAACTGTAAAATGTTTTTCTCACAGTCATCATTCATTGTTCTGTATATGAACCCAGTTTTCAGAATAAGTAAAAAAGATACTTATTCTGAATAAGAACCCAGTTTTCAGAATAAGTAAAAAAGATGCAAACAGCTAAAGACTGTCAGCAGCTTTATTCTTTTATTTTTTATTTTTTTGGAGACAAGAGTTTTGCTCTGTTGCCCAGGGCTAGAGTGCCATGGTGTCAGTGTAGAATACTGGGCTATTAGGCTAACGGCTGTCTTCTAGCTTCTGTTTACTGCTTGCTTGCTGACCGCAGCTTACCGCAGGGCATTATGGGCTGAAACAAAATGCAGAAGAAAGTGCTGATTCCAGAGCCCATCGACTGGGACCCGGAACAGGTTAGGACCAATCAAGGACAGGGTCAGAAAAAAATGGCAGATAAGGAGCTTACCAATCACTGTAATGGGCAGCTGCGTGATCAGAATGTGAATTCTAAAGGGCAGATGCATGATCAGCGCATGAACAGCTTATGTGCACCGAGTATAAAAAGCTTGCACCCACCCCATTCGGGGTCCCTGCCTGAATAGAGGCCACTGCCTTGGTAGTGCTCTTCCCAAGGCTGAAATGTGGATGTAGTGGTGAACTACCTTTAGCTTTGTGGATGAAAGTTGCATTTTGGGGGTGACAAAAACAAGATGGAAAATATATCTGAGTCTCTAACACAGTGGAAATAGCATGCCAGCCGAGGAACAATGGTCCAAGCTACCAATTAAAAAAAAAGAGAGAGAGAGAGAGAGAGGAAGTTACTGTATTTTTTAGGCTCTTGTTACAGAGCTTTTTATCCTATCACCCATAGTAATTTGTTGCCAAAATTTGGTGTGTTAAGGTTTGTCTGGAGGCAATGAAATGAAGAAGCTTCACATGAAACACTATTCATTTCACACCTACAACAGCAATGAATAATATCAATAGATATAATTGAGCATTGAACTAAAATTCCAGTTTTATACACACTCTGTATTTGTGTTTCTGTGCATGTGTATATATGGATTTATAATTATTAGAATTATTACTTTAAAAATTAAAGCTGTGACAAAGATAACTATAGCAGAAGAGTTTAGCAAAGAAATGTCATTTTATAAATGAACTTTCAACTTTCTACACATTTTTAAAACCTTTTCCTAAGATTTTAGGTGTGTATTTCATGTTTTTAAGGGTGTTTTAAACAGTGCTTCCTAATTTGCAAATTTTGTTAATAACTGTGTGGTGTGGTTGAGTTAATACTTGCTCTTAAGGAAAAAATAAAATCTGTGTTGAATAATGACTGAATATGCGTAAATGAAGTGCAAAAGTTTAGAATATTTTTGCCAATCTATTTCTTATTCTTCAACTGTAATTAAATAAATTATCCCATTTAACCTTCACAAAAACCTTTTCCACACATAAGGAAACTGAGGCAAAGGGGCATGAAGTAACTTGCACAGTGACCTGCATTTAGGAAGTGAAAGGATCCAGGATTTGAACAAGCGGTCTGGTAGAGTAAGTTCTTCAACTTCTATTCTCCAAAAGTTATTACCAGCCAAGCCAGCCCAGTCATGGAACTTGTTGATGGCTAAGATTCAAGAAACACTAGAGCAACGGGTAAGTGTAGAAAAGCTCTTTTTCCTATGAAAAAGGTAAGTTATGAAAGTTTATTTCTAAATTCCTTTATTGATAATGACATTATACTACTGTACTAGTGAATGTTAGTTCCATTTACTGGGGCCAGGCAGAGGTGACATACTTTTGTACTAAACAGTAGTTTCAAATGGATAAAACTTTGCAAGTTGGAGTTTACAAAAGAAGAGTTTCTGATTATGACAAAGTAAAGGCTGGTGGCTAGGACAAGTCAAACAAACAAATGCAAACAGACTTAGGACTTGGACTTGAGATAGGATTGTATTTAACTAGAATTCCCCTAAATCATAGGCAAGAAAAAGAATACTCAATCTTTTATAATCTATTATAGTATTCCATTAGTATATTCCTTTAAATCACTTCTTGATAGTATATTAAATATTTGAGTTGGATCAGTAGATATTTTATTTAAGAAAATAGATATTTGAATTAGAATACAAATAATAATTCAGTTATCCCCTCAGGAGAGTAGTGAAATGTGCAGAGAATTAAGAATTAGACACCTTATCTTTGGACTCTGTATAAGCCACTTAACTAGCTGTGAGACACTGGACTGTTCCAGCAAGTGTTAACAGCTCTTGGTACAGGTCTTAGTGTTAACAGCTCATGACCCAGGAAATAACCGGTCGGCACAAGGAGAGTCAGAGAACATTCTTTACTTGGTCTGCAGCCTCTGCCGTCTTCTGCTCTTCTGACCCCCCTTCCCCGGTCTCCTCCTGCTTTTATACCTTTGGTAGGACTCAAAAAGCGTCCAATCAGCAACAAACATTAACAACCAATCAGCAACAAGCGTTAACATCCAATCAGCAATGAGCTATAACATCCAATCAGGAACAAGCTATAACATCCAATCAGGAACAGTGGGATTCAAAAAGTACCCAATCAGGATCGCGCAAGCAGCACGACCTGAGGACGAGAGCAGGCGGCCGAGCATAGAGCGCGGGCCAGACCGGCACCTGAGGCCCGGCTCCAGCAGCGTGCACCTGCAGGCCTTGGCCTCCAGCCGGCCTTCCCCACGGGGCACCGACCTGCGGGGGATGCGTAGCAGCAGGGAGGCGGCGAGGGGCCGCGTCCCAGCGCCTGATGGTTTTCCCCATCAGACAAATACACAGCCTTTCTGACTCTACATTTCTAAAAATCTAATAGAATAATGCTTATGTCTTGGGATCATTATTACTATTAAATAAACTAATGTATGTAAAGTACATAATACTTTGCTGGACCCACAATATATATCTTTACCCTAACACCATCCCCATTTTATTAGCACTGAACATGCTCCTGTATGTTATATAATTTTATTACTTAAATATACTGTGATGTGTATATTCTTATCAATTAATAGTTATATTTATTTTAAATTTAGAAACTTATGGAGTCATATTTGTTAAATAAGGGTTTGACTTTCATTCATATATAAGCACTGAGGAATGATATACTAATTAGTTCTACAATACACAATATGTGTACTTTAGAATGTTCTTGGATATGTCTTGAAGACATGAGGATTCTAAAAAGAAATTTCTCCAGTCTCAGAGCCAGGAAAGATTGAGATTATATATATATATATCACTCAGATATGTAATAAACAGCGTGATTCTTAATCTTACAACTTCTTATGAATCTTACCTCTTTCTTTTTACTGTAGTGCCTCTAACTTCTCCTTCTGCTGGATTTTTCCTGTGCTAGAAATGTATGCTAAACAGCTAGGGAAAAGAGACTCAAAAATAAAGAGAAGTAATAAGATAAATGTTTATTTCTCTCTTACCTAATTTGTACGCAGATGAGCTGCAGGTTGTCTCTCATACAGAGACCCAGGTTCCTTTCCTCTTGTTGCTCTTCCATATGATGCAACAGCTTCTTGGTAGCAGAAATGGAGAGCACAACATTTCCTTTTAACTAGTCTTAGTCTTGTGGAGATTGCAAAGATCACTTTCATTCTTATAACCTTGGCTGCAGTTTAGTCATATGGCCACACTCAGCTGCAAGGGAATTTGAGAAAGGTAGTCTCTAACCAAGTAGCTGGGTGCCCAGCTAAAATGTTTTACAGAAAAAGAGAATAACTTTTGGAGGACAAGTAGCAGTCTGTCACACTTCTAATCAACACTTAATCCTCTTCAAGTTTTTTTTGTTAAAAAAAACAAAGCAAAGTTAAACAAAAACATTACAACATTTTCTTGTCTCTACTTTCTATTAAGTAGCTATTATATTACCTCATTCTCCCCAATTGTAGCCAAACTTCTCAAGCTTTGTTTCCATTCACTGTCTCTATTTTCTTATCTCTTCCTCATTCCTGAAGCTATCTGGCATTCTCTCCTGCCCTTTATAACACCAACATGTCACTTTCCATAGTTTTAAATTATGTATTTAGGTGTGATTACTGTAATCATCCATTTACCATAATCATGGAGTCAGACAGTGCTAGGTAGTGAGTTGTAGCAGTGAAAATGAGATCACTCCCATCATCCTTATATTATTATTAGAAGACAGAATATGCCACTTGATTAATGGTTTATTTTACCATTTCAGTGAGGACTAGGAGTGAAGCTGTGATTACATGAGGCAAGGCAGGAACACATAAGGCAGGAACTATGTCTGTTTTTCCCTCCCTTGTCTTTCTAGTGACTGGTACAGTGTCTGACTCAGAGAAGGTACTAAATAAATATTTGTTGTAAAAAAGAGAGAATTAGAACTGGTCATGTGTTTATCATATTGGTTTAATTTTTTGAAGGCTCAGAATTCAAGTGGGCTGCTTACCTCTTGCAAATGTACAAGACCTTATGTTGTTGAATATGCATGTGTACATATTTCCTTCTGTGCAAGTGGTATAGTGAAAAGCAAGGCTTGAGTGTAAATATGGCCTTACTTCCTAAATAGTAGCATTTTGAAATTCACTTACTCTATCAATGCTTCAAGTTTCTCATCTTTAAAATGGGTATAACAACATGTACTTCATAATGCTTTTGCAATGAGGTAATATAAAGGAACTTAAATACAAGTGTTCAGAATTTGTTGGCTCTCCTATCAGTTGAACTATTTGGTAAGTTTGTAAAGTTTATATATTTCTTTTCTTTACAATCATAAACATGATAGTAAAAGTGAAGGTATTTTCCCTTTTGAGATTCATTGTCTTCATCATAGTTCTCTTCACAATACAATAGACTATTAAATGCACTGAAACTCAACATTGAAGGATTAAAAGTCCCAGGTCATATTTGTTTACAGGAATATGCATCTAGCACTGGGCCTTATGTTGTCACCTTTGCATTTTTTTTTTCTTTCTGGCTGAAGATATATAGCCAGAGTTTCTTAATAAATAAAGTGAGTAAGCTGGGTTTGTTTATAATTGTATACTATAGAATCTTCCCTCTCTTAGTTTTATTAGTGAAGCTTCCTAAACTAAAAAACAAACAAACAAATTATATTTAAAAATTCTTATGGTTTTTCATTAGGCATATTCATATAATGTTATTCCATATATATTGTCTTATAATTCTACTCAGTTTAAGCTGTTGTATGAACTAGAAGAAAAAGAGGGTTCGAGAAAAATGGCGGAGTAGGGCTGACCTCTTGACTCTCTGCTCTCTGGGTGAGAAGTGAAAAGGGCAGACAACCACATGCAAGAGATCTGCATTTACACTGGAT
>VBSM01003169.1:6997338-7011396 GCA_008086735.1 Cheirogaleus medius | reverse complement strand
TTCTTTTAAGTTCTAGATAGATTCTTGTTATTAGGCCTTTATCAGTGGTGAAGTTTAAAAATCAGAAAAGAGCATGAGATAAGGAGCTCTAGGTAAGACAGCCTCTCCTCAGCCTCTGTAGATTTCATCAGGAGTTAAGGGGAAGTCTAGAACATCTGTGTTCTCCGAGTAAGACCACGTATTGCTGTCCTCAACATCCTCATTGTACAGCAGAAGAGGAAGCCCCAGAACTCTGCATGCTCCTGAGGAAAGCCCCATTCTTTCCTTTCCTGAACACTATCCACACACTCACTATTACTATCCACCCGGAGGTGGAAAGACCTCATTTTATTATGCCCTAAATATGGGATTTCTTCTGCAACACAAGGAGACGAGGACACCCAGGCCATTCCTCCTCTTCTGAGTTCCCATGTTGTTCTGTGGACAGTAGAGCAACTACTACTCTGATGTATAACATAGCACATATTTTATTTATTTGTTGTTTGGATCCTGTCACTAATATTCATAATGGCAGAGATGTGTTTTTCTGTTTCTGTTCACTGCTGTATCTGTGGTGCCTAGAGTACCTGGCACACAGTATTTGCTTAATAAGTACTTTTTTAACAAAAAGTATCTTTTGGCAAAGGAGTTTCATATCCTAAAATGGGAAAAAAACTTTGAATTTTACATATAAGTGAGAAAACCAAGCATACGAGTTATTCAGGAACCAGCTTTAGATCAATCCCATAGTTATATAGTAGCAGCGCTGAACCACTGCTGATTGACTCTGAGTCCAAGGTCTTTTGGCTAATTGAATCTGAGTTTTAAGGTTAAAGTATCTTTAGACAGTCATCCTCCTACCTCATGTAGAGCTTACATCTCTAACATGTTTGATATTACAGCTTTTGACTGACATTTCCAGGAACAATGAGAATGTTAAGAGGATGTTAGTTAACATAAGATTCTTCTTGTCTTGACTTCTGGGCCACTCTTTTCAGTGTCCTATTTAATCATCATGATGTACTTAACTATAATAGGTACTATTAATACCAGTCAAGTGGGACCATTTTATGGACGAGAAAACTGAACCCTAGCAAGGTTAAGTAAGTGGGAATTTGATGCTGGGAAATCTAGCTCCAAGGTCTGTCCTTTTAGCTGCTACTTTATTCTGCTTCTCAGATACCAAAGACAGACTGTGCTGAAGAAGTCCAAAGGCGATATAACCAAAAACCAATTATATGAGTCTTGAACACCCTCACTCACTCCAGGTACATAAAAGGGCTGAAAGACTCAATCATAACCAGAATCTTCTCCGGAGGAGTGAGGTAGGGTTCTTCCTTCTCCTTTCAAGTTGAGAGAGAGTTAGTTCAATGGTTCTCTCAGAAAACTTAGTATCTATTCCTGATTTTAGGGAAACACAGTGTATTTGTTCCAGACTCTCATCTGTGAATGCAAACAGCAGAGACGGCCCAGGCAGCTGCTCCAAAAGTGAGAGTAAAAGGTTTAGCCACTTAGCTAGGATCAGCTTTTCCCCTCACTAACTGTTGAAGCAAAGGTTGTGTGAGTGTTTCCCGCGGGCACGTGTGGGCTACATGTAAAGGATCAGCATGTGGATAGTCTTGGGCTCGGCCAGTATGATCATTTTCAAGGAGTAAAAGACCCTCAGCATTAAGTGGTAAAAGTCACTCTATTCTGAGGGGTTGCAAGATTAAGCAAGAAGTCACATGAGAGAAGAATTCACGCAGATTAAGGAAACCCTGTATGAATGAAGGGGCCGCTGAGGAATGTGTAAACACAGCTACTAGGGACTTTGTTGGCTTTAAACACTTTGTATGCACATCAAGAATGAAAATAGCCAGGATACAAGAATAACAGCCAAGTATGACCTTTTCCCCCAATCTTCTGTCTCCCTCTATTTCAACTCTGAGAAATTAGAGTTATAGTTAAACAATAAAAAAGGAAAATTAGAAGCCTAACACAAAAAATAATTGGCTATAACCTTGAATAATATCAAAATCTTTGGTGCATAGAATTAGATATTTTAAATATTGAATTGATGCTGTTTTATGATTAAGAGGCCAAGGAAATTTTAATTCCCTAAGAATAAGGTGTAAAATCATGGGACTACCCATGTTTTCACCTAGAGGCAAGAAAGAACTTCCCCATGGAGGCAAAATTAAATGTGCTTTCTGATTGCATTTTATGACACCCACTTGCTCAGTCCAGCAGTTACAGGAAGGACTTCTCAAATCTAGTGATTACCAAGGCCATGACCTGATCCTTCATCCTGGTCATGTGGTGAATCTCTACCAAGGCACTCGGTTTTCAGAGAAGGTTGGGAGATGACATTCTTTTTACCCCATTCTACTATATAAGAGTTTACTATTTTATTCTTCTCTTCTATGATTCAAAGAAAAGATTACATTCAGGCATATGTGGACTGACACCATAGAGCAAATTTCTTAAATAGTTTTTTGATCTCATATTCTTGGTGGTTAGGATTTAAAAAAAAATTAAAACAGTTGTAAGCCTGTGCATTTAGGATTTTTTTTTCCTACAACTATTTTCTACCACTGGAAAGAGAAATAAAATGTAATACTAAAGATTATATATTGTATATATATTATATATATATTTTATATATATATATATAATATATATATTTACTTTAAAATGTATTTTAAATCAAGACAATTTTGTCAACTAAGATTTACCAGATGATTGTACTGATTGCTTAAACTTATATTCCTAAGTAAAGAGTAGTTGTGTCCAGGTGCGGTGGCTCACACCTGTAATCCTAGCACTCTGAGAGGCTGCGGCCGAAGGATCACTTGAGGTCAGGAGTTCAAGACTAGTCTGAACAAGAGGAAGAACCCCCCCATTGTCTCTACCCAAAATAGAAAAAATTAGCCAGGCGTGGTGGTGCGCATCTATAGCCCCATCTACTCAGGAGGCTGAAGCAGGAGGATCAAGTAAGCCCAGGAGTTTGAGTTTATAGTGAACTATGATGATGCCACTGCATTCTAGCTGGGGCAACAGAGAGAGACTCTGTCTCAGAAAAAAAAAGTAGAAGTTGAGACAATACAAAATACATCCCATATCCCAAAATTGGTCTCAGAAAGAAATAAGCCTATGATATACACATCTGTTTAGTTTTTGATGGCATAGCCTTGAGAAAGGAAGGCCATTTAAAAAGTCTTGATGTGATTAACAAAAAGTACTAGGATATGAGGGAGAAATCTTAAAATATATAACTCCCCATGACAAATTAGGATTTCTGTGCTTGGTCTTCCATCTATCTATCTAGGATAATGTCTTAAACTCTATTCCTCTAACTCTTCCTATGATGGGAAAGATCATAACCTGGGTAAGTAAGCATTCTTTTCACATCACATTTCTTTTAAGCATGTCAGTTCAGAGAGAAAGAATGCCTATACCCACAAGAGTCTTTCATTATGGGATCATGAGATTAGCAAGGGTCAGGGAGTTGATATGTGGGCGAGAATAGAATTCCAGCTTTTCTTCCGTGTCTTCTCCACACAACCAATGAATGCTATTCTCCCTTTTTGTAAAAACACATAAATAATACTTGGTAGTATAGTTTAACCATGTAAGGCCAGGGGGAGTTGCAATAGCCTGTTTAAAAATCACAGAAATACTTTCACAATGCATTCAACCCACTACCCTCAGAGATCACAATCTTCAATAATTTGGGTATACTGATATTTATCTAGGAAAACAATGAGTGTAGCAGCTAATTTCCAAACAATCCCACTCATGTCTTTTCCTGAATGCTGTTCCTCCCATTTAAAGGTGGAGGTTATGTCCCCTACCACAGAATCTGGGCTGGCCTTGCCCCTGCTTCCACCAACATGAAGGAAGGGATCTTTGGGAACTGGAAAAGCCTGCCTTGCAACTTTCCCTTTCTTCCTCTTAGAACACTGCTCTGCACATGAATAAAGTTTAGGCAGATCTGCTGGAGGAAGAGAGGCTATATGGAGGAGTAAGAAGTAGCTAGACATCCTAGCAGTGTGAAGACTCCAAGCAGGACCAGAAGAAAAACACACATCTTGGCCCCACAGAATCTGAAATATGATAAAATGGTTGCTGTTTGAAGCCACCATATTTTGGGGTGGTTCATTACCAAAGCAATAGTTAACTGAAACAATGAGGATCCCCTACTCTTGTCTCCTCTTTTGTGTATTAAATTTGTTTCTTTTTTCAGTCAAATAAACAGGTCTACTTCTGCTAAAGTCATTAACTATTAATTATGTTTTGAATTGACTTCTAACATTTTACCTCACATGTATGGCATCTCATCTACCTAAAACAAATCGCATGAAAAATCTCATCTCCTGTTACACCATGACAAAATAGACTACAATATCCCCTTTTCCTCAGGGGCAAATGAATTATTCACTCCAATTCACATGTTGCTATCAAACAAGGACAGGTAGGAAACTAGTGAAATGACAAGAGATAGCCAAGAAAGCCTTAGCCCAGTTGCTTTGAGACGTGTGTGCCAGAATTAAAGTGGTGATATTGTGTGGTTGAATTTTGTGAAGATTTAAATTAACCAAATTTGAGCTAGTGTGATAGAAAGTACCAAGCTTCATTTTATGATACAAATCTCACAAATGAAAATAACTCTTAATAGTCACATCATTTCAGAGATTTCTGGCTATTATTTATAAACTGTTACATTATTGCCACATGATGGATATGTATCAGCTGGTATACAGAAAGACCCACTGTTTTCAAAAATAGTAATTTGAAATTATCAAGATTCTCAACTATACAGGCTGTAAGGACAAAATTTCTTGAATAAAATGTCACTACCTCGAATATTCCAGGATATATTGACTGCAGTGATAGTGAAGATGAGTAAAGAAGAAAGGTAGCTTCCAACATATTTTTGAAGACTTGAGAGCTATTTGTATATAGAAGCACAGCACAAATATTTAAAGGTCTCTCTTAGGATTCAAGATATCTGACTGTACTCTAAAGATAGATCTGCCTCTTAACAAATAAGACCACTACCTCACTTCGACTCTTTGTCAGTAGATTCACTTAGACTCACTGTCAGTACTTCAGTCCATTCATTCTGTTTCATTTATTTATTCCCTCATTCACTTAGTGAACTTTTTTGAGTGTCGAAACGAGCTACGCACTGTGCAATAAGAATACAAACATAAATACATCATGATTGTTGGTAATATACAGCTGATAACACCTTGGAACAAAAATATGTGAAATAAACAATCTCTAGAGTATTCTTTAATTCTAAAACTTTGTAATTTTGATTTCTTTTGATGTTCCATCACTAACTGAAATTCAATATGAAAAGACGAGGTATGTATTAATTTTATTTCTCTTATCCCCTTGCATCTGTAAGAGCTCAACACACTTTCAAACAAGACTACTTGCTTTGATATCCTAACAGCATCCCTATATAGTCCTATACTATTTAATGAAATGCTCCATGAACTACAATAAAACCACTAAGGACAGATACATTTTCTTTTGCAATACTCTGTTAACTTGTGTAGTGACCTCCACATAGATGTTAAAAAACTGAATAGATGAATTGGAATACTTTCATAGTATCAAAATTCTCTCTACTTCGCCTTTGGGGCCAGATCATGAGTTTTCATTCTCTCTTTTATGGAATCTAAAGGAAACATTGACTTGAGAATTTATGAGAGGTGGAAGGAGGCTTGGAGAGAATTTGCCACATTTTCAGGGTTTCAAAGTGAGACCTGCTTCAAAATTCTCTAGGGGTTTGTTTAAAAAAAATCAGATTTCAGAGGCTTACCCAAGTCCTACCAAATGAGAATTTGTGAAGCTGGCTTTGGGAATCTGCATTTTAACAAGCCTCGGGTTTGGTTCTTACATACCCCTAAAGTTTGTGAGCGACATTTTTTATTCCTGCCACTGTATTTTGCAGATAAGAAAACTGAGGCACTGAAAAGTTAAGTGACTTGTTAAGTAGTCTAATAAACTTCTTTCTAAAAAAACAAAGAAACAGAGCAAGGGTGGTATCTTTGAATAGGTTTCAAAGTGGAAAAGAAGCAAAAGAAACAATGGTATGAAGAAGACAAAGGAAATTTTTCATAGCTTATTTTTTCCATGTTTGGACCTATGACAGGTCTATTTATTCCTTTCTATTCTCCTTGGAAAATTTCTTTAGCTGTTCACTATTCAACAGGAATTTTAAATGCTGTTGACCTAAAGTCTGCTTCAAATCATTTGACAAGTAAGATAAGTAAAGTCACAATAACTCCATTCTCTCAGCATGTGTCATCTTACTACACTACTATTGTGCTGAATACACAATCAATATGGAGTACAAGTGGGAAAAACACTTTGGTGCAAACAGCTGAATATATTTAAAGTCACCTGTCTCCTGGATAATCTGAGTGAATCAGTATGCACTTATTAAAACTGTACTGAAACCGTAGTTTTAGTTCATAATTGTCCAATATAAGATATTATACTTTTTGGAATTAATCGTATAATTGAGTAAAATGCTTTAGTCTTTAAAGCTTTAATCTATGAAATCACTATCCACAACACATAAACTCACTAGATTCTGCTTTAGTCTGTACTATCCTTATTTTTGATTAATAAAAAAGTTATACATATTTCACATAGTGGGCACACAGTTGATGTTTAATGATTGTCTAAGCCAGAGCCTTCAAGGAGATATTGAGTAGGTACCAAATATGTATAAATGAAAAATATTTTTAATATTGCTAATGTATTTATTCTAACATTCCCAATGGTTAATTTATGAAGAACTAAGAATACTTTGTATCTACATATGTAGATGTTTCACTATCATGGATCACTTCCTTGCTAGGAAAATAGAATTTTAAAAGTCTTGTCCTTTGGAAAATAATCTCAAAATGTGATGCCAGTTATTTATGATACTTCCTTCAAGGGAAATGGAGAAAAGAGAAACACATTATATGATTAGCTTAGGGGCCACTGTGACTTTGAAAAAAAATGTAGGTATTAGTAATATCATCCTGTCTGGATTAGGGTTTCATACAACATTGCTGGTAGAAATTACTTTTTATTTGATGTTGAATTCTTGATGAAGTTTTAACTTGTCAAGAGTTGTAGGCTTATGAATGGGTGTATGTATATGGTGAAATTTTATTCAATTAAGCTTTATAATGCTCTAGGTATTTCATTGTTCTGAAAAGGTGATCTCTTGAACATGTTGTTTCCTGTACCCACAGGCTAATCCTCAAAGTGTACATTCATAATTGAACATTAGGCTACTCCTTTGGAATAAATCCTGTGGCATTTATTAGTTAAACATGTGTTATTTCCTGTACAACACAGCTTTTTTATTGACTTATTTTTTCTTTTGACTACAAAATGGAATTAAAGCCTTTTTATATCTTATTTCTTAATTTAAAGATATAAAGAGATCTAATTTTAAATAAGATTACTGGCTATCAATGGAGATAAAACTAAAAGGGCACAGTTGATGCATATGTACTTACAAAAAGCAAGTCTTGTGATCTAATATGCTCAACATAATGAATTCATGCAAATATTTTATGTTTATTTAAAGACAAACTTACTTGGAGGTCTTTCATTTATTTCCCATGAAATACAAATAATAAAACAATAAGTAATCTTTATGTGCTGCCTATTTAGCTATGAGATTTGACAACATCCTACTGAAGATATTGAACCATAAATCTTAACTAAATATGGGAGGAAATATGGCACAAATATTGCAAAAATAGTAATTGTGTTATAATCCTTACAAGGAATATTATTATTAATACTACTTAGATTTGCTGAAAGACTGTTATATTTCAGGCATTGTGTTAAGTACTTTAAAACATGTTTATCTTATTTAACTGCACAATTGTCAGGCAAGTTAGCTATGTAACAGATGAAACAATTGTGCTAAAAGAGGTAAAAATAAGTAATGTACTAAAAGGGGCATAATTGATATAAGACAAATCTAAAATTTAAGTCTGGGTCTAATCTCAAATTTAATAGAAAGAAAGTATAACTTTAAAATATAGATATTAATTTTAAGGCAACACATTTGAAATATAAGCATTAATTCTTTATATTTGTAGGACTTTCTCTAAGGAAAGGCCTTTATATGACTGAGAACTATGTTAACTATGAAGGTAAATCATAACTTAAATCATACCATAGTAGTGAGGCAGCATAACATAACAATGGCTAAAATGTTGTGTTAGAATACACATTCTGGAGTCTAACAGGCTAAATTAAAATCCCAGCCTCACTGTTTACTAGCTGTGTGACTTTAAACACAGTATCAGTCTTTAGGTACCTAGTTTCATTTTCTGTGAAATAGACATATTAAAAATACCAACTTCACAGAGATATGGAGGATGAAGTGAGTTAATGTATGTCAGGTTAAATGCCCACACATAGTAAGTGTGATGTGCATGTAAGCCACTATTCTATTACACAGAACCATATGTGGTTCATGATCATGACATTATGAGGTGAATACCAACTGTTAGCTTAGGAAAAAAGGTGAAAGAAATTTGGAGTTGGAAAAAGAAAAAGATGTACATTTACCTAACAAATGGGATAACGAGTGAAAAATGACTCAAGCAATGTAAAGAGCTGATTATGGTATTCATAATTAATATAGCATAAATCTATTTATTCAATAAATATTTAAAGAATGAATTTTGCATGCCAGGCACTATGTTAGATGTAAGAAACATTAAAATGAGTAAAAGAGGCACTATCCCTGCCTTTCACAATTGCAAAGATATGGAATCAACCTAAGCATTCATCACCTGATGAGTGGATAAAGAAAATGTGGTATATATATCCCACAGAGTACTACTCAGCCATAAAAGGAATGAAATAATGTATTTTGTAGCAACTTGGGTGGAATTGAAGACCATTATCCTAAATGAAGTATCTCAGGAATTAAAAAAATAAATACTATATGTTCTCACTTATAAGTGGGAGCTAAATGATGGGTATATATGGTCATAAATGTAATGGACATTGGAAACTAAGAAGAGGGAGGGAGGGAGGGGAGTGAGAGATAAAAAATTACCTATTGGGTTCAATGTGTACTATTCTGGTGATGGGTTCACCAAAAGCTCTGACTTCAGCATTACACACCTCATCCATGTAATAAAAAACACTTGTACTCTCTAAATCTATTGAAATAAATAAACTAAAATAAAAAATACAAATTAACCAGAAATAAAAGACATACTTATTATTGAAGGATTATATAAAGGAAATTATCTTCTGAATTAGCCTGATTCTCAAGAATAGTGGCATGAATTTACCTGAATATAAATCCCCCTATAGATTTAGAAGAGTAAGCAAAAGCAAAATTAATGTGCATAGCCATGGATTTGGTCAAATAGGAATTAATAGTATGATAAAAATTCAATTTTTATAAAGGGCATGTTAAAATGCCTAGAATGTTATTTTACTTTTATTCTTTCTTTAAAATAATATCTAATTTTCTATACTTTTCTTATAGAGGAAAATTGGATATATAGTTATATTTATTTCAATGATTTATATAGAAGAAATTCAAGCTGTCTTAAATACCTATTTTTAAAGTTATAGTAATACGTGACTAAGAAAAGAAAGCCTGCCCATTGAGTTTTGTTTTGTTATGTTTTGATGTGAATCAACACACTTGTGGAAACAGACTTCACTGGCAGTGTTGAATAGCCCTGGACAGCTTCATGAATATAGAACTTCAGCCAAAGAAACATTAAATGTTTGCTAATAGCTTATGTCAGTGGTGTCCATGTACTCACACTTTATAAGAGAGCTTCACTTTAAAATGTTACTTTTATCAGCCATATTATAAAGTTGGCTCAAAAATGTGATCATCATTTATATAGCAAATATATAAGTAACTTGTATTTTCATGAACATTGTATGTTGAAGAGTTATTTGGCTGTTTTTGGTAAAATTTTTATTTTTTGGAGTGATTTGACCTGACTTGACTCAGTAAATGTGCTTTTGTGGATATACTCAATATTTTGATACTTGAAATTTACTATTAACTTTCCAGCACAGTAAGGCTTTATTATTTTTATTGTCTTAATATACATAGTCCTAACGTGAAAAAACAGCTATTGAATAAGGCTTCATCATTTTAAAAGGATTATAACAACCATAAGGAAAAAGAAGTACATTAAGTTTTCATAATACTGCTTAATATTAAATAATGCCTTACAATCCATTACCATGAAATCACAAAGTCACATACTGTATTATTAATATATGTCTTTCTGAGAGATATAAAGAAGTTTACAAGAGTTTTCCTGTTCACAACAAATTTATAATTCAGCTGGGGAGAGAAGATAGGAAATATGAAGGGCTAAAAATCAGTAACAGATCTAAATAATATTAATATAAAGGTGGCATATATGTAAATATGATCGTTATTTCAGTAGAATTGTATAGAACACTTAATGGAAACAGAATTTGAAATGGATTTGGAACAGAGCACAGAGGAAGTCATGCTGGGTGGGTAAAAAAGAATGAATTAAAAATATGGAAAAGGAAAAGTCCTTGGTGTATTCAGAGGATGGAAGCTTTTAGGGAATGGTTTGAATGAAGGGTTCACAAAGGGGAGATGTTTAACCCAGTTCAAAGAATAATGATGGAACTCATACTACATGCTAAGATTTCACTGGGTACCAGAGGTGGGGAATACAAAGATAAAAAAGACATTTATTTATTCAAAACAATTATCCAAATATGGCTAGATGCACTGATTAAAAAAAAAATCCTTGTTCTCAAGTGTCTAATCAGAGGAGAGAGACCCTGCATAGTAGATACCTTCTAATGATCTACAACCTTCCTGGTATATACACCCCTGTGTAATCCTTTCCAATGAGCCTTTAGGCTGGAACTAGTCTCTCCCTTGAAAAAGAACAGAATAGAGTGAAAATGATGGGATATTTTTTCTAAGATTAGATAACAAAAAGACTATGACTATTGTCTTGCTTGCTCTGGCTCCCTCTGAAGAAAGGAAATGCCAGTATTGCTATGAAGTTAACTTGAGGCAAGTTAGCTTGTCTCTTCTTGAGGCAAGAAACTATATTCTCCAGCCAACAGAGCCAGTGAGAACTTAAGGAGCTCCAGCAGTCATGTCTGTGAGCTTGGAAGCAGATATTCCTCTATAGAGCTTGAGATGACTGCGGCTCTAGAAGATGTTGATTGTAGTCTCACAAGAGACCACAGGTCAGAGTTACCCAGCCAAGCCATGCTAGATTCCTGACCCACAGAGAGAGTGATGAAATAAATATTTGTTGTTTTAAGCTGCTAGGAATTGGGGGATAATTTATTGTGCATTAATAGACAACTAATACAATCTAAAAACATAATATGGTAGGAGATGGTAGAGGTGGCCCCAGACTGCTGTAGAGTGCACAGAGGGCATTTTACCTAATATGGGTTTTGCAAAAGGCTTCCCAGAGGAGATGACTCTACAACAGGTCTGTATGGATAGATAAAAGTTAGCCACCTGAAGAAAAGTGTGAGTCATGTTTTAGTCAGTGAGAATAATTATAAATAAAGGTCTAGAGAGTCATGAAGTTAATGTACTTAATGTACTTCTTTTTCCTTATGGTTGTTATAATCCTTTTAAAATGATGAAGCCTTATTCAATAGCTGTTTTTTCACGTTAGGACTATGTATATTAAGACAATAAAAATAATAAAGCCTTACTGTGCTGGAAAGTTAATAGTAAATTTCAAGTATCAAAATATTGAGTATATCCACAAAAGCACATTTACTGAGTCAAGTCAGGTCAAATCACTCCAAAAAATAAAAATTTTACATGTGTAAGAAACACTTTTTGTGTTTCAGTATCATTAGAAGCTGAATTGCTAGATGCAGAGTAGTGAGAAATGAAGTAACCAGCTAAGCAAAAGGTTTGCTTTAATTCTTCTGGTGAAGAAGGTTTTCAACAGACAAGTGAAATGATTGATTACTTGGATAGCCCTGTTTGTATACAGTGAACAAAACATAATGGGGCAATCTTAGGGGCAGGACAAAAAAAATAAACACAATTAGGGAGCTTTTTCAGTGGTCTACAAAGGGTGAGGCAAAGGGTTGGACCTAGAAAAGTTTTCTATGATTGGAAAACAAAAGATAGATGTAAGAAACACTTAGAAAATCATGTCAGACTTACAGATGATCCGGTATGGAATGGGATAGAAAGGTAAGGGGGGCTGGGAAGTTGAAGATGATTCATAGATTTCTGCTTTGGTTAATGTGTCAACATCCATTCTCCGTTTTCTCCTTTTTAACAGAAATGTAATTTTTGTCAGGCTAACAAGATGCTCAGATAGAAGACATTTCCAACCCTTTCTTCCAGACTGGTATGGCCATATGACTAAGCTATGGACAATAAAATGTGAGTAGAAATCACATTTGTCTTTCCATCTTCCACTCTCTTGCTGTCTAGACAGCATGTGATGGCTGGAGCTCCAGCAAGTCATTTTGGATCATGAGGTATCCTTTGGGCTTAAAGTCATGAAGTAGTTTGGTAGGGCATAAAAAGTAGAAAAACCTTGGATCAAATATGAATATGAAATCCACCATGCTATTCTGGAATACCTGACTTTTTAATGTGATAGAATAAACCTCTGTGTATTTTTTTAGTTAGGTTTATTGCAATATAATTAGCATACATATATTTTTACATGTCTAGTTCTATGAGTTTTGACAAATACAGCCACCACTATATTCATGATATAGAGTATTTTTGACACTTTAAAAACTTCTCTTCTGATTTTTTTGTAGGCAATCACCACCACGCCCTCAGCTCCAAGTAACTACTGATCTGGCTTCTGTCTTTATAGTTTTGTATTATTTGGAATATCATATAAATATCATATGAATGTGTGATGCCTGATTTCCTTTGTCAACTTGACTGCCATGCAGTACTCAGACATTTGATCAAACATTATTCTGGGTATGGCTTATGAGGGTGCTATTGGAAGAAATTAACACTTCAATCAGTAGAGTAGCTTGCCCTCTCCCATGTGGGTAGGCCTCATCCAATAAATTAAAGGCACAATAGAATAAAAAGCCTGAGTAAGAGGGAACTGCTGCTACTTGACAGTTGAGCTGGGACATTGGTCTTCTCTGACCTTCTGATTCAGACTGGAACTACACATAAGCTGTCCTGAGCCTCCAGCTTGCCGATTGAAGACCTTGGAACTTATTTAATACCAGCTTCTGTAACCATGTGAGCCAATTCCTTATAATAAATCTCATTGGTTCTGTTTCTCTGAAGGACCCTGACTAATACAACATAGAACCTAGGCTTTTTTTTTTATTCTTTCATTTAGTATGATGTATGTATATGTGTGTGTATATATATATATACACACACACATATAAACACACACAGACATATCCTATTGGTGGTTCTTCCAAGATAGAAGTGGTCCAATGTAATCAACCTATCATTGGGTAGCTGGATGATCACCCCAGGGAATAGTACCATACTGGGGACTTGGTGTTAATGTCTATTATTGGCAGATTGGGCACTCAGCAATGGCTGCAGCCAGATCACTCTTCACAAGTGTAAGTCCATGTTGTTGAGCAGAGGCATAACCTCCATCCCTGCTATGATGGCCACTTGGTCATGAGCCGACTGGGCAATGATAGTAGTGGCTTGGGAAAGAGACTGAGTGGTATTCACGGGATGGGGCATCCTATCCACTTAACTATTAAAATTTTCCTCTTCTGAGGTTACCCTTTGGTGAGGATTCACAAGGGACATAAATATCTTCAAAAATAAGTTTTGCCATCTTTGTACCATTCATAGAGTTCTATCAATACACCTCTTCCCCAGACCTCCTTATCACCAGTTTTCCAATAATGTTCCTTCAAAATACAAGAACATCCAGCCAAATCATTGCTTACAACCCATGAATTGGTATGCAATCATATATCTGGCCATTTCTTTGTTCAGGCAAATCTATGTTAGTCAGGTTCTCCAGGGGAACTGAACTAATATGCAGTGTGTGTGTGTGTGTGTGTCTAGAGAGAGAGGAGGTT
>VBSM01003169.1:6982082-6997328 GCA_008086735.1 Cheirogaleus medius | reverse complement strand
TTTTTTTTTTTTTGGAATAGTCTCACACGATTGTAGGGAATGGCAAGTCTGATATCTTCAAAGCAGGCTGGCAGGCTGACAATAATTCTGGAAAGAGTCAATGTTGCAGTATTGATTCTAAAGACAATCTGGAGGCATAGTACCACCCATTTTATGAAGGATAATCTGCTTTACAAAATCTACTGATTTTGATGTTAATCTTTATCAATTGTGTACGAATTTCAATGAAAATCATATCTAAGAAATACCTTCACAGCAATATCTAGATTGGTGTTTGCCCAAACCACTGGATACCACAGCCTACGCAAGTTGACAAATAAAATAGCCATCCCTGCCACTATAAATGTTCTAAGTTCTAAGAATTTCTGGTCATATGGTAAGTATATCTTTAAAAGAAAATGCCAAACTTTTTTTGTAACACTTGTGTTTTTAAGTCATCCTTTTTCAGATTTATTATAAATGGACCTAATTTTAACAAGTTATACACAGTGGGATTTAACTCTAAATTGTAGAAATTTAATTTAATCTGAATTTTATCTAACCATCAAATGCTATTGGAAAGAAAATAGAAGAATTTGTTTTGCTGGCGGTAGTTGTTTGGTTTGTTAGATTCTGAGGGTATGACAGAGATTGTCAGTGCATATAAAGTATCCGTGTGTTCCCCTATATTTCAGAGACCTCCACATGTCCAGCTGGGTAAAGATTGGTATTTATCACTAATGAATTGGAAGTTGAAGAGAAATGATGGGTCACTTTTGGTTTGAGGCAGCCAAGTCTCTTTACTTCATTCTATTTTTCTTTTTCCTCTTCTGTGCAACTAGAAACAATTCAAAGAAGGTGGAGCTAATAGATGAAAATGACCTGGTATCTTCATCATTACTGAGAACAGAGTTCTTGTAGGAGAACCACCTGAGCCACACTGGATGTAATGTGAACAAAAAAAATTAACCTCTTTTTTTAGGCCCCTAAACTTTCATTGCACCATCTGGCATTAATCATGTTGAGTAATATATAGGGTTATTATCATTTATTTTAGTCCAAATCTCAGGCTTTCCCTGGAGAAAGCTTATATTCATTCCTAATTATAACTGCTTTCCTAGGCTTGATGTTACTACTGCTGTATGATATCTTTATTTCGTTTTTGTTCATCAGTAGGTAGACATTGACCATCTGTTCTAGATGATGCAGAGTGGCTCCCTCTCTCTACAAATTTCCATGCTCATCCTCATGAGCCTCAGGAAGAAAGGGAACTCTGATGACATCATATAGAGTTTATTTTACTCTTTAGCTCTGGAGCTCATCATGCTGTCATTTAGAAGTCTTGATATATAGATGCTCTGAAAAATAGCATTTTGCATTTATCCCAGCTCCTTCCTCCCTCAAGCCATCAAAAGAGAAGCAATTAATTCTTCTATGTCAATGCAATCTAAAATGATAAATTCTAGCACATTTAATTCCATAATCATTGAAATACTCTTTATAATTTACTCCAGCAGTTAATCAAAGATTTTCCATATTTTCCCAGTTATGACCAAAGGAAAGGCTCTAGCCATCTGAAGTAAGGGGGCAGCAGCTGTGTTTACACAAAATTTCTGCTAAAGGTAAAGTAGATAGAAAGAATGAAAGTTACTCCTTCAAAATAGGTGGAACACAGTATTTCCAAAAAGGTGCAGTAAGAATGTAAAAAATTCTTTCCTCCATAAGAACTATGAGAAAATTCAATAATTGTTAAAATTAATGATATAGCATAGCAGTAGAGTTGCAAAGACTTAATATTTATTAATTGTGTTATATAGTTTCAAAGAAATTTATATATTTCATGTAAAATTCAATTTATCTTTTGCTTCTTATCCAATTTTTCATATTCTAAGTAGAATCAGGGCAAATAATGATTTTTGGGCTCTTGACATATTTTGAAGATTTAAAGCCAACTTCTATAAAACATATTCTTTTAGAAACATATATTTCTACTTATAGAATTGTTCTATTATCTGAATTCTAGAAGGGACAGAAAAAAGTTATTTTGCATGGATAATTTTAAATTTCATCTAATAAATATAAAGGTTTTGCATTTTGATCTTATGGTCTGGAGGACAGGGACCCTTTATTTTCATTTTTAACCTCAGTATCCATTATGGTTTCTAGTTATTGCCCCCTAAATTGCTTAAGATAGGAAGAAAGGGAAAGAGGCAAGGAGAAGATGGGAAAAGGAAAGGAAGAAGAGTGAAAAGGGAGGAAGAAAGGGAGGGTGGGAGATGGGAAGGGAGGGAAGAAAAAAGGAAGCCAAGCAGGCAGATACTTAATGACCCCTCCACACGTGTCTATGCTGCCCCAGGCCTCCAATATCATTCTTACCTATCTATATTTGTTGGTATTCCATTCATTGCTCAATATCAGAGACAGCAATATATACTGAGGAAAAGAATCCCTATTCAGGAAATGGTGCTTTGAAAATTGGATAGGCACATACAGAATATTGAAACAGAATCCATATCTGTCACAACTCACAAAAATTAATTCAAGATGGATCACAGACTTAAATCTAAGACATGAAACCATAAGAATTCTAGAAGGAAATGTTGTAAAAACTCTTCTAGATATTGGCCTAGGCAAAGAATTTATGAAGAATAACCCCAAAGCAATCACAGCAACAACACAAATAAATAAATGGGACTTAATCAAATTAAAAAGCTTCTGCACAGCCAAGGAAACAATCAACAGAGCAAATAGACAACCTACAGAATGAAAGAAAATAGTCATATGCTATGTATCTGATAAAGGGTTAATAACTAGAATCTAAAAAGAACTCAAGCAGATCAGCAAGAAAAAAAATCAAACAACCCCATTAAAAAGTGGGCAAAAGACATCAACAGAAGCCAATAAACATGCGAAAAAATGCTCAACATCACTAATCATCAGAGAAATGCAAATCAAAACTACAATAAAATATTACCTAACCCCAGTGAGAATGGCTTTTATCAAAAAGTCCCAAAACAATAGATGCTGGTGTGGCTGCACAGAGAAAGGAAGGCTTATACACTGTTGGTAGGACTGCAAACTAGTGCAGCAGCTTTGGAAAATAGTATGGGGATTCCTTAAAAAATTAAAAGTAGACCTACCATTTGATCCAGCAATCCCACTACTGGGTATTTACCCAAAGGAAAAAAAGTTATTTTATCAAAAAGACACTTGTACTAGAATGTTTATTGCAGCACAATTCACAATCACAAAGATGTGGAATCAACCTGAGTGTCCATCAGTACATGAATGGATTGATAAAATGTAGTGCATGTTATACCTTGGAGTACTATTCAGCCATAAAATATGAATTAATATCTTTTGCAACAATCTGGACAGAACTGGAGACCATTCTCCTAAGTGAAGGATGGCAAGAATGGAAAAACAAACACCACAGGTACTCACTATTAAATTGGAACTAACAGATCAGCACTTATGTGCACAGATGGAAGTAAAACTCAACAGAAATCATGCAGGTGGGATGGGGGGAGGAGGGAATTGGTGAAAGCATACCTAACGGGTACAATGTACACTGTCTGGGTGATGGGCACACTTGCAACTTTGACTCAAGCAGTACAACAGCAATCCATGTAACCAAAACATTTGTACCCCTGTAACATATTAAAAAAATATTTTGAAAAAAAATGTTTATGAATCTTCTGATCTTTCTCAAGTTAATGTGATTGTTTTTCCCACATCTTATCTAAGCATACCCCTATATAGACGTCACTCTCAGGCAGCCTGTCAGCTATGATCAATTTCAAGTTTAAAACATTCATGAAGCTTACATTCCTAGAACATTTTTTAAAAGAGAGAGAGAGAGAGAGAGAGATGTGTATTTTATTTCCCAGCATCTGTACCAAACCCTAAAAAGAACAACAATTGGCCCTGATGTGCCATGTGCACACACATAGCCTAACCATTAATGTGTAGAGAAATTATTTGTGTTTGTTTGTTTTTCCTGGATCATATGCTCACCTCTGTGGTGGAGTAGATAGGGCTTATTAATGGTAAGCTCTACAAGAACACATGGTGTAAGAAAGGGGAATTTCTCTCAAATGAATTGATATTGGATAAAGAAAACAAATACCAGATACAAACTATATATTTCATTCATTAACAGGATTCAATGTAGGGTATATAGAAGGCAATGAATAAATGTCAGCTAAATAGGTGGATAAATAATTGAATGCATTTCTATTACTTATAAATGATTGTTTTTAATATCAAGCATACATTAAGCTGAAAAGGATAAATGTCTTAGAAGAAAGTAAACCATACCATGAAAATATTTGAACATTTCAATTTATTTAGAAACCTTACTTTTTTCTTGTAAATTCCTTATAATAGGATATAGATATTAAACTCATTTTACCCAACTATGGCTTTCTTAATCCTTTCTAACATTTGATTGAAGTTTGTGAACTTGTAAAAAATTTGCCTGGAAGCATGATTTGTATTTCAAAGAAATGTGTGCCAGATTTGTAGAGTTGTGTTACAGCTTAATTAAAATTTAAAAAGGGAGATTTATTAAATGAAAAATGTATAAGCACAATCTGACAAACACAATATTGCTTCAAAAGTATACATTAAATTTGCTGCATGATTTTTTTCACTTTCTCAAGTGGTCAATCATTTCAAATATTATTATAAAATATGAATAACATAAACATGAAAAATTACCATATCAATAGAATTGTTTCATTTAGTTTTACATGTGTTATATGATCAGTTTGCATATTATGATTATACAAAGTCTTTTATAAGCTCTAAAAACCTTAGCGATGAACTCTTAACTCAAGTTATTAAAGAGTATTCTAATGTACAAAGTAAAAATTACCTATGTATTTGTCAATCTTTTGAGATTGTATTAAGAAGGATATTACACTTTTACAGTGTTTGCAAGATCTCAGACTACTTTCAGCACCTATTTGTAGACATGATGCATTTGAATGCTGAAAAAGTGCAGCATTGGTTTAATTAAGGTGCCAACAGTGGACCATTTAAATATGTTTGGAGATCTTAGCTACAAAATTTTGACTAAACGCAATAGTTAGATAGTATTGTTAATAAATCCAAACTTTTCATGGATATTGAACATTGGACATTGCAACAGATTCATGGTAATTTTTCATCCTCCTTCCTACCCCTGGCTAATTATTAATCACCTAATTTGTGTTTGCTAAACATTATTCACAGTTTTATTTCTAATAAACAACACATTTTCTTGTCAGAGTTGAATCTTTTTATTTGCGGTCATGTATATGGAGAACTGCACTGGGTGTATGAGAAGGTCTGTGTATTTTCTAATCTTGACTTAAAGGCTGGGTTTTGTAAAACTATGCTTTTATTAATAGTATTGCATTGCTCAGATAAATAACATCTCCATGTAGCAACATGGAGTCTTTCCTTTTAATACTATCTAAAACATCTACATATAAAATCATATTCTATGTCAAATTTGAGGCAGTACCAGTGTTGAGGATGAAATAATAAAATTACTCTAGTATCTGGGGCTAGAACACAAGGTTAGGAATAGAGAATATGCAGAGATTCCTTTTGACATTGGGTGTGGGTGATCAAAATTATTAATACAAATGCAAGTACAGAAGACTTTGGACATCGTGATATTAATACAGTAGAAGAAACAAAATATATAATTCAGATGTTTAGTACTATTACATTGCTCAGTGAAACTTGCTGAAACTGACTGTGAAATCACAGTCCTTTGTTTTCATTTCCTGCCACATCTCCACAATCCTAAAATATTATTCCTTTCAGTTCCAAGAACCACACTGACTACTTTCAATGGTAAATATATGTGCTAATGCCTGCTCTTCCTTTATCATAGCTCCATATATATCCTCTGATGGATTAAAACTAGGCTGGAAGTCTTAATTGCCACAAATCTTATAAAATTTGCAAACTCAAACAGTGTAGAGTAAATCAATTCAAAGTTTATGCCAGAGCTAAATCCTGTCTTTTTTTTTTTTTTAATGTTTTGGAGCTATTGGGCATTATTACCCAACTATAGACTTTGTGTGTTACTTACTTTTTATTCCAAATTAACTTTATTATTTTTATTAAGATTAGCCTAAGATTTAGGAATGTTAGAATTTTTTTTTTCAAAATTTAAAATATGGGGACATAAAGGAATTTTTCTTTAAAACTTATCCTCCCCAGTTTTACTCAGACCAATTGGTATAATGACTAGAAACATCTTCTGGCCTAGAAGTAAATACTGTGATTCAATTGTTATTTTGCTGATATGATCTGATGAAGATAAAAACATTTTTCAATGGCAGATAAATTATACTAATTTTAAGAAATGGTTCAAATATCATCAGACAGCCAATAGGGGGCCATTTCTCTAGAGGGCAAGATATGTAAACCAGGAGAAATGTGTTGACTCAGTGAGGTAACAGAAATGTGACAGACTGATATAAGCCAATGCCCAGAGAGTACTAGAATCAACCTTTATTATTAACATAATATGACCAGGTTCTTCATATTTCCCAGAAACCATAAGAATCTAGGCAATTCAGGTAGTTAACCAATGTTACTTTCTTATGAATAGGAAGATTAATATGTATCTTCTAGAGTAACAGAGTTTCTTTGCCAGATTGAGTAATCTATTATTTGAAAAATATGTGTTTCCTGGCACAGCTAGAAGATACTTTATCTGAAAACAAAGATACATAGTTTCCCAATTGGGAGTTGTAAATGAAAGTTAGACAAATGTTGATAGTTTTAAAAAGTGGTTCTGGGCAAAGATACAGTGAAAGAAAGTCAGCTGTCTAGGAGTGCAACATAAAATCATAAATTAGTTTAGGCTAGAATCAGGCAAACTAATTATTAGTTGAAAGGTAAATGGTAAATGTGGGTACTTAAATAAAGTTTACTATGGTATAAACAAAAAAAGAATAACAAAAACTTATAAAATTGTCAAATTAAACTCATTTTAATTAATATTTGTTGATCAACTACTATATATCGGTATTATGAGAGATAATAGAAATATAAATGAATGTTATATCTCTTATTCTCAGAGTGTTTATCCAGGTAGAAACAGGGAAATTGGCAAACATTTAAAATATGATGTAATACATTTAAAAAGCTTTCAAATTTTCAAATGCAATTATAAAAGTACTAAATAGTAACTGGTGACTCTGGCATTGGGGAAGGCTTCATGGAATTTGGATATGAGAATATTTTAAAGGATAAGCAGAGTTTGCTTGGGGGAAAAGTTGCAATGTTATTATATAATAGGTAAGGAAAACAGCAAATGGCATGAACAAAGATTTAGAAACATAAAAAACATGATTTGTTTTAAGGAAGCTATAAGTAGTTCTGCATTGTTGAACCAAAAAGAAAAGATAAATGCATGAGGTGATACCTCAATTACCCTGATTTGATTAATACATATTGTATGCCTGATTCAAAACATCACATATACCCTATAAACATATACAACTATTCTGTGCCCATAATAATTAACAATTTTAAATTTTAAAAAAGGAGCACAGTCCTTAGAAAGGGGAGAAGGTTGATTTTAGGAAAGCAATATTTGGAGACAGAATATGAGCAGTAAATGTTGAGGCTGAGGTTATGAACGGCCATGCAGTCACTGGCAGGAAGAGAGAGCACTGGAGAACTTCAAGCACAGAGAGACATAATTAGATGTCTATGTAAGAAATGCCACGTTCATATCAACATGGGAGATTTGGTTTATAAATGCATATTTTTGTGTAATTTTAAGGCAAAGAATTTATCCCACAATAACAATCATAGACTGCTCAAAATATGGAACTAATTGAGCTAAATTTTAGGGAATTTTGGCTGTTTAGTTTCAGAGGGGAGAAATTTTCATTCTATTTTTTCTCTGAAATTTTTGCTTACATTTGGCAGCCTACAGAAATTAGCATATTGTAATCTAATTATGTTTTTATCTTTCCCTCTCCTACTAGTCCCATGATTTCTTTCTTTTTTTAAAGTAAGGACCACGTCTTAGATTTATACCATTACACAATATGTTGTCTGAGACATGAGATTCAATAGCTGTTGAACTAATTAATGAATCAATGAATTAATAAAATTTCTAGTCAACTGCCAAAGTGTAGCAGTTGAATCCAATACTTTCTTGTGTTCTTCTGAAAACATGTTCAGAAATTAACCAGGTGGGCATTCTTTACTCAGTGTCAAAACCCTTTGTTTTTTGGTCACCTATACTATATTACCATTTTGTATTTAGAGGTAGCAAAGCACCAACTTTTATAAATTTTTAAATATTTTTATGAAAACCAATTGGATGAAATGCAAAATTATTATACTTATATTAATTTTTTTTTTTTGGTGGAAGAGCAAGAGGTAGTGAATTTCACATAATTTTGTTTATACCCTTAAGTATGTATCCATAGTGTTATGTCCTGGTGGGGAAAAAAAGTGTCAGCACCAATGAAGAGAGAATGGGAACAAGACAGGTGTGCTGAGATCTGTTCTCATGGAAGGGGAAAACTATCCAGTCTGTTCCTTCCACAAAGCTACATAAGGTGCCCCTCTTTGAAAGTGGCCCACAGCCCAGGCTTTGATCTGCCTGTTAGAAGATCAGACTAATGGTTTATCTAATGTAGTATCACAAAGATATTTTCTTTTGAATAGCAAATAGCAAAATAATTAGACTTTAACTTTGAATTTTTATATTTGATCAATAATAAAGAGGAGAAGCTCACTGATAGTTTTTCAGTTACTATTTCTTGTTCCTCCTACATCCATGGTGGTGTTATTTCAGTCTTGCTAGCAAAAGCTCATGATTGGCAATAAAATATTAAATAATAACAAAAATAAACAAAAATCCAAACTTAATATAAGTAGCTTTCATTTTAGTAAAAATTGGCCTGTTTAGAAAAAACAAACTGTAGTAGTTCCTATTTGTTTCTATAGTCATTTGTTCATTTACTGCACACATTTTTATTAAGTTCCCTCTGTGAATCCCACATTGCTCTACTGAATTGAGTTGTATCAACACACCATACAAAAACCCTTAATATCACAGGGTTAAGGGAAAAAAGTAAACAATGAGCATAATAAATAACTAAATAATTACAGTTCTTTAGAATACAATAAGTGCTATGGAAAAACAGTAAGTAGAGAAGAGTAAGGAGAATTAAGTGCCAGGCTGAGAAGTAGAATGAAATTTAAAACAGAATGGTCAAAAATACTAGGACAGAGTTGAAGGAGATGAGGACATTTAACTTTGGAGCAAGAGAACTCCAGGCAAAAGGAACAGCCATTGCAAAGGCCCTACTAAAGGTGGAGCATGGTGGAGCATACCCCCAGTGTTCAAGAACAGGAACTGAGTAAGCAAAGAAGAGAAAAGGAGAATCGCACTTTCAGTGTGTTAAGAGATAGAGGGAGGATCATGGAAGAACTTGCAGGGCATTTTATATAATTTGACTTCATTCTGATTGAGATGAGTGCCATTGCAGATTTTTAAGCAAGGGAGTAACAGGATATGACTTCCATTTCAAAGTATTACTTTAGCTACTATTACAGATCAAGTGTAGAGAGACAAAGGCAGAACCAGTTAGGAGGCTATAGGAATAATGTCAGTGAAAGATAGATGGGGGTTCATATAAGGATGATGGAAGGAGAGGGAATGAGGGCTAGTCAATTTCTAGATGTATTTTGAAGGTTTTTCAATGTTCTAATTTGGTTTAAATCATTTAGTTTGTTTTTATAGGAATTTAGCTGGAGATTATATTCTTAAAATGGCCATATAATGCTAAAACACTTACTCAAAATGTTGCATTTATTTTCCTTTGTCTGTTTATATTGTTTCCCATATGAATGGTGAGTTGCTTGAGGATAGGGTATATATTTTATATATGACTTTGCCTTAACTGCACAAGGTACTCAGTAAATATTTTTAGGTTAGGGTTTCTTAAGTTAAATGATTTGAAAGTTTTCTGAAAATTCCAAATTTTGTGTAGCTATTTTGCTTATTGAGGCTTCTATGGTAAAAAAGTATTATGTAATATCTAAAGACATATTTTAAGATATTAGATACTGGTGGTTATTTTTGAAAAATAATGTGATTATAAAGGTTAATTTCCTTAATCTTTCAATCCATTATAATATTGTTTTGGTGAGAGAATTTATTATAATAGTCATTGTATTCTTGACAAAAACATGTAATCAAAAAAGATACACTATCAATGAAAGAGAAAAAAGTGTAAAAAGGAGAAAAGAGTAAAATATTAGTTTAAATCCAAATTCTTCCTGGGACAAAGATGTGAATTTAAGCCAATAGGATATTCTTGAGAACAGTTAACACAGTATGCTTGGATATAGTTTTTTTTTCATAAAGATACAAAAAAATCAGTGCAATAAGTATAATTACCTTTATTCCTACAGTTTGTAAAGTTTATGTGTGTCTTAGCACAAAATGAACAGAAATATCCAATAACCTGTATAAATTTAAGTTATATAGTAAGAAAAACCAAATAATATAGCTCCCAAATCTTACAACAGATTGGAAATATACCCTGTTTTTACCTTCAACAAATGGTAGTGTGGAATTTAGACTTGATCTGGAAGAATATATATTGTCTTAAAGCAAAAAAATATTGTATACATGAATTTATAAAGTGAAAGTTCATTTAATTATTTCAGACTAATTTTAGTTTTTTATTATTTTGATCTAAAGCCCATAATAGTGAAAGTACCTAATCCAAGAAATTGGAGAACATGTGTAATCAATAAGGAAGAAAAGGATCTTGCTTGCGCTATTGGGATAACCACACATTGAATTATAGGCTGCACCTACATGTACTTTCAAATTAATATTTAAATTTCATTGTGATTGAAACCATAGTTTTTCTAGTTAAAAAATAAAAGCACTTCATTAGTAAATATAAATGATAGATTGGAGATATTTAAGACATTGGACAAAATGATTAGCGATAAGTTTTTATAGAACTTCATGTAACACAAGGAGTTCAGTTTAAAAATACTTTTGAAGCATCTGCAGTTTGAAAATCTGAGTTCATTGGATAATTTTATGATTTTTCTTCTAAAAATCACCATTAGTAGATTCCACAGAATGGATATAACATTATGTAAATCACAGGACTATTTCAGAAGCATCCCTGTGGAGTTTTTGTTGTTTGTCTGTCAACAATTTGAATGTGGAAAAAAAACGAGAAACATGTTTTGTAGAGAAAGCTATTTTAATCTTTGACTATTTTACTATCAAGTGGAATATAAGTGAAATCACATGGAGATGTTGTAAAACTCTTAACTCTCTCAGAAATAAAATATAGAAAGACTTCAAAATAAAATCTGAAACACCCATTGCTTCTAGCTTGTTATGAAAAATGTTTAATGACTGTCTACATCTGGTAGTAGTCTGATTCATCAAGCTTACGTGATTCTACATCCTTATCTATAATAACAATTTTACCTGAAAATAGATCAATTTAGTTGTAGACCATCCACCCTTGCCAGATAATCTTCTCTTATAACTTCACTGAGAACGGAAATCATCCAGAAGAGAAACCCTCAGAAACCCAAAACCTGGGTTTGTACTTCTCCTCTAATTGCATAAAACATCGTTCATGCCTGCAGATATTTTTACATCTAAGACAGCCTGCAATATTGCTTGCCAACCTGAAACTTGTTTCACAAATTTTTCAGCAGCTGGTATGATAATAAGCCAGTTTTTATGTAAATTAGTGAACTTCCTAATCAATTTTTAACCACAAAATTAAAATTTTAAAAATTTTTAAGTGATTTTTAAAAAGAAAAATAATTCGCTTATTAAATCTATTTTTAGCTTGATGCCATTATATTAAGTCTCTAATTTTTTAATTTTAATTTTTAATTATGATGGGTAAATAATAGTTGTATATGTTTATAGGGTACATGTGATGTTTTGATACAAGCCTACAATGTGTATTAATCAAATCAGGGTAATTGGAGTATCCATCACTTCAAGCACTGATCATTTCTTTGTGCAAGGAACATTCTAATTCCACTCTTTTAGTTATACCATAATTTACCATTGACTATAGTTGCTTTGTTGTGCTATTGAATAATGTTCATTCTAATTATCTAACTATATTTTTGCACCCATTAAGTATCCCCACTTTATCCTCACTACCCTTTCCAGCCACTGGAGAACATTATGTTAAGTGAAATAAGCCAAGCACAGAGAGACAAATCTCACATGTTCTCACTCATATATGGGAGCTAAATATTAAAACAATTGAAGGCATGGAGGCAGAGAGTGGAATGATGGTTACATAGCTGATTTAAAAAAAATATTTCTATTAAGCAGAAGAAAGTTTTCTGAGAACTACAGTTTTTAAAGGTGTGATACAGTTAATTTTTTATTAAAAGGTTCATTTTATTTTTCCTTTTAGCTAATATTCTTATAAAATGATACATTTTTACTAATTCTATTATAATGAAGTTGGCATATTTTTGCACTACCACTTTAAATGCAGTATGTTCATGTCAATTATTTCTTTGAAAAACAAAGTACAACAAAATTAAAATGCTGCTTTTGATGCTGATGTGAATTATGGCCAACGAACATATGAAAAAATGCTCAACATCTCTAATCATAAGGGAAATGCAAATCAAAACCACAATGAGATATCACTTATCTCCATTGAGAATGGTCTTTATCAAAAAGTCCCAAAACAATAAATGTTGGCATAGATGCAGAGAGATAGAAAGATTCATACGCTGCTGGTGGGACTGCAAACTAGTACAACCTCTGTGGAAAGTAATATGGAGATACCTCAAAGAAATACAAGTAGAACTACCATTTGATCCAGCAATCCCATTACTGGGCATCTACCCAAAAGAACAAAAGACTCTACAAAAGACATCTGCACTAGAATGTTTACAGCAGCACAATTCACAATTGCAAAGATGTGAAAACAACCCAAGTGCCCATCAATACATGAGTGGATTACTGAAATGTGATATGTGTATACCATGGAGTTCTACTCAGCCACAAAAACCAATGGTGACCTAGCACCTCTTGTATTATCTTGAATAGAGCTGGAGCCCAGTCTACTAAGTGAAGTATCCCAAGAATGGAAAAACAAGCACCATATGTACTCACCATCAAATTGGTATTAACTGATAAACACTTAAGTGCATATATAGTAATAATATTCATCAGGTGTCAGGCAGATGGAAGGGGGAAGAGGGGATGGGTATAGACACACTTAATGGGTGCAGTGTGCACCGTCTGGAGGTTGGACACACTTGAAACTCTGACTCGGGTGGGGCAAGGGCAATATATGTAACCTAAATATTTGTATCCCTGTAATATACTGAAATTAAAAGTAAAATAAAAAAAGAGAATTATACCATTTAATTCCTGCCTGGTCAAACTTTTTCAAACCACAAACTTAGCAACTTATTAAATATATCCAGTTATTTAAAGAGTACAGATTACTTTATTATTATTTCATGTAATGACTATTCTTTTGAGAGTAAAGCATAATACTTATTACTGATGGGTTTTTGTCCTGTGACTGTATTTATTTGTATGTAGATCTACTTTCCCTATGGGGTGGGGAACCTGCAGCCTTGGGGCCACATGTGGATCTCTGGATCTTTGAGTCCAGCCTTTTGACTGAATCCAAATTTTACAGACTGAAGTTTGGATTCAGTCGAAGGGCCACACTTGGGGATCTAGAGGGCCACATGTGCCCTTGAGGTCGCAGGTTCTCCGCCCCATCTTAATAGTATACATTTTTCTTTAAAACATAATTGGCCATATCTTTGAATTCAGATATTTTTACAGTAATCAGGATAACATTTGAAATTGATAATTTAAAGGTCAAGTAAGACCTACTTATTCAGTATCACAAGTGCTTCAAATGCATTAGGCATATTGTAAAATATCAATATTCTAAGGGAAAGTATGTGGGGACATTGTATTGTCATTGATTTAAACAATTAAATAAACCCTTATTACTATTAAAAGATGAGGTTTTTAAAAAGAGCATTAATTTGAATGATCATTTTTTAATTTTTAATTTTTTTATTTTTTGAAGTTATAAAAGTAAAATTTATTTTATCCTTTAGAAGAACAGAGAGAATGAGAGAAAGAGAGACAGAGAAGGGGGAGGAAAGAGCAGAGAGAGATGGCACGGCATCCCAAAGAAAGAGAAGGGAGATGCCAGCCGCTAGGCCAAGTGTCTTGCTGATTTTATGGGGATGAAGAGAAAAATAGTTAATTGCTGTGAATTGCTGCATCTGCACCTTTTCTTCTTAACTGCAAGCAGATAATGGAGTCTGCTGTGTGAAACTGCTGCATAAGTCCCCTTTGCTTTAGGGATAAAGTGACCTTGCCCTCAAGATTGTCCCCCATGCTTTCATCCAGGAACTTCTCAGGAACTACTCTAGGTTGTAGAAACAGAAGCTAAAAAGGCAATTTTAGTCAATAGGTCTAGCAACTATTAAAAATTTTTATTTCCTTTTGTCTGTTGGGCTCCTTTGAGATGTTCAGAGCTCCGCAAGGCACCTGTTAGCTAGATGGAGAGGGAGCAGAGCAGATTTATTTTGCTCACAACACCCACCGTCCTTTCATTCCCCCCTTCCTTTGGTTAAATTAAATTTTTATTTTAAAAATGAACTCAGAAAACTGGGGGTCATGGATGGAGGTCTCTTTTCTTCTGTAACTGCCTCTTTCTGACTCACGGATGATGCGATGTCCCTACCTGGCCTAATTCATTTGGGGCATTAAGGGGGAGGGATTGAAAAAAGATGGTTTTGAAACGTAGGTTAGAGGTGGGATGGGGGCATCACTGGAGAGAAATAGCTAGAGCCTGAATTTGGTTCTATATGAATGTTACTGGATAGTGAAGAATGTAGGGTTCAGGAATTAGAGCTAAAAGCAGAGCTGCTAAGGGCATTAGTCAAGAAACCTAAGATAACACAGGGCTCACCTTTTTGAGAAGTTACAGGGTCTCTTGGACAGTAGGCAGATAGAGATGTTATAGAGCGCCCATAGTGGAGGATGGAAAGTAAGGTTATTTTTTTTTATTTCAACATATAATGGGGGTACAAATATTGTTAGGGTTACATACATTGCCCCTACCACTCCTCCCCCGCCCACATGCCAAAGCTCCAAGCGAGTCCAATCCCCAAGTGGTGCGCACGGCACACATCATGTAACTCTACACTTCCTCCCCCCTCCCGCCT
>VBSM01003169.1:6950544-6981982 GCA_008086735.1 Cheirogaleus medius | reverse complement strand
ATTAGGTTACCGTATACTGATGGTTTCATCTCTGGTATCTCAGATCTATTCCATTATCGATGCTTCTGTTCTTGTGCCAATCACAGTCTGATTTAACTATTATTGCTTTGTAGTACAGCTTGAAGTCAGGAAGACTGATGCCTCCCAGTTTGTTCTTTTTACTTAAGATTGCTTTGGCTATTCGTGGTTTCTTCTGGTTCCATGCGAAGTGAAGAATTATTTTTTCTAGATCTGTAAAGAATGCTGGTGGTATTTTGATGGGAATTGCATTGATTCTGTAGATCACCTTAGGTAATATTGACATTTTAACGATATTGATTCTGCCAATCCATGAACAAGGTAGATTTTTCCATCTGTTTAAATCATCCGCAATTTCTTTTTTAGTGTTTCATAATTCTCCTTGTATAAATCTTTTGTTAAGTATACTCCTAGACATTTAATTTTCTTTGAGGCTATAGTGAAAGGTATTGCGTTTTTGATTTGAGTTTCTGCTTGATGGTTCTTGGCATATATGAATGCTTCTGATTTGAGTATATTGATTTTATAACCTGAAACGGAAAGTAAGGTTATTATTATTAGGGTTTCCAGCATGGGCAAAGCACTGACCAGCCTGGTATGTAAGCTGGGCTGTGGTGGCATTCATAGAGTGGCAGGGGAAGTATAAGGGGAAGTAAAGGGAGATAAGGAGCCATATTTACCACAGCATATATTTTTTTAAAATCTGCACTTTGATATTGTAGACTTGAATGTGCTAGTAATATATAGCTTTCTGCAATGCAGAGTTAGAGTTGAAAACCAAAGCAGATGATTTTACAATCAACACTATCATTTTTTTTTCCTTTTGTTCCCAGATTCAAGGTCCACTTTCTGTCTAAATGTTCCCTTCTCAGCTCTCTGAAATCTAGCATTTAGATAAGTTCCTAGCACAAGCTAGATTTTTCCACACATATTTATTGTATAAATGAATGAGAATGATAATGGTTTCTTTCCTTGTTATTGTACTAACAATGCATTTTTTATTGTGGCTACCTCTTTTTGACCATTATACTGTTGCCTAATCATTCCTTTAATTTCTATGACATTGTATTTTCCTGTTGCTATTTTTTTAAATTTTTTTTCTCTTACTACTACTGAAATGAGAACCTCTAATTGAGGCCAATGACCATCAGAACAAAATTATTCAAGTTTCTCTCATTTTACCTTCGTTCTTCTCTTTCTGTGCTTATTCCCTCTCAGAATTTTCCTTCCTTTTTTAATTCATTTCTTCCTTCCGTACATAACTTATTTCTTAAGAAATCAAAGTATGCACATGGCTTGTGTATTTATGTTCTCTTGTCCTTGATACAAATCTTTTCTTTTTTTTTTAAACTCAGTCCCCTAAGGATCGATGGTCCTTAGAAAACATCAAAAATTGCCAATGCCAACTACATTGCAAGTCGTCATGGCGGGGTATTGGAAAAAGTTTTCAATTAGCAATAATCACGCCTCGGATAAACCTCATTGGCTACGATACTGCCACTGTGCAAAGCTGATACAAATCTTTGTTCCTTTAAATATCCAGGTCTGACGCTTGTTCTAGTTGTCTCATGGACTGTCTAACTGATGGTCCAATTTTGACCTCAAATATATTACTTGTTAGAAAGTAGTATGGTGTATTTGTAGATGGAAATATATTTAGGTTTTGTTTCCCTCTAATTCTTTTAATTAGCCGTGTGACAATAAGCAAAGTATCTGACTTCTCTGGCCTTCAAAGTTTTCTTCTAATAAAATGTAGAATTTGTTTTATATAATTGCTAAGCTTCCTCCAAACTTTCAGTTGAGTCTCTATAGTCCATTCTTAAATGTTTCCTTTTAAAATGGTTCCTCATTTGATAATTTCATTTCTATTATTGGTGTCTCATTATTTCACTTTCTGGCTTGAATATTTGGGATTTCCACAACTCTTCCTTCACCTTTTTTTCCCCCTTTTTCCATTTATCCAGTAAAAATTCAGCTGTGAGTTTTAGAAAACAAATATCATTTCCCCATCTGGAGAAGGAAAGAAAGCTCAAGAGCTTACACAAAGGCAAGAAAAGGAAGACACATGGTAAATATTTCCTCACATTCAATCATTTGTACTTGACATTATGTATTGTCTCTTTAGCTTTATATATTAATAGCTATTTTTGTTTGCCTTTATGTAGTGGGAAATTTATAAAAATGGGGACTTTTATTTTCTATTAGGGATATTTTCTGTCTTCCCAACAAGGTGTGTAATGTCAACATTGAACGAGCAAAGTGAATCAAATGCATTATATATACACGTTTCTAAATGCTTAACATAATTTTGTAAACCTTATAACTCTCCTATGAGGTAGGTGCTATTATGTCCATTTTACATAGGAGGAGACTGAAACACAAAAATGTTAAGTGAGCTTCTAAAGTTATACAGATAGTACATAGCAGAGCTGTACTTCAAACCCAATCGGGTGGCTCCTGAGTGTGTGCTCTTAAGCTGTGTTGTCTGCCTCTCAACATTGTGTAGGATCAAGGTCAGGAAGACTAAGATACCTGAAGAGAGGAGCCATAAGTCCAAACAAAAATGCCTAGCTGTGTTGGGAGGTCCATAAGGCAGATTGTAGTTCAGTGCCCAGAGCTGGGTTTGGTAAATAAAATGTTTGTTGAGAGAATGGTAGAAGCAGAAAGAATAATCAGAAAGGGATCAAACTGAGAAATGTTTCATGACATAACTGATAGAATTTTCCGATATACCATACAGTCATGTGTCACTTAACAACGGGGATACGTTTTGAGAAATGCATTTTTAGGCAATTTTGTCATTGTGTGAATGTCATAGAGTGTACTTACACAAACCCAGATGATGTAGCCTACTACACACCTAGGCTATGTGGCATAGCTTATTGCTTCTGCAAACCTGGACTGAATGTTACTGCACTGAATACTCTAGGCAATTGTAACACAATGATAAGTATTTGTGGAATTAAACATGTGTAAATATAGAAAAGGTACAGTAAAAATAAAAGTAAATATAAAAGATTTTTTTAAAAAGGTACATATACCTGTATAGGGCATGTACCATGAATTGAGCTTGCAGGACTGGAGGTTGCTCTGGAGTGAGTCAGAGAGTGAGTGGTGAGCAAATGCGAAGGCTTAGGACATCACTGTGCACTTTTATACAACTGGCAGGGCAACAGGTTTATATAAGCATCATCACAAACACATGAGTCATGTGTTCTGTTACTATGTTATGATGGCTACTTCATTAGGTGATAGGAATTTTTTCAGGTCCATTATAATCTTATGGGACCACTATCATATACAGTCCATCATTGACAGAAATGTTGTTATGCAGTGCATGATTGTACACAGAAAAAGATGAAAAAATAGTGGTTCCATAAACCTTAATGCTTTTTTCTTGACATTTGATGGAGACCTCTAAGGACCTTTCCTTAACCAAAATAAAGTCAACATTCAAAGGGCTTATCTGGGATGAGAAAACTCTTGTGAGAGGCAATATTTTAGTTAGTGCCTTTTTGAGCAGGAAATTTTTGCTGTTTTAGTCTTGTGGCTCCAATTTTGAGGTTGAAGAAGAATTCAGTCCAGACACTGTGGGCATAAGGAACAGACCAAACTCTAGAATGATAGATTAGACCTTTCTAGCTGGATGGTATTTAGGGTGGATTTTAGCATGCACTTAGGAAAAGTGATGCCGAATCCTAGTTTTAAAATCTCCCAGTTTCCTGCAAAAGGTTTTTTTTTTTAGAAAAAAAGAGGCTGATGCTCTGCAAGATTATAGGATCTATGGTACAATGATATTTACTTTCTATAGCAAGACTTAACAGAAATGAAATGACTAATAAATTGCTTTATTTCATTATTGATGACTCAGGGACTGGGTGAGGCTATGCTTATGAATGGAAGGTCTTCAAAACATGCCATCGAGCAAGATCAGAACTGTCAAGGACAGAGAAGTTGAGGTACCTGGGAGACATCTAAGAAGGGAACTATATATGTGTGACACTCAAGAGAGAGAAGTCTAGACTAAAGAAATTATTTTAGATTGTTTAAGTGCTTCTGTTGTATTATATTATATTTGGCAAATATTCAGTTCTTTCTCTCACTTAAAGAGAGAAATATACTTCCCTACCTCCTTATGTGGGGCTTCACCAAGTGACTCGCTTCGGACAGTAGAAATGGGCAGTTGTAATAGTGTGCCAGTTCTAATCCTGGCCTTAAGAGTCATGAAATTTTTGTTGACCCCTGTTGCATTCCTGTCTGTTGCCATGGACACCACTGGTCCAAGGTGGGAGAGAGCTATGTGGGGCAGTCCTGAGTGAAGCATAGAAGCAATAGAGCCAGGCCAGCCTAGAAAAGGTAATAGCCAACCACCACATAGATATATGATGAAGATAATAATTGTAGTTTTGAGCTTTTCAGTTTGGGAATGATTTGTTCTGCAGCATTATGGTGGCAATAGCTAACTTATTTAGTGCTTAAGAGCTTTATTCTTGAATTGGCACTATCTTCTAACTGAATCTCTCCATTCCCTCTTATTTATTCCTACCATACTATAGTATTTCTAATCATGAATTTTGTCATAATATTCCTAATCAGAAACTGACAGAGCTGTGCAGATAGGTGAAGAGGGACCATAAAATGGTGGTCTCAGCATTATGAAATGAAGGAAGAATCCAAATTATGAAAAAAGCAGAATTTAATTTAGTATAAACATCTCAACTGGGTGGGTAGAAAATATAATATTCAAGTATTATGACAAGATAGTCATGTGCAAATAATCAAGAGATTACAATATGACAATCAGACTTTGGGTAAGGGCATGTGGAAATAATGGAAAAGAAAAATTTTGGTAGAGTTTTACAAGACTATGGATTCTCTTCTGACTCAGTCTGAATTCTCATGTTTACTCAAATCCCTAGATCCTTTATAAGCAGAACATTAAAGTAGCATATAATTAAATATGTTGTACACTGCTTTCCTTGAAAGTTACATTATTATGTCCCCCTTTATCTCTAACTTCTGTAAATTAATTTGGCCTCAGTCCAAAAGGCACTAATACTTATGCATTAATAAACTTTAAAAGCTCTTAAGTCAATTTTAAAACCATTGAATATTATTTTCAAAAGAAATATGATCTTTTCGACTGTATTTCCTACAGCAAACAAAACTATTTCTAAAAAAATTATTTGACAGAAACTTATAACTGTAATTGGACTATGATATATCAATTTAGAATTAAAATAGCCCTGTGTTTATTACAGAGTAGTTTAAACAAGTTTTTTCTATGTAAAATCTAGAACAAAGACTGTGTTACAGTTAGAACCTCTTTTATAAGGTACTTGGTATTTTAGCAGACCTACCAGATTTCCTAACAGGTGTCTCTCCAAAAACACTTTCTGCTTCTAGCTTCCTGGCTCTAACTTGACTATCTTTTAAGTTCCCTGTTCTGGTTAAGGGCAATATTAACTTTCCAGCTGTGAAGACATTTGCTAATAATAAGCTCTTCCTCTCTTTCATGAAACAAAATCTAATTAACTGCAAATTTTTTTAGAATTGTCCTTTTCAGTGTTTTTCAGCGATGTTCTTTCCTTTTCTAAGGTTGTCTCAGATCTTTAGCACTTCTTAAACCACTGAAGGGACCACTATAGTCTGTTTAGCAAGTTGGAAGTCTTTTGAGCTATCTTCTGTTTCCTTTTGAATGTCCTTTCGAATGATACTTACAATTTCTCTCCAATATTAGGGAGTTCTTCTTTACATTTTTTTACTTCTTTGATTTCGTTGCTCATTGCATATTTTTATCACCCTTCTCCACTAGATTTGCTTCCCAAAAACATCAGTGTATTAACACATTGTTCAAATCTATAATGCTCTATATATGTGTAATTCAAAGGAGGGTAAGATGATGATGTGAACACAGGCAATTAACAACTCCTTGGATCTCCACAGTAATGATCAAAAGGAATTTTAAAGAAGAAATTTCTGAATATGATCTGAAATGTAAAGAAAGGTGCTAAAGAAAAAAAAAAACCTCTGGGGAATTTTAACTAGATATACCAAAGGAAGACACAAAGAGGATTCTTTTTCTCCTTCAAAATGTTGTGTCACTTAAAAATGTTGCATAACTTCAAAATAATGGAGAATACGTCTTTAGAACACTGTAAGTGCACTCTGACTTGTAGAGCAGGGGGTAAAATCCCCAGTGAACTATGGGGTAGAGATATCAGTTGTTTCTCTTTTTTAAATATGTCATGGAACTGTATATATTTGAAAGCAGCTGGATTTTAAGCCATAAGCCAACAGACAGCAACTTTCAGAAAGTTGAAATGGCATTTGTGGAGAGTTGCCAACATTGAGACAGAACACTAGGAAAGAGTTTAAGTACAGCACCACTTTGGAACTGGTGAGATTCTTTCCTTATTAACAACAAAAAAAAAAAAAAAAAAGGAAAGGAATGTTAATTGAGCTTTAATTTAAGGAGTCATAAATAGAAAAACAAATGAAATCAATAAAGGTAGGAGAAAGATATAACAGAGTTAAAGCCAAATTTAGTAAACTAGGAAATAGATAAATCAATAAAATATTTAAACAAGTTCAAGAGCTGGTTCTTTCACAAAGTAAAACATTCTCCATGCCTTAACAGTTTTAAACATGGTTGTGTGGTTTGGCTTATATCTTTTCCCTTCTTCTTTGCCTGGATAAATTGGCATATACTACAGAGGACATAGTCCCTGAGCCTTGGTTCCAGAATAAGCCACATTAAGTATGTTTGTTATGACAGAAAGCTGACAAACAGGGAAAATGACACACAAAGAGGGTTCAGACATAATGCAAAACAAATAAACATAACAACAACAAAAGCTAATGCATGTGGTATTGGCCTGGGTAGTAAATGGATAGTGAACAGTTATTAGAGACTGGAAAAATGGCAACAAACTATACAATGATGAAATATTTTGTAAATCTGTCACATCCAATAATTTAAAAAAAAAACAGATAGTGGATCTAATGAACCTGTGGCTCTGGGAAAATAATTTATAAATAGAATGTTACGAGTTTTTTGGTATTACTTGTATTGATAAGGTACCTTCCAAGAAAAATTGAGTTCAAGGAAGAATCAGCTCATTTTCAAGAAAGATGAAATGGAAAAAGAGATAGTTCAAAAATTCCAAAACTTACAGTATTTGGAGATATAACTCTTTCTCTTTTCCAATTGGCAAAAGGAAAAAAAAAATGTTTTGAGCAACTTTAGTGCACAAAGTGAGGACATGACCATCACACCTGTTGTTTTAAACTTGGATTTATTTGTCTATCCTCTGTCCTTTCAGTTAAACACAATTTCTCTGGAAAACAGATCAAACACATGATCCCATAGACATCTGATAAGCCGCTCAAAGTACCTATAATTAAGTCAAAAGAAAAAGGCATGCCTTATAAGAATTGTGAGTGTGGCTGTTAATACTATTAATACAGAAAGCTGATTGGAAGCAAATCCATTTTTAAAAATATTTTGAGAGTTATACTTCTAGAAGTGTCAACCTGTATAGTTAAAGAGACAGATTATTTTATGCACAAAAGCCTCCATTTTCAGATGTGGCCAAAGATGATCATAAAAAAGGAGATATTAATTAAAGAGTGGGGAACCCAGAAGCTATGGAGAACAAAAGACAAGGGTGCTACTTTCAGGGAGCAGAACCATAACCTCTAAGTATTAATAACATTTCCTGCATCGGTCGGTGTAGGAACACTTAACAAAGTTAGTTCAGGGAAATTTCAGAATTGCTTTGAGCCATTTGCTACTCTAAATATCAGCGCTTATCATAGTTCTCTTGTCCCTATTCTGCCATTATATACAGGATTTATATCATGGAGGTTGAGGGGAGGAACGTTGAAGAATATCTTCCTCCCCTTGCCCTCCCCGCCATGTTTCCAGATCAAGAACAGCCACCCCTGAGTTTGACTTGCTTTGGACAATGAAAAGTGAAAGGTATGACACATACCACATTTAAACAGCAGCTCTAGCTGTAATTGCATGGTTGGTCAGGCCTTATCTTCTTATCTATTCCTAAGTGAATAGGTGTTTCCTGCAGATAATTTGCCCCTTCAGGCAAGGTCCCTGAATGAGAAGACACAGGGGACAGAGCTGAGTGAGCCAAAAAGAACTAAGTGAACTACAGTCATAGGAGTGTAACCTGAGTGAGAAATAAATTCTTATTGTGTTGTAAGCAACAGAGATTCTTGGGTGTTTAGATGTGCAGCAAGGCTGACTAATACAAGCTCCTATCCATAACTAGGTAATTAGGTCAGAAAGGTGAAGCCCTTATGAATGGGATTAGTGTTCTTATGAAAAGAGACTCTAGAGCTTGCTTTCTCTCTGTTTGATCTCCGACATATAAGGACACAGCAAAAAGTCTGCCATCTGTAGGAAGCAGGCCCCCACCAGACACTGGATCTGCCAGCACCTTGCTCTTAGACTCCCAGGCTCCAGAACTATGAGAAATAAATGTTTGTTGTTTAAGTAACCCAGCCTATGGTAATTTGTTATAGCAGCCAGAGCTCACTAAAATACAAGCTTAGAGGGAAACTGATTTTTAAAGTATAAAATAATATTATGCAAAAATCTATGTTTGAAATTTGCTTGAGATAAAATGATTTCTGAAAAAAAATTCCGAAACGGCTACAGTTAAGAAGAAAAACTAAACAGGCAGATTTGTTTTTTAGGAAATCTTGGAAAAAAATGTGAAAGAATTACCTCCCAAGGACTAGTAGGCCCAGATGGTTTTACAAGCTAATTTATTTCAATCTTTCAAATAAGAGATACTTCCAAGAAGATACATCCATGCTATTTGACAATTTAGTAAAATATAAAATATTCCTAGTTCATTTTGTAAAAATCAGCATAGCCATAAAAACAACATCTAACAAAAATATCACCATAAAAAAAAGGAGAGAAAGAAGCTCGTGAAAAAAATCTTGCTTATGGATAGAGATACTTTATTGGGTTGGCTGTTATCAATTTCATATTACCATTATTTTCTCCTCATGTAGTGGGCACTGCATGTAGGTTCCTAAGGCTTGTCAATAAGAGGCACATACATGTACTTTGGAAAATAGAAGTGAAGTGGAAGCCCCCATTCCTAGAAGGTCACACAACCAGATGCAGTGGCTTCTTGGACTTCCCTGTGAGCTTAGGAATCTCCACCTGCTACATTGCTTGAAGCTGAAGTTGTTATGAATATTTAATTCTTTAGTTGTGGCATTCCAGACCTTCACTCCCCTATCCCAATTCCTTCAAAATTTTTAAAGTTCTATTTTCTATATTAAATCTCTTATTCCTGCGACATTTATAGTGGCTCTGCTTTGCTGACCAGACCAAGACTAATAAAAATGTTCATACTAGAATTGTTCTATAGAACAGATTTTAAAGAAAGGAATCTGGAATTGATTCTAGAATCTGCTTACATTGAAAGGTTTTAGTGATTTCCCTGGCAGTGGTAAATGAGATTTGAATAGTCTATATAATATTAGGAAAGAGACTAAAGAACAGTGATAAAACTGAGTCCGAGAAGTGTCACCGAAGTATGAGTTGGGGGACTGAACATAAGCAATAGGGGCTACATATGCAATATTCAAACCTCGTAGATATCTGATCTAGATTTCAACTGTTTCTGTCTCTTCCTTAGATGCCCATAAATGATATAGCCCCTTTCTCACTACAACAAACATCCACCCTTTATCTCTCATTCTCTTACAGTGAGTAACTTTTCCTTTTTTTATTTGGGGGGTTCATCAAACAACAGAGATTATCATACCTATTTTATTAATTTACAATGTCATCATTATAATTTTTGGTTAATTCTTTGTGGAAGATTTTATAATGCAATTTTAATTACTTATCCTTCCTGTTGGGGAAAGTTGGGGGAATCGAGGAATCTTTCCCAGGGTTTATAATTCTCTGGGTGTCACTCTTTTTGCATGTGTTTTCTGGTGAAGAAATGCTGGAGTTGAGGAGGGAGGGACACATGGCAGCATATGGGGGTCTGTGGAGGAGTACACAAAAGTATTTATTTGATAGTAAGCAACCTGCTTATGTAATTAATATACCCTTAATAGCTTTTGGCTTAGTATTAGCATCTATTAAGCTAAAGAGGCAGCAGAGAATCAGGAAAGATTAACTTTAGGGTTGGGGAAATTTTAGGCACAAGTTTCTCTGCCTTAGCATATTCCTGTGCCCCAATCTTGAAATGAGAACAGCAGTAATCCATAGATCCTGAAGGGATCATGTGAGCAGGACAGTGGATATTTTAGTGATTATCTCTGTAGACAGGAAACCCAATAATTAGAGGATATTACCTCTTCTGCCTGGGGCCTACATGAAGTCCCCAAATCCTTGATATACAGATACAGGAGTAAGGTAGGGGCACAGAGGATGCTTGGGGATTGTCAGGAAGCTCCAAGAATGAATGAGTTATAATTTTTTGACCAGCTAAATTGTATGTCAGCTCAGAGTCAGAAATGAAGTTAATTTATAGAAAATAAGAGATGTAGCTACAGTAGTCCTCCCTTATCTGTGGTTTTATTTTCCATAGTTTCAGTTTCACTTGGTCAACTTTGGTCCAAAAATATTAAGTGGAAAATTCTAGAAATAAAACCATTCATAAGTTTTAAATTGCACATCATTCTGAGTATTGTGATGAAATCTCTCACTATCTACTCCATCCTGGCTGGGACGTGAATCACTCTTTTGTCCAGTCTCCATGCTGTATACATTACCTGCCCATTAGGCACTTAGTAGCTGCCTTGGTTACCATATTGACTGTCGTGGTATGGCAGTGCTTGTGTTCAGGTCACACTTATTTGGCTTCTTAACGGTTCTAAAGTGTTAGAGTAGTGATGCTAGCAATTCAGGTCTTTGAAAGAGAAGCCCGTAAAGTGCTTCCTTTAAGTGAAAGGGTGAAAGTTCTTGACTTAATAAGGAAAGAACAATTGTATGCTGAGGTTGCTGAGATGTACTGTTAGAACGAATATTCTATCCACGTAATTGTGAAGAAGGAAAAAGAAATTTATGCTAGTTTTGCTGTTGCACCTCAACCTGCAAAAGTTACTGCCGCAGTGCATGATAAACGCTTAACAGATGGAAAAGGCATTAAATTTGTGGGTATTCCAATTGACAGCAATTAGGTTTGGTACTATCTATGGTTGCAGGCATCCACTGGGGGGTCTTAGAAGTTAAACTCCAAGATAAGGGGGGACTACTGCACTGTTAAATGGGGTCTGATAAAAATAGGCAATTTACTCAATGACATTCTAGCATTTGCCAAATTTGGATTTGGGAGTTGGGAGAGTAGCTATTTATTACTTCCCTAAAAGTATACACTGAACCCCTGTATACCAAAATTACCAGGATTCCAAGTTCTCTAGTCTAAAGGCAACTTCTGCATTGGTAGATTAGTGACCTACAAGTCCAGTCCTATTACTTTGCTTGTCGGGTGGGGACCAAGGATGAGGTACAGGAATAATACTAGGAGGCCAGAATTTACTATTACACAGGGGTGATGATCTCCATTCAACTTTGAGTCCTTATGACTCCTAACTCCACCATTGGCTGATAAAATCAGACCCATGTTCAGGCTTTTGCCACCAGCATTACTTGCCAGACCCTCAGATTTTCTTTCATTGATCCAAATTCTCCAGTTCCTAGATCTAATATAACTATTTATACTCCTCGTAGAAAGTATTTTCATACCATGAGGTACAGGAATTCTCTCAGTTCATGTTTTTGGCTGCTTAAAATGCCCCCCCTCTTGCCCCTCTTCTGTTCAAATACAAAAGCTAGAAAAAGATATGTAACCTCAAAGAAAGTAGAAGAAATATGAAAATAGAAAGAAAATTTAAAAAGCAAAATATATATCACCAATATTATCAAGAGTTGTTTCTTTGAAAAGAGTAATTGATAAATGTCTAGCATTCAACTGATTAAAAAAGAGATGGAGAGAAGGTTGAAATAAACAACATCATGGAAGAGTGCACATATCTACAAATATAATCTAGTATTTAAAACTGATAAGATACTAGTATGAATACATTTATTAAAATACTTAAATTTAGGTGAAATGAACCATTTAAAAGAAATGAATCACCAAAATTTACTCATGTGCTTGATAAGAAATAGTTAACTTAAATAGATCAATAGGAAAACTAAAGTAATAATAAAATACCTCTATCTTACCCACCTCCTACTTTCCTTGATTTCCCAGGCAAGTAATAAACAATCTCTGTCTCATGGAATGATATTTGAGAGACTAGAATAAGAGTATAAGCTATGGATCTCATTTTATGATGCTAGAATAACCTTGATAAACAGACTTCGTAAGGAGAATGTAAACAAAACATATATCAATTTCATTTATGTATAGAGACAAAAATCTCTTTAAATAAAATATGAAAAAGTTGAATTCATCAACTTATATAAACAAGAGTAGTATCTCAAAATCAAGTAGGCTTTATTTCAGGAACTCAAGCATGGTTCAATAACAGAAAATCTATGACTATAAATTTTATAAAAATAAATATTAAAAACCATAAGTTCATCTCTATGAAGTGAGACTAACATTTGCTATATCTGGGTCTCTTCTCTCTTCTTCAAACATGGCAGGTAAACTCTTCCCTTAGGGCCTTTTCAGTGACCTTAAAAACTTTTTGCTGTCTGAAAAGACCCTTTTCATTGGCCTTTCCCTGAACTCACCCCTGTCTCCAAACATCCACAAGGCTAACTCCTGCAAGTCCTTCAAGTCCTTGCTGCAATAAAATACCAATGAGACCTACCCTGACCATTCTGTTTAAAATTGAACTCCACTCTCCTTCTCTTGACCCTCCCCAAAGGCAGGGGAACAGGAACACAGGGGCTTTAATTTTTAACCATGTACAAGTTCATAGTTTGAAATGTATTCAATGAGCAAGTATCACTTCTATATTAAAATAATAATTTTAGAAATACGTAAAAATCATGGAGCCCATAGAATCTGTGTATATCACTGAGATTTCACAGTGAAGGAAAGAAAAGGCAGCTTGCATAATGCATGCAAAGCAAATACCAGAAAACATTTTGGTTTTGGATATCTAATTGGCTATATAGATTAATGCTGAGCATAGTACCTGGCATATGTAAAATGTTTTAGAAATGTAATCTGCTATTATATAAGGGAAGTTTGTAATTAAAGAGTAACTTAGAAATTTAATGACTATGATCAGTACTCAGAGGCAGGAGATGTATTTCTGTGTCAACAAAATGATGGCTTGTGTTGGTATTTTTACTTGCCAGAGCCATTTAGGCTTTATCTACAAAGTGCAGACACATTAGCAAAATTCAATCATTTCCTACATTGTCTTGAATGCTTACTATCTTGGCCAATTAGTTAAAAAACTCATTTGATTGCTTTGATATTGTCAATTCAGTTAACCCGTTCTCTACCCATAGAGAAATCAGAAATTAGTTATTTGTCCTGCATCTACCTCTAAGCCCTTTATCAGTAGGATACAGAACAGAACATTCAATAGACATTTTGGGATTGTGCAAGTTTTAGTTTCATAAATATTTTGAGACCATATTTCAAATAACATCTGGTATGGAGGACACTATAATAAAACTTCAATTATAAACCAAAAAAGAATTCCCACTATATATTGTACTGAATATATAGCAGTAGGAAAATGAATTAATGTCATAATCTCATGATGTGCATTGATTTCAATGTTTTCCTTTAGTATTGTGGTTAAAATCTCAAATATTTATGGTAAATATTTGAATTATTTTTCTGAACTCTGATGCTGCATCTTTTGGAGTTTTACAAAATACTGTTATTCTAAGAGATTGTTTTAAGAAATACTAGGGTAAAAGGCTTGATGAATCAGATTCATCATAACCTCCAGTCCAAGAGAATACTCACTTCTCTCCTTTATCTCTTTTATCAAATTTTTTCAACTGATAAATATAATAATCATTACTTAAAAGTTGAGATCAAATTCATAAAATGATTTAAATGGGGGCAATTTTATAAAAACAGTATCTAACAGATGCCTCCTGATTGTGTGATCTTGGACAATCTAAGTCTCAGTTTTTTCTTCTGCAATGTATGGTAATAAACTAGACCTATATTGTAGGGTTGGTATAAGGATTAAGAAATATAAAATATTATTCTGCACACTGCAAATATACATAATTAACATCAAATCAATACCTGCTAATATTAATAAATATAGTGTGGTCAGAAAGACTAGTCTCTTTTAATTTGTGGGCTGAAATATTCTTCCAAGTTCTGTTTTTTCCCTTGGTGTGCTACTTCCTCCTCCTATACCAATACCATGTGGTCATTTTTCCACACTGTGACAGACAAAGCACTCTATAATCACTAGCCTAAAATATATTAACAGTTGAAATTTAAATCTTTGAAGACTCATTGTTGTTTAAATTTAAAAATGGACACATTTCACTTGTGACTGGAGTTCCCAACCTCTCTTTCTGGGGTCTTTCTAGTCCCACTCCACTTATTGTTTTCAAAGTTGCCAAGTCCTTGTATTGAGATTCTGCCTTGTCCTCCTGTTAAAAATCTATACATTCTTCAAAGGATACAATATATTATGAAAAATCATGAACTCAGGCAAGCAGATCTGAGTTTAATTCTCCATTCTGTCATTGAACTAGCTGTGTGATTTTTTTACAGTTTTTTTCCTGAGAATCATCTCTCCCTAATCTCTAAATTAGGAAAAAAATCACCTCATTAATTAGCTGAGAAGATTAAATAAGATATTACAAGACCCCAGGTACTTAATGGGAAGCTTAATACAATAGTTGCTTTCACCTACTTCTGTCCATTGGCATCAAGACATAAATTAGTATCAGTCATTATTGAGGGCATCACTCTACAAATATTTTGTGAATTGTAGCTGTGCATATGCATTTGAGATAGGGGTCAGATATTAGTGAAAATGTGTAAAGGGGAAATACTTTTCATATTAATACTTCTTGGTACTACTGTAAACTATTCCTGCAAGTGTGCAGATAACTTTGTTTCCCACAGATAAGTCTAATCCTGATTGTGGAGGAGATACATAGCTTTACTTATGTACTTAAATTATTGGTAATATATGTGCTATATTGCAGTTTCTATATATATATAATAATATATATCAACATAAATATTTGCCTGTCACCAAAAAGTGAAGTACAAAGCAAATTATGTAAGATATTCTGTAAGAGGTTTATTGTAACTGTTTTTATTTTTTCCTGTGGTACATCTATCAAAGAGCATTTATTTACCTGTGGGGGGGCATCCTAATTTATTTTTTCCACTTTTTTTTTTTTCAACTTTAAAATTTTTAAAGGTGGGACTAGAAGAGAGGCTGAGAAAAAAATCTTTCTTGGCTGCTTTAAAAGCTAAGGATTAGTAGCAATGTTCTGACCTGAAATTTAGGTCTTGTGATTTCTTTCCAGGAGATTTTTCACTGCATGTGAAACCTGTCTGCAATGGCCTTATTATTTAAGTCAATCTTAATTGGATACAAACTGTCAAAATCTAAGGAATTGTTGGAAGGCCTCAAAGTGCTTGTATTTTTCAAATGGTAATATTAATTAATCATTTGGAAGTGAAAAATGTACTTCACCACGTTACTGAACCTTTCTGCTATAATATGTTCTAGGATCATTTCGCATTTCTTTCAAATTTTGAAAGTTTCAAGGACCGGGAATTTAATTCCTAGAGTATATGTCCTGTTGAGGGGACGATTCAGCCATTTTCCAAAGGAGGCTAAGCTTTGTGTTTAGCGATGTATATTTTAGGAATTCTCCACGTGGCTTAATTATGCGCACGCCTTAATTGTCAGAAGTCAGTCAGGCTTCATCTCATAATGCGACCCCTTGGAGAAGAGTGGGATGCTGAGGGATCCACATAGGGTGGGTGAGGACCACCTAAAACCGCCTTTCATAACCTGGCCAGAATCACCGAGCGCTATCAGGCCACCGCCTGAAGAAGCCAAAGCGCAGAGGCTTTTCTTTTGCAAGAGATGTAAATGGCTGGCTTGGGAGAGAAAGCTAAGGAAAGGGGTTCTTTGAGTCACCCACTTCTAGTCCCGTTACTGACTCTTGGAGAATACCCGAGGATGCGAGGTAGGACCATTCCTATTGTTATTCTCTCTGAGACAAAGGCTGGGCCGCCAACTGGTGCCCATCCTTCCCATTGAGTGGGTTGGGGGAAGATCGGATGGCAGAGGGAATTTATTTTGTTTTGCTTTGGAGCGGGCTTCCCCAGGTCCATCCAGCATTTCCCTGGCCCAGCCCCAGGCGCTGGGAGGACGCGGCCGGGCAGCCGCAGTGGCCTCTGCGTCAAGGGGTAGTGGGGCGCGGAGGTGCAGCGCCCAGCCTGCGCACCCTGCTCCCTCCTCCGCGCCCGCCGCCGCCCACAACCTCTCCTCCCTCGCAGCTTGTCGGCGGCCGCAACACGGGCGGGCCAGGCACGTGGGCGCCTCCGTCACACCCTCACTCATACACACTCACACATGCGCGCGCACACACGCACCCGCGCGCCTGCATCCCGTGCTGTTCCCCTGGCAGACACACAGGCGCTCACTAGTCTCTCCTTGCCAGGCTGCAGGGCAGCGACCTCCTAAACCCAGCCCCAGGGCCCGCCCTTGGCAAGCAGCTGCTTCTCTCCATATAGCTCCTTTGGGGCCTCGGTCATAGCCACCTGGACCCTTTCGCGACTGCTGCAGCCAGGACGTGGAAGCAGCAAGAGGCTCTGGGTCAAGACACACTAACGGTAATGACATGCTCCTATGCTAAAGGCACGGCTCGGGGTGAGGTGGGGCTCGACATTAGCCACCCAGGATCCCGGGGACCCCGAATGGGAACGAATTGATGGATGGATCCTGTGCTCCGTCCTGGGGCGGATAGAGGGAGAATGGCTCAAAAGCCCTGGGAGGGAGAAGCTGGGCTCGGCGAGCGACCCTCTAGTATCTGCGTTCTGCATCCGTGCACAATCGGGGTGGGGGGGGGGCGAGAGGCTGCACATCTAGGAGGAAGCACATGGGTCGAAACGTGCCGCCATCCTCCCTTCCTTCCCGTCGTGGAAATTACCCATGGCATCCCCAGAGACCTACTCATTTCCAAGTCAAGTCGAGGTTGTAGGGTGGGGTCCGACACCCGGGAAGTCCGGGAGGAAAGTTGGGAGGGTCAAGGTGGAAACAGGCGCTTTCGAAGTGATTGGAAGCCGAACCTCGTGCAGGTGGGCGGTGGGGCGGGGAGAGCAGCGAGCCTCATTCCTCATTCGCTTCTGGTTGCTTTTGCAACTGCAGAAGGCGACCACGGAAGGCAGAGTGTTTTCACGTGACCACAATTCTCTTTTGCTTGAGGCATCCTGTAATAAATGGTCCGAAAGTGGGCCTTTCGCCGCGCACAAGGCACGTGGCTGCTGGAGAAATCACAGCTTGCGTGTTTCTGCCCATCCTGGAAGATGAGAGTGTGACGGTGAGGGCGGTGATGCTGGGATTTTAAGGAGAGGGTGGGAAGCGATTGGAAACTTAGGTCGTTTCTACCTTTCATTCACTTGGCTGGTCTGTGCGTGGCCAGACAGAAGACGGTTTTGAGTACAGGGAAAGGCTTTCACTCTTAACCTGCGCACCAGCCTTATTATGCATATGAATGAATCAAAACGCCCGAGGCGTCCCTGTAGTACGCGTGACCCACCCAGTGGCACAGCCTCAGTGCAGGAGTTCTTTTCCATTGAGCCAAGAATCGGCGTTTGATGTGCGTTCTGGGAGAGTGAAGCCCCCAGGTTCCAGCTCTCTAGTGTCTCGCTTTCCCTTGCCATCCTCCTCGCTCGCGGGGAAGGGCTGGAGTAAGACGGGGCGGGGTCCGGACTCGGGCGCGGTGACGTCAGCAGTGTTTGGGTGCTTATGCAAATGAGACTGCGACCGTTTCTTCTGATCTGGCCGTTTTCCCCTCCAGGTCTTAAAGGTAGACCCGATCTTAGACTGCACCGTTTTGGCGGTTCACTACCCTAAGCAGTATGGGAGGAATGAAGGGTTTGCTCTTTGTGCTTCATTTGGGCTCCTCATCGCCCATTCTGTAAAAGCGATTTTAGACCTGTCAATACCTGCTTGCTTTTCCGGGATACCGGGCACAAAATGTTTGCTTTGGGGAATTATTCTCTGCAGACGCAGCCCCACGAAGCTCTTCGCCCCACCCAGCCTCCTTTCTGCAAGAACAGTCCTGAAATACAGACCTACTTATGTCTTAGGCGCCTAGTACTCCACTTGTATGTAATACTTGATGATGGACTGAATTTTCTTTGAACGGTGTATTTCTCTCCTATTAAATTCGAGGTATTTGACCATAGAATCAGACGATTTTATTTTTGTGTGTTGGCTTTTCCATGTACATTTGTTGGAGTAAAATATATTATCCCAACAAATTTAAAGTTAAATTCATTGACCATTTTTTTCCCAAATAAAACTTTCAATGTGTTCTTTTCTTGGACAGAAATTAGAATTTTGAAAGAGTAGTATTTTACTGTTTGTTGATAAGCTTTTCTTTTTCTGATTGCACATCATATACTTGATTCAAAATTATTTTATAATTCCAGTCTAACTCAAGATGTAGTATTTTAATGAAACTAATAAACGTATTCATATATGTTTCTATTTTAGGAGATAAGTACTCTGTCACCAATTAATAAGAAATAGCAAAGAACTTAAAAATTAGATAACTTAGCTATTTGGGATACCAATAATCAGATGAGATGCCTTATTGTCAATTATTGAAACATTTAAAATAAGCTGGAATAGTTACTAAAGCCTAAACTCCATATTTATAATCATTACTTTACCTAATGATCACAGTTCAAGTTGTACTGTGTGCATGTTAGACAATGTGCTTCTCCTGTCATAAAATAAACTTTGTATGTGAATAAGTAAGAAATTTACATTCCTTTTAACTCTGGGGTTTTCATTCAGGTAATAAAAAGAACCATTGACTTAGAATGGCAGACCTGAAGGAGACCTTCGTGGTTATCAAAATTTCACATAAACTTTGCTTTCACTTCTTAATTTCTCTCTCAACTTCTTGTGGAGAATATGTTAATTCTTTATTACCACATCCATATGCATGATTGGATATATTAATATATTCATATGCAGGGTAGATTTTGAAATGGTTTCTGAGCAGATGGCATTATTAACAAAAGTCCACAGACATAGTCTGATACATGAAAAACATTCAAGGTTACATGGCAGCAATTTTTAGATTTATTTCCAATTTGTTTATAGTACTACTCTTCTGGCAGTCTTTAGTAAATACTTTTTCGATATATTTATCTGCTTAAATATTAACTTTGACCAATAATTATCATCTTTTTCACTGTGAATAAGAAGCCCTAAGGATAGACTGGGATACAGGATAATTTTAAATGCATGCTATCTCTTGATATAGGATAGAACTGTTTTCAGCCTTGAAGGTCACATTATTTCCTTATAATTAATGTGCTAAGGTATCTTTTCACATAAGATTAATTGATTGTTATCTTTATATAGAATGCTTACTCTGGGAGCTTTTTCATCCAGCAGATTGACAAAGATCAAAGAGATTGCTTATTGGATTGAAGAGGGCAGAAGGAAACAGGCAATCCATATTGCTTGTAGTAGTGCAGAATGACACAGTTTTTATAAAGGGCCATTTGGCAATATTTATAAAAATTATGAAAGCACATACCCTTTGATCAAGCAATTCCACTTCTAGCGATTTAGTCTACAGATATGGAAATGCAAGATATACAAAGTAAATTGTTGGAATGTTGTAGTAGCAAATTATCAGAATCAGATCTAAATATATGGTGCACTTACACCAAGGAATACCATACGGTTATTTTTAAAAAAATTAAGCTATTGTATTGAGATAAAAAGTTACTGAAAAAAATTTTTGAGTGAAAAACTGAGATGTAGAATTATGCATATAGTAATAGTTGTGTAAAAAGAAGCAGGTTGGGGGTGGGGAAAAACATATTAACTTGAATATATATACAGTATATATATATTAGCTTGAATGTACATAAAATATCTTTGGAAGACTTTGTTTACTTATAGCGAGCTAGAGATGGTACTGTATATGCTGGAAAGAAGGGCAGGAAGATATTTTTCACTCTGTGTCCTTTAAAACCACATTATTGTATTATTTATTCAAAATATACATTTAAAGTATTCTAAAGTGAAAACAACAGCAAAATAAACACCCTTAGTACAGTAGAAGTCACACATCAGATTCTGTCAAATTAGTAAGGTACAACAGTCAATGGGTATTTTGACTCCATGATTTTTTGTTTTTGTTTACATATTTACAAGAAAGTTTCCTCTTTCAATATTTTTAGTAATAAAATTATAGAAATAGTTTAGTGGATTCACTAATTTAGCCAGTTATGTCAGCATAAAAATGAATAGTTTTCTGGTGTTTTTTAAATCTTAATTTTGAGATGGTTGTAGAATCATATGTAGATGTTAAAACTAACACAGAGTTCTTGTGAGCTGTTGACAAAATTTCCTACAAATGTAACATCTTGCAATAACTATACCACAGCTTCCTAATCAGAATATTGACATTAATGCAGTCAAATTACAGAACAGTTCCATTACAAAAGAATTACCTGTGTTGCCCTTTTATAAACACTACCACTTCACTCCTGCTCCCAGGATCTCCTTAACCCCTTGTCACCTCTAGCCTGTTCTCCATGTTTATTAGTCATTTCAAGAATGTTATATAAATGGAAGCATATGGTATTTGACCTTTTGGAATTGTCTTTTTTACCCAGCATAATTTTCTGTAGATTCATCTAAGTTGTGTATATCAATTAGTAGTTTATTTATTTTTCTGAGTTGTACTCTATGGTATGGATGTGCTGGATTTTGTTTACCCGTTCACCCATTGAATGACATCTGGGTTATTTATAGCCACAAAGCCATATGAATACTCCTGTATAGGTTTTTATGGAACATACGTTTTCATTTATCTGGGATAAATGCCCAGGAGTGCAATTACTTGGTTATATGACAGTTGCATGTTTAGTTTTTTAAGAAACTGCCAAAGTCTTTTTCAAAGTGGTTGTGCAATTTTATATTCTCACCAGAAATGAATAAATGATTCATTTTCTCTGTATCCTTGTCAGAATTTGGTTGTCACTGTATTTTAACCATTCTGATGGTATATAGCAATATCTCACTGTGTTTTTAATTTGTATTTCCCTGAAAGCTAATAATATTAAATCTCATTTTATATGCTTATTTGCTATTCATAAGTAATAGTCAATGAAATGTCCCTTTATGTTCTTAACACATTTTCTAATTTTATTTTTAATAGCTGAGTTTCAAGAGTTCTTTATATATCCTATATACTAGTACTTTGTGGCCTTTGAATATTTTCTCCCAGTCTTTAGCTTGTTTTTTCACCCTCTTAATAGGTTTTTTCACAAAGCAAAAATTTTTAATTTTGAGCAAAAATAATTTTTTGCTTTGATGAGTCTTGCTTTTGTCATGTCTAAGAACTCTTTGCTTAGACCTAGATCTCAAAGATTTTCTCCGATGATTTTTTTCTAAAAGTTTTATGTTTTACATGTATGTCTGTGATCCATTTGAGTTAATTTTTGTATAAGTTGTGAGGTTTTGGTAGAGGTTATATTTTTGCTTAGGGATGTCCAATTGTTTTCAGAACCATTTGTTAAAAGGGCCACCTTTCTTCATTGAAATTGCTTTTGTACCTTTATAAAAAATCAGTTGGACATATGTGTGTACACTTCTTTCTGGGCAGTATCTTCTGTTCCATTGATTTATGTGTCTCTCTTCCTGACAACCCCATATAGTCTTCATTACTGTAGCTATATAAGTCTTGAGATTGGGTAAAATCATTCCTCCCACTTCAATCTTATGTTTTAAAATTGTTGTAGCTGTTCTAGTTTTTTGCCTGTTCATATATATTTTAGAATAATCTTGTTTATACAAAAATTTTCCTTAGATTTTGATAGGTTTTGCATTAAACCTATATATCACTTAAGGGTAATTGACATATTTACTATGTTGATCTTGTAATCCATGAATGTGGTATGTCTGTCCATATATTTAGATCTTTCATTTCTTTTACCAGCACTCTATAGTTTTCAGCAAAAACAATACTGTCCATGTTTTGTTCCATTTTCATGTATTTCATATTTTTAGAGATGGTAGTGCTATTGTATTTTAAATTTCTGTGTCCACTTGCTTATTGCTAACACAGAAATACAAATGATTTGTATATGTTTATTTTGCTTTCTATGACTTTGTTGAATTACTTATTCTAGGAGGTATTTTTGTAGATTCCTAAGGATTTTCAACATCAGAATGTCTGCAAATGTGAAAAGTTTTATTTCTTCCTTTTTGATCTATATACTTTATACAGTCAGCCCTTCCATATCCACGTTTTCAGCATCTATGGATGCAACCAAATGCAGTTGGAAAATACAGTATTTGTGGGATGGAGAACCCGTGAATACAACTTTTTGTAGCCAAAGATTCCTCAGGGCTGACTGTGGGACTTGAGAATCTGAGGATTTTGATATTGATGCGAGGTCCTTGAACCCAAATCCCAATAATACCAAGGGATGACTGTCCTTGTTTTTTCTTGCCTTTTTCCACTTATTAGAACTTTAAATAGCATTTTGAATAAGAGTGTGAAAGTAGACATTCTTATCTTGTTCCTGATTCTAGAGGAAAGGCATTCAGTCTTTCAGCAGTGGCTGAACTGGTCCCTTTATCATTGTATAATGACTATTTTTGTCTTTTTTTATTGTTGTTGATTTTAAGTATGTTTTATCTGATATAAGAATAGCTACTCCTGCTTACTTTGGTTTCCATTTTTGTAGAATATTTTTTCCCATGCTTTTACCTAGAATCAATGAGAATCTTTACCAGTTAAATGGGTTTCTTGGAGACAGCAGATATTTTGGTTGTGGTTTTTTATCCATTTCACTAATCTATATCTTCTGACAGGCATTTAGATCATTTACATTCAATGTTAATATTCATATGTGAGATAACATTCTAGTCATCCTGTTGATTGTTACCTAGTGGCTTTGTATTCTCCCTTGTGTTTCTGTTTTATAAGAGTAGTGAATTTTTACTTTTGAGTATTTTTATATTGGAGAGTATTCAGTGTTTAGAGCATTTCTGAGCATTTCTTGTAGGGCAGGTTAGTTGTGACAAATTCCCTTAGTGTTTGCTTGTCTGGGAAAGAATTTATTTCTCCTTCATTTATGAAGCTTAGTTTTGTAGGATACAAAATTTTTGGCTGACAGTTCTGTTTAAGAATAATAAAGAATAGGACTCAAGTCCCTCTGGCTTGTGTAGTTTCTGTTGAGAATTTTGTTGTTACTCTCATGGGTTTTCCTTTGTAAGTTACTTGATGCTTTTGTCTCGTAGCTTGTAGGATTTTCTCCTTCACTTTGACTTTGAGCAGTCTATGTGCTTTGGTGATAACCTATTTGCAGTGAATCTTCTAGGAGTTTGATGACCTTCTTGAATCTGGATGTGTAAATCTCCAGCATGACCAGGGAAGTTTTCCTCCATTATTCCCTCAAATAGGTTTTCCATACTTTTTCATTTTTCTTCTTCTTCCTCAGGGATACCTAGAATTATTATGTTTGGGCATTTTAGGTAATCTTATATTTCTTGAAGACTTTGTTAATTTCCTTTAATTCTTTTTTTCTCTGTTTTTGACTGTCTGGGTTAATTCAAAATCCCTTTGTCTCCAAGCTTGGAAATTCTTTCTCTTCTTGTTCTAGTCTGCTGTTGAAACTTTCCACGGTATTTTGCAATTCCCTAAATAAATCTTTCATTTAGGGAAGTTTTGTTGTTGTTTTAAAATATCTGTCTCTTCTGTGAATTTTGCATTCATGCCCTGAATTATTGTTTTTGGTTTCTTTGTGTCGATTTTCAACTTTCTCTTTGCTTTCATTGAGCTTACTTGCAAACCATATTTTGCATTTGTTATCTGACATTTCAAATTTTTCCTTTTGTTTGCAGTCCCTTGAGAGCTAGTATGATTCTTTGGGGATATCATTGCACTCTGTTTTTTCATATTGCCAGAGTTCTTGCACTGATTCCTTCTAATCTAGAGAGGCTGCCACTTCTTGTTTTTGATTTTACTTTTGTTTAGATGGGACTATTTTCCCCCTCATAAGGATGTAACTGTAGCATATGCTAAGTATGGATCTTTGACTTTTCTTGTGGGTACTTTTGGGGGGTTAGGTTGTAAATGAATGCCTCGGTTATAAATAGCCTTAGTGTGGTGTTTTTCTCACTTGCTAGTTATTTGTAGGCTGTAGCAGTGATGTACTATGCGTATGGGCAGATTCCCAGCTTCCTGTTGAGAAGCAGAGATGGAGGTCTCTGAAATCTTGTCATTTGCGACAGCCCTGTGGACTTCTAACAGTATGAATTATATTGGGGTGTCCAGTTTAATCTCCAGGTCAGTAGGTGGTGCTTGCATGTAAGAGTCAGCCAAGAAATGCTGTAATGGACTGTGCAAGTTGACCTCCCTGCCAGTAGGTGGCACTTGCAGGAGAAAGCCAGCTACAGAGGTGTTTGTGGGACTTATATCTGGCCCTAGTCAATCAGGAGAAGCACTCAGGCAATGGACAGTGCCTTTGAACTCCCAGGGACCTGCCAACAGGAATGGGTGGGTGAGGCTAGGAGGGGCTGGGTGAGGAAGGCCTGTGTTTAAGCTCCTCAAAAGTGGTTGCAAATGCTGTCTCAGCAAGGGTCAGGTTTTGGCTCCTGGATCACTAGGGAAAGCCTCTAGGGAGATGCTGAAGAAGCCCCACCATGCCAAAAAACCTGCTTGTGGAGGAGGGGCAATCTGGAATTCACAGTGCAGCAGATGGAAGTGAGTTTCACTCTTCTCTCACACCCCTGGTCTGATGAATCTCCCTGTGACATCTGGCTACCTATAGCAGCCCAGTCTGGCCAGGAGAGTCAAAAGGCAATGACACTCACACAGTAATGTCTCTGAAGATTATGATCCTCCCCACTGAGGATCCCAAGACTAAAAGCTTGGCTTTTTCAGCTTTCCTGCTGAGGGAGGGTTCTCTGTGCATGGGCTGCAGCACAGGGCCCACACCACAATCTCCTCTTAGTTCTGCCCACACAGGCTCACTCTTCACTTGAGATGGTTCACACATCTCTCTTCAATGCCCCTTAACAATGCCACACAGTCCTGAGAGCATGGGATTAGACCAGAGGAAAAGTCGTCAGGTCCCTTGAGTTCAAGTTCTGACCAGGACAGGTAGATGCAAGCTGGTCCCAGGCTGCCCCAGAATGCTCGAGCAGGCCAACCATTGTTGTGCTGTGGATCAGCCATGGAGTGGGCAGGGTATGTCTCACTCTGCAGGAGAAGTGAGCTCAGTTTGAACACTCCTTGGTCCAACAATGGCCTACAGATGCAGTGGCAAAACTTGACCTTGAGGTGTGGGAGATTGCCCAAGTTCTCCCCTCCCTCCTTGGCCTAGCATGGGAGAGAAGCATCCTCAGGGAGTGATTTAAAGCATGGGGATAAGGGTCCCCCATTTTTCTTGGGGTGCAGGTGCCCAGGATTCCAAAGCCTGTGCAGCTCCACATGAGCTTAAGCAGTGCCTCAGTGTGATATCTCAGCAACTCCCCATGCCTCTCTGTAGGCCTATGGAGGTTGAGAAGTTACCCTGTAGCACAAATTGCAAAGGTCCAAGACACGAATGCAGAGCTCTGAAGGTCTGCTGCTTGCTCCTTCCATGGGTTTGGGTCCAGGGGCTGCTCAAGGCTCTCAGCAGCCCTGCACTGGAAGTCCACCTTCTGCCTCTACCCTTGATGTCTCCTCGTCACTTCTCTGTTACTTTCAAGTGTTTTATTTTTCTCCAATAATCTGTTCAAAATATGGGTATTTGATGAATATCCTGATTGCTCTCTGAAAAAGAGACGAACACCAGCTGCTTCTAGTCAGCCATCTTGAAAACTCTCAAGGAGTTGTTTTTCAGTTGTGATAAACCCCCACATTGCAAGTTATATAAACTAAGCATGCCTAAATGAGCCAAGCATTCAACCACAAGCGGAATCTCAGTGCTTGGACCAAGGAATGGGGACTGAATTAAGAAGGTGACACCACATGGCATAATCCATGATCCAACCAGGTTGAGCCCTAATGTCACACTGTGGCATGATCCAGTCAGATCACATCTCCTGGCATTATCTCATTGCAAGATCCAATCAGATCACACCTCATTACCTTCTAACTATAAAACCTATCCTAGCCCTTAACCCAAGGAGGCATTTGAGTCAGACTGCTGTCTCCTTGCTTGGCTGCCCTGGAATAACATTTCTCTCTATAAAAACTTGGTGCTTTGGTGTTTGGCTTTCCATTAACATGTGGGCAACCAGACCCAGTTTGGTTCCGTAACAAAAGTAACTGCCAACTTTTTTTTTTTTATTCAGGGTGGCTATACTCTTTTAAATTTCCACTAGCAGTGTATGATTGATTTAGTTTCTTCACATCCTCACCGATATTTGGTGTTACTACTTTTTATAAAAATTTTAGCCATTCTGATAGGTGTGTTACAGTTCACCTTTTTGGGCAAAATATATATTTAATGAAGTATAAATTATGACTTTATATTGTCATTTGTAAAAATTTCCCTCCCTTTTGATTTTCATTATCTTTTTGCTCAATGCAAAAAGTTTATATAAAGAGAGATATAATCTGCAAAAGAAATTTTTGTGTTGAATTTGATATTGTTGAAAATACTTTGTATTATTTGTCAAGATCATTATTTTAGTTTTTCATCAATTCTTTTGTCTTTTTCATTTGGCAATTATTCCATAACTATAAACTAATTGACATGTTGTGCTAGTTTTTCTTCAGTGTTGCCATATTTCTATTTTATTCAGATATTCCTTACTTTCTATCCTATATTAGAAATTAGAAATATATATTTTGTTTGCACCCACAATAAATTTAAGATTCAATGTTCAGAACAGTTCATATTTTTTTTTAAAAAAACCTTTCTTCAGTAAAATTTGAATTGTCAAAGTCATGGAGATAATTTACTGGTGTTTTAGTGCTTTATTACAGAATATTAAGCTTGCGGCAAGTGCCAAAACTTAGACAGTGCAGGCAAGTGTGTTTGAGTCATCCCTCATTTCTAAGATGCAAGTACCTGCCTGCTATTTCAGTCTTTGCATACTTTCACTGTAAATGTTAATTAAAATTTACTATAATGTAATTTCAAAACAGATTGTAACAATAGTTTGGGACTAAAATGTTTTGAAAGATGGAGCAAGAATTGAAGAAAGTATTGCTAATTTTATAGTGAAAATATTAGCAAGACTGGTCAAAGCAAAATCAGCAATAAAAAATGGGATTGACTACAAATCCTATATATATTTCAAAAAATGTGGAATGTTAATGAAACATTTTGTGCCAGCAAATTTGACACCTTCATGATGAAATAGAAAACTTCCTCAAAAAAGACAGCTTACCAAAACCAACATAACAAGAAAAAGAAAATCTAAGTAGCTGTATATCAATGAAAGAAATTGAATTTCTAATTAAAAATGTATTCAGAAAGAAAACTCTAGGCCTAGATGGATTTATTGGTGAGTGCTGCCAAATATTTAAAGAAGAAATAAAACTAATCCTACACATATTTTCTGAGAAAATAAAAGGGAAATCATTTCAAAAGTTTTTTTATGAAGCCACCCAAACCAGAGAAACAAAATACAAGAAAAAACATTGCAGACCCACATTCACATGATTATAGTTGAAAAAAGTCCATAACGAAATATTAGCAGGTTATTTCAGTGATATATTAAAAATGTAATACATTATGGCTAAGTGAGGTTTATCCCATAAATGAAACATTGGTTTAAGATGCAAAATTAATCAATATAATATGCTATATCAACAAACTAAGAAGTTATATGATTATCTTAATAAAGGCAGAAAATTATGTGTCAAAATTCAACACATTCATCATTCAAAATAAAAACCTTGCTGAACTAAGAATAAAAAGTAACTTCATTAAACTGATATCTATGTAAAAATTTATAACTTTGTCTTTAGCTGAAATATTGACTAGCAACACTAGGACATATATGAAGATGTTTGCTCTTAGCACTTCTATTCAACATTTCAGTAGATGTCCTAGCCAAAAAAATAAGTCAAGAGAAATAAATTAAAGGTAAATAATTTAAAAAGTACAAGTTAAATTATCTTTATTTACTGATGGCATGATTGTATAAGTGGAAATTCTAAAGAATCTTTAAGAAAATACAATACTTGATTTATCATCATTGTAGGAAAGTCTGTGTTAGAAAAATCAATTTTATTCCACATACCAGCAAAATACAACTGCAATCTGAAACTAAGAAGAAAATTAAATCATATTCAAGAACATAAACTAGTTAGGGAGATAAATTTAACAAAAGATGTGCAAGACTAGTACACTGACATCTCTGAAACATGGTTGAAAGAAATTAAAGAAGACATGAATAAAAGCTATACCAACTACACAGATTGGAAAATTCAGTTTTTTAGATGTCGGTGCTCCCCAAATATTAATAGATCCATAAAATTGATGCAATCTCATTTCAAACCCCAGCAGGCTGATTTCAAAATTTATGTGGAAAGAAAAGAGCCTAGAATAAGTGAAACAATCTTGAAAAAGAACACATAAAATGGTTGGGGTTGAAGACCACCGATTTGGAAATTTATTATGTTGATTATAAAGAGTTTTGGATCTAATTTCAATAGTTTCAAAATAGATTTATTTTGAAAAATACATGAAGATAGCTGAAGCAACACAAAAATGGGAGAATGCAAAGAATGTAAATATAAGTCCAAAGTTAAATAATGTAAAGCTGTCAACATTTTTTATGTATTATGGTTCATACACAGAGATAGATGAATGAAAAGATAACAGTGGTTTTTCATTTATAATTGGTGTATTACTTAGGGTTCTTTGTTTGCAAGCTGTAGAAACTGATGCTAGGCAAAAGAAAAATAACACCAGCAGACTCACAGGCACTCAAAGAAACAATGAGGTGCTTGGCAATGAGACGGAAAAGGGCAAGAATGAAAATACTTCTGGAAACCAGGAACCAAGATCCATGACTACGGTAGTAGTTGCCTGGGCATAATACTTTTCATGGAATTGGATGAGATGCCAACTTTTGATGTCTTTGTTCCTTTCCTCAAGATTCAAACTCTGGGGCAGGGGGGCCAATGTGGAAAATTATTTGTAAAGAGGTTGAAGATATTTTTCTCTTTCCTCTACTTATGTCCTTTGCAATATGACTTTGTTGCTCCTTCCATCTGGAAGTGGAGTTTATCTCTCTAGTCTTGAATCAATGTGGACTTGGCTTTGAGACTTGCTTTGGCCAGAGAAACATTAAAAAATGTGACACAAACAGAGGCTTCAATAGCATTAGTGCATTGGGCTTACCTTCTTTTGGCTCCAGTTGGAAATCTATAGACTGAGTTTACAATGTGAAAAAGGTGGAGCTAGCATTTTGGAGAGACTACATGTAGGAGAACCAAAGTGCCCTGGCTGATAGCCTGCCTTTTACCAGAATGTGAGCTAGATCATATTTAAGGCAATAAACCCTCACTGAGTGGTTGGATAACTGCAGTGCAGGAGTGACCCAAATCAAGAGCAGCAGAATAACTGATCATCTAAACCTAGCTCACACTGCTGACCCAAAGAATCATGAGGAAATAAAAGTGTGTTTTAAGCCATTATGTTTTGAGATGATTTGTTGTGCAGCAATAGATAGTGGATACAAAAAATGTTGTGTCAAAGGAAAAACTAAAACATGTAACATGGACTTAACATTCTCCTTAATAGAATAATATACAATAAACTACTTGTAATATAATACAACAGTAGAGTGATGATAATCATAGTAATAAAAGAGAATATATATTGAGTTCTCTCAGTGTGCTGGCATTTATCCAACTACTCTATTATTAGATAAGCATGTTATTGTCTTCATTTTATAAATGAAGAAACTGAGGCACAGTTAAGTATCTTGGCAAAGGTCATAAAACCACACTGATAGAGTTAGGATTTGAACTCAGTCTGTCTCTAAATTCAGATATAAATGTTTGGTACTAATGTATGTCTCTTTACATCAAGATGTATTTATTCCTAGAAGACCCCGTTCTAGAGTTTCATATTTAGATAGCATCTATTACGTCTTCCATGAACAATGTGGAAATTTTCACACTTACATGTATTTCTTTTTCATCCCATTTCAATTCCTGATTTTGCTAGTTATGTTATTTTTAAATTTTAATTTATATTTTCCCCTCAAAATAATTTCTACAGATTATAAACCTTATCTCCTTGTTTAGATTAATGTTCACTTATATTTCTTAACATTGGCTTCTCTCTTACTGAGGTGTTATTTTCTCCATTGGTTGGCTAAATTTCATGATCATGTAGTCCCTCTCTCCATTCTCCACTCCTTCATTTCATAGGGTTCATCAGTTCTCTTTTGAATAGGCATACTTGCTTGTGGCCTTTAAATTGGAATATAAATTAATTGCATATAAAAATTAGAGATCGGGCCGGGCGCGGTGGCTCACGCCTGTAATCCTAGCACTCTGGGAGGCCGAGGTGGGTGGATCGCTCAAGGTCAGGAGTTTGAGACCAGCCTGAGCTAGAGTGAGACCCCGTCTCTACTAAAAACAGAAAGAAATTAATTGGCCAACTAAAAGTATATAGAAAAAATTAGCCGGGCATGGTGGCACATGCCTGTAGTCCCAGCTACTTGGGGGGCTGAGGCAGAAGGATTGCTTGAGCCCAAGAGTTTGAGGTTGCTGTGAGCTAGGCTGACACCACGGCACTCTAACCTGGGCAACAGAGTGAGACTCTGTCTCAAAAGAAAAAAAAAAAATTAGAGATCACATATTTTTCTCTTAATTTTTATAGAAGTTACTGAATATTCTGAGAAGTCTTTTTATTTCCTCTTTCTGCTTGAAATCTCCAGGAATACTTTATCTTAGTAATTTCTCAGTGTTTACTTTTCTGCATTGTTGTTGTAATCTGAAAATACGATTCTTTAATTAAAAGATTTGTTATTCTATCTTTTAGAATTTTGTGATTTATTAATTGTTTTTTCTTGTTTGGGTATGCCAACTATAACTTTGTTGGATCATCATCATTTGACTTCAGTTTCCTTTAGCTTTTTCTTTAGATTACTTCTAAATATTTGTTTCTTTTAATTTCTTTTTTGTGAAGTTTCTTTAAGCCTGTCCTCCATGTCACTGAATGTACTTTTTTTTCCTTTTATTTCCTCTTATTATGGGGGTACAAATATTGTTCGGGAT
>VBSM01003169.1:6912247-6950444 GCA_008086735.1 Cheirogaleus medius | reverse complement strand
GAACAGAAACTTCTCCAAAGAAGACAAAATAATGGCCTGCAAACATATTAAAAATGCTAAACATCTCCAATCATCAGAGAAATGCAAATCAAAACCACAATGAGATACCACCTAACCCCAGCAAAAATGGTCTCTATAAAGAAATCCCAAAACAACAAATGTTGGTGAGGATGTGGAGAGACAGGAACACTCTTACACTGCTGGTGGGACTGCAAATTAGTGCAACCTTTGTGGAAAATAATTTGGAGATACCTCAAACAGCTAGAAATAGAAATACCATTCGACCCAGCAATAGCATTGTTGAGCATCTACCCAAAAGAGCATAAGACATTCTATTATAAAGATATCTACACGTGAATGTTTATGGCAGCACAATTCACTATTGCACAGTCATGGAAACAACCCAAGTGCCTGTCAATTCATGAGTGGATTATTAAAATTTGGTATATGCTCACAATGGAATATTACTCAATTCTAAGAAACGACAGTGAGCTAGCACCATTTATGCTATCTTGGATGTAGTTTTAGTAGTGTTTATTCTAGTTTTAGTTGTTTCTAATGTGACTTTCATTCCTTTCATTCCTATCCCATTTCTTAACTCGTATTCATCCACCTAACTTTTTCTTCCAATTAATCTTTTATTTTACTTCTATGAGATTTTTTAAAATAAGTGATCTCTTTGTAACTCAGGAGCACTCTGTTTCCTGGTGTATATTTATATTCTACACATCTTTTGCTTATGTTTTGTCTCCTTCCACTACTAGTGCTCTATCTCCCTGTTTCTATGCAAAACTTCTTCATTCTTTGTAACAACTCATCTTTGAATGGAGACAGTTCTATCTCTGCATTTCTTTTTTTAATAAAAGTAGTGCCATACAAATGGAGAATAGATGGAGTAAGCTGGGGAATTCCACAACTTGTGGAATGTATTCTCCAAAAGAGAGGTTGGTAAACTTCTTCAGTAAAGAGTAAATATTATGGGCTTTGCAGTCTATAAGAGCAACTCTGTAGTTGTAGTACAAAATCAGCCATAGATGATTTGTAAATGTATGAACATGGATATGTCCCAATAAAGTTTTATTTGCAGAGTACAGACAGTGGACTATATTTAGCCCCTGGGCAATATTTTGTTGACCCATGCTCTGTTGTGCAGTTGTAGATAGGAGGCCCTTACCAGATAATAATGAGGACAGCTAATGCAACTCCTAGTTGCAGATGAAGTGCAGTGGCTGATGGCTTGTCCTCCAGTTGACTCTCTGTCACCAAATGGATGGTGCTGACTTGGCAGAGGCTGTGCAGTTTCTTGATACTGTTTCTATCACTATGAATGTAGCTGATTGAGTACTGATACTTTATCATCCTCTGCCTTACTTCCTTCTTGGACATTCCTGCTTCATTTCTTATTCTATTCACAGATGTAGCAATTGCAGTACACTTTTGGCAATAGTCAACCTTTCTTCTTATTCTCTTTTTAGTTTATGATTATGGTCTACACTTACGGACTAAGTTATTTAGGCAAGATTTTGGAATTCATGAAAATTTTGTCCTTCAAAAAAGGTAGTTCTTGAAAATTTGAAATTGATTTGGCTTCCAAATTGTTGTCTCTATACTAAGTTTTTACAAATATCACCAGAAACTCAATATATTAATATATCTTTACTTTTGGCTATATGAAGCTGTGGCTTCAAGAAACAAATGGCTCTGGTCAGTGGGTACAGGGTCTTGAGGCAAAAAGACAAACAAAACCAAAAAATACATGTTTAGTTATAGAATATTATACTTTTAAATTTCTTTGTTTGTTCATCCTATAGATAAGTTTAAACCTTGAGAATATGAGTGTAAGATAAAGTTATTCTCCAGGCAATGATATTTTCCCCCTAGACTTACAAGTTATTGTGAAAATGTCAGTGTTTATTTATGTTTCTTCCCCATATCTCCTGAAAACTACCCCAGACAAGATCAGGAAGTAGGAGAAGGTAAGAAACACAGTAAGCAAAAGGAGTTTAAATTATTTTACTTATAACATTAATGTTCTGTCACATTTTTTTGCTCATAATAGTAAAGGAGCTCTAAATTCATGCAAAAACATATTTCAAGTCCCTTTTTAGTATATTTATTTAAATTTTATAAAGATTGCCTAGGATTTTTATATGATATGAGTGTATGTATTTATGTATATTTATTTATAATATAATGTTTCATTTAAATTGTTTACATTAGGTACTGATTTTTTAAAATAGAAAATATGACTTTCAGGTAGTCTGATCATAATTTTTAAGTGTAAATGTTGCCAAAGGATATCTTATGTAAATTGACATCTTAGGCAAATCTTATGTGAATTGACAATGATTATTCATTTATATGTAAAAACTTGTAGTAGTATCCAAAGGTGTTATTTTTCATTTTGAGTTTTTTGTGTTTTTGTTCTGAAAAGGCAAATATATATAGAAAAAATACAACAATTTCTTCTATACATTTGCTATAGAATGTATATAAGATAATGTGATAATTAATTTGATGGAGGTTCATGATTAACACTATTTTTTAAAAAACTTTTCTTTATAAAATGGTGAGTGTTTTTATTGTGATAGTCTCTCCAAACTTGGATAAATTCCTACCCTTTCTATTTGCATGAAAAAAGCAAAAAGAATAAGAGACCAATGTTTATTGTGGAAACTGAAGTAAAGAGAGATTTAACTACCAGCAGTAACACAGTTAATAAATAGTAGAGCTAGGACACAAACATGTTCTTATCCATGTATCGTTTGTTACTATGCCAATGCCTTTTATCTTTAGATAATTCAATAAATGTAGACCTTTAGTTTGGATAATTCACATCTCACAAACACAATTTCTTATATGTTGGGTTGTTTTCTTCCAGGAAAAATTATTACAAAATTAGCTTATTTCAGTTTTTTCAATGATTGCAATGATTATTCATTTATTCCACTAATATTTACTGAGCTCTAAAGGAAAATAATGCAAATTAAACAGACACAATTTCAAATCTTATGAACTATTTTCATATCAAAACCTTATTGGCTTCTTTAAAATGGTCACTGTGAGAAGTTTTTCACTTATTCTAGAGAGAGATATGTCTATTACTCAAAATTTGGGAGTGCTTCTTTTCCATATTTCTTTCACAGTTTACTCTTAACTGTTACCAAATCCTGCATAAGTAAATATTTGCTCTTAGGGTATATATTTTAATTTTGAAAACAACAAAACATCATCCAAACCTACAGGTAATAAATTAATTAGTTATGTGGGTAAGTTTTTTTTCATTGTTTTACCCAGCACTGTCTTACTCATTAAGATTACAGATTGACATATGACAGTTGTTTTCTTTAGCTTTTAATGTAAATCTAATAGCAGTTCTATCAAGAAATTCCATTTTTTAACAGCAATGAATTGCAGAATGCTTAGGTTAAAATTTCTAAAGCTTCCCAATCCAGCTTTGAAGAAAAGCACTCATATAATTAGTCACTTTTTGTCTTTGTTCCATAGAACATGCGTTGTACACTTAACTTGGTTTGTTTCTGAATAGGGAAAAGAATATGAGATATAACATACAAATAAAAAGAGAAAAATCTCAAAGCGATGTTAGTGTTTTTCTTGAATTGCTTAGAAGAATGTTCTCACGTGTATCATGATTTTTTCCCATTTCCTGCTACTTTTATAACGTTCCTTGTATTTGGTGTGGCCTCACTACATTTCTGCCCAATTCTAAATTTATCCAACATTCCTGATATTTCCTATTGTAATGATGTTGGATCATTTAAATTCTGCAATGTAGTATAGTTATTTGAGATGTACCTTTCTCTCTATTAGATATATAAGCTTCTTAAAAGCATACAGTGTGTGTTTTATTAATGATTATATCTCATAAGGTCCCATCACAGTTAATCAAATGAGTGAATGGATGAATACGTGAGCAGAAGCGATTATTTATAAGACAAATTTATAGGGTTGGCAAGCAATTGTGTATATAATTCTATAAAGAACAAAATAAGGGATATATAAGAAAAGATCTACTTTAGTCAGGGAAAAAAAGAATTAAGAAAAGGCGGTCACAAAGTTTTAATTACTAATGAACGAAATATACATTATGCATTGGGGTATAGCTAAGATTTTTGTAAGAAGGTGGAAGTTAGCTAAAAGAAAATGTGTATGAAACTTATATGAGCTTTACAATTCTTACACTTCTGAAAATATTAAGCTCTGAAAGACCAAAGGCAATTGTATGTTTTATACTCTCTAGAATGAGACCCTTGTTCATCATAAAAATTAACAAGAAAGGGTGATCCAGTATTTTAAATATTTTTCACCATTAAATATTATCACATTTCAACTTCCAATTTTACAGGTACCTACAGAATATTGGTCATACAGACTCAGGATCCATAAGACTTTATCACCTTGAATCAAGGATTTATTTGGTATCATCCTCGTTCTTCATTCATACCAAGTAACATATTTTTCTTTAAAAAAAAAAAGAGCTAACAGTTGCTAAAAGAGAATTTTTAAAAATAATACTTTCTGTACTTTCCAATGCCTAAGAATAGCAAGGTGGTAAAAAGAGAATTAGACGATGAGGTTATTGAGTCTGTCAAAGACCTTCTTTCCAATGAAGACTCAGCTGACGATGCTTTTAAAAAGAGTGAACTAATTGTTAATGTCCAAGAAGAGAAAGATACAGATATTGAAGAAGAATCTGAAATCGAAGATGAAAGACCAGCTTGGAACAGTAAACTACAATACATCCTGGCCCAGGTTGGATTTTCTGTAGGTTTAGGGAATGTGTGGCGATTCCCATACCTATGCCAGAAGAATGGGGGTGGTAAGTTGTTTGTTTTTTTTTAAGTGATAAATTACTGTAGTAAATTGCAATTGGTTTTCTCAAATAGCTCCTATTGTTGCTGCCAGTCTCATTAATTTTGAAACTATGAATTCCATTGTATAGCTAGGGAGACTCATTTGGGGGAAGTGAGCCCAGCTTTGTTTTCGTATTAGGTTTCCATAGGAGCAGATTGGCTTGCTAGGAATCCTCAGGGATTGCTTAAGAGTAATACATTCTCAAATTCTTTCTGTGGAAAGAAACATCTCTGAATTACTGACTGGAACTTTTCTAACAAATGTTGGATCCTTTGTGCCTGTCAGTTATTCCATTTAAAGAATGACCTAAACCTTCTGATATAAGACAATACTGGTGAAGGAAGACAGAATTTTCTCTCCATGACTTATTAACTCAATTTTAAGTTGCCTCACTTTTCCAAAAAATTTAAAATGACATGTAATTATTATGATTTTTTATGAATTATTATGGTTTTCAAATAAATTATTATCATTTTCAAATGCTGTAATATTTTGGGACAATGTTCAGCTTCAAAGTTTTTATTCCATAAATTGTACATTTCAGCACACAAAGAGTAGAAAAAATATTTTATATTAACAGATAAAAAGCTAAGGTGTTATGGTGACAAAATATGTTTAAGATATCTTTTAGTTAATTCAAGCAGGCACAAATGAGAGGTTTGGAAATAGTAGCCTGTTTGACAAATCTGTCTGAGAAGGAAGGATCGATACATGAAGTTGGTGATGCACTGCCCATCATCTATTGACAAGTTCCTCAGCTAGTCAGTAACATCATTTTTGAATTATTTATCAAAAGGACTATACACAACTAGGCACTACCCTGCTTTTTTGTTTGTCACAAATCATTCTATTTACCAAGACTGGCAGAAGATAAATTCTGATTTTGAGACCTGTTACCTTGTATACCTTGTTGGCCATGCTGTTCAGGTAGAAGGCTGTCTTCACTGAAAAACCAGGTTGACTTTCATTTAGTACAATTTCTTTCTGGAGAGCTCTAAAATATTTTATATTTAGTAATTGGTTATTAGCAAAAAAAATCGAAGTATTTTCTATTAATAAATAGTAGAAAAAAGTAATAGGGTCAATATAAGTAGATTTGTCTAAAGATATTATATTTAAAGCACAATGGTGAAGCTTAATAAGTGCTAGAGTATAGAGGCTACCAGGTCACGTTTTGAAGTCAGTTTGACTGAAGCCTGACTCTTTTCCCACTAGCCATGTGACTTTTCACAAGTTACAAGTTACCTCACTTCTTCAGGCTTCGTTTCCACAACTGTAAAATAAAGTTAATAATTGTACTTACTTCACTGGATTCTTTTAAGGGCTACATAAATAACTACATGTAATGTGCTTAGATATGTACCTGGCAAATAGTAAATGCTCGATTATATTTTAGCTGTGATTATTTTTACTATGGAGACTAATGTTAGAGTAATTTGAGTTAGAAGAAAGGGCTAAGTAGCCAATAGCATGTCATGCATACATAACTGAAAAAAGATCGCCAGTGAATACAGTCTTAATACTGTCTCTCTCTTTTTTTCTTAGTCATTAACATGCATGTAAACAACCCATTCATAATCTAAGATTTGATGCAGGTGTTAAAATTCACTTTCAGACCTTTGGGAAACACTTTTAGGTCAGCAGTTCCTGAATGTTACTAATCATTTTAGAATTAGAATTGCAATACTTTTCTTTTATAAGCTCATGCATCAATGCTTTACATACCCTTTTGTAGAATCAACTAAGTGTGAAAGACTGAAAATCAACCATAGGAAGGTAGAGAATATGTATCTACCACTCTATAAGGAGAAATTCTTGTATATCGTCATTATTACAGACATATATAGATGCTGAGATAAATAATTTGAAAAAATATAGTACTATTTATTTCTTCAGCTGAATAACTATCAAAACAATTTGAATGGCTTCCCAAATCTATTCCCACTTTTAAAGTAGGAAAAAGATAATAAATGGCCTCTTATAAAAAAAGAGAATTAGTACCATCCATTACTTAACTGCTACACATAACAATATCTAGTTGGACAAAACTCCAGATTAGAAATCTGAATGTAAGATGCCCAGCTCAGAGGTTATTTAATAATAACTGGCATATGTATTCTCATGTAGAAATGAGGACAGGTTTAACATTTATCTTTTTTATACAATTAATAGAATCTGCTATTAACATTGTCAAGTTGTTCAGGTTCATTTTTAAATCAGTAGTCATATGTCTTCATTTGTGATTTAGCTGAAAAATATTTTTTTAAGTGTGGAAACTATTATAAGGATAATAGCATATATATTTTTACGGTAGACATTAAATATTTTAATTTCTCACTCTCACCACCTTTTCTCAGAATTTTGGAAAACAAATAATTATTTGATTCATGAAGTGTACTTATATGTAGGATTTATGGGAAAAAGTGACATATGTCACTGGTAGAAGTTATTTTTCTTTATTTTCTTTTTCAATCTATACAGCCATACATGTTCTTTTATTTAGGGGGAAAAAAAAGTCAATGTCAGTACCATAACATCTCATTCATCGTAATGTATCAGATTTAGAATGTGTGATTTCAATGAGCTGGGATAAATTCAACGAATGACTTCATAACCATTGTGTGAATAAGATTTCTAGGAGTTTGTGAAACCTACTCCAGAAAACAGCTAATTTTAAAGAATCAATTATTTTATGGAAAATGAAGCTGTTTTACCCTTTCAATAAAATTAAACTAGAACTATTTATTTATATTCTTACTTTTACAATAATTATTATTTATCAGAAATTCTTTGTAGCAATCAAATTTAAGTTTCAAAATCTATAACGTTTAAAGTAATGAAATTGCATTTTCTTTAAAGTTCTCTGTAATTATGCCATATAGAAACTCAAATATTATCTTTTAATTAATGTATTTTCTACTGTAATTATTGAAAATATAATCTATTTTATTTGTTCTTGTTTCTGTAGGTGCATATCTTTTACCATATTTAATATTACTTCTGGTAATAGGTATTCCCCTTTTTTTCCTGGAACTTTCTGTGGGTCAAAGAATTCGGCGAGGCAGCATTGGTGTATGGAATTACATAAGCCCTAAACTGGGCGGAATTGGATTTGCAAGTTGTGTAGTAAGTTCCCTGGTGTGGTGTATGCTTGTAATCTTTACAAGGTTTGAAATGATATGATTCACATTTAAATAAAACCTCTGAGTGTGTGTTTCTATACAACTCTAACAAAACAAGCTGTAAATATTGATATAGCACAATCTTGTTAATGTATTTTCTAAGGCCTATTTTAGACAAGATAATGTGTTTAAATAAAAAAAAATAAGGATTTAAAAAATGTTAAGTGGAGTTTTATGCATTTCATCTCATTGTTTTAAATGACGAAACCTGAGAGTTTTAATGGAATCCCATTATTTTATTTTGCAGGTGTGTTTTTTTGTGGCTCTCTACTACAACGTCATCATTGGCTGGAGCTTGTTTTATTTTTCTCAGTCTTTTCAGCAACCTCTACCTTGGGATCAGTGTCCTTTGGTGAAAAATGCTTCACATACTTGTAAGATGTATACAATGTAGTTTTAGTGTTTTTTTGTATTTAAAGATCATAGGAATGGTAAAGGCACAAGCTTTCAAGATTTTTTAAAAATGATATGGAAAAATCTTTCAAAATTATCATCATAACAGGCTTTCCTCACTTTTAGGATTGGCATACTCTGAGAGATAGACTTTTGGGACCATCTAAGTTTTCTAGCTCTTTCCAAATTACTTTATTGTGCCTTATGATATTAGGGTAAAATATTGCAAGGCTTCAGTTATTAACTTTTGACAATCTTTTATTTTGTACACCCTGATTGATGCCTTACATTTTCATTAAAGCCAACACAATGGGGGCAGAGAGAATTTAAATTAAAATAATTGCTTTTATGTCTTGGTTCTGTTGCTTTATAGTTTTCTCATCATTTTTTAAAATCCTATGGTGTAAATAAAAAGTTTGCTATAGTAGCAATGTCCAGTAAACATAGAATGCAACTCACATGTTTAATTTTAGTTTAAATTTTTCTAGTAGACATGTTTAAGAAAAGTAAAAAAAAAGATGTGAAATATTTTACTTATTCTAATATATCAAAATATTATTTTAACATGCAATTATTATAAACATTATTAATATAGTAATTTACATTATTTTTCTTGTACTAAATCTGAAATCCAGTTTGAATTTTATATTTGTAGTACATGTCACTTTAGACTAGCTCCATTTCAAAAGCTGCATGTGGCCAGCAGCTAGCATATTTGACAATGCTACCCCAAAGAGTTAGTCAGATAATTTGTGGGGTGGGAAGGGTGATAAACATGAATTTATTTTAATTACTCACATATTCTTACCCCAGGACTGCATGGTAAGAAATGTCAAAGAGGATACATGTTTGTTGGCTTTTCAAATTTTTGTGCAGTTGAGCTTTTATATTCTTCATTGTGAATTTAAATGCTGCTGTAGAATGGTATTAGTTTTCTAGGAAATGTTAAGAGTTGTCTCATTACTCTTTATAGTCTGAAATTATTGTGTGTCACCTTTCTTTCTATAGTTGTAGAGCCAGAATGCGAAAAAAGTTCTGCCACCACCTATTACTGGTACAGAGAAGCACTAAATATTTCCAGTTCCATTTCTGAAAGTGGAGGCTTAAACTGGAAGATGACCGTCTGCTTACTGGCTGCCTGGGTCATGGTTTGCTTGGCTATGATCAAAGGCATTCAGTCTTCTGGAAAAGTTAGTATGTTAACTGTTAGTATGTTCCATTCTGTTCCAAAAGTTAGTATGTTAACTGTTAGTATGTTCCATTCTGTTCCAAAAGTTAGTATGTTCCATTCTGCTAATCACCATTCCTGGGTACCACGCCCCCCTCAAGTTCTGTTACAAATTTCTGTGGGCAAACTGCATGTAACACTTCATTCTAGGTAGTTAAAGACTGGTAAAAAATGATGCTTTAAAAAATGTGTTTAAATTAAGAAAAGGTCATAAATAAAGATTAAATGCTTTACAGTGAGATCTAATGTCATTTATAATCTGTCCTTATTTCAACATGATCTTTAAAATTTCTGCCGATACTCAAAATTCCTTTCTTTTTGCTGTTTATTCAGTTAACTCAAATATTCTAGTTCTCTCATTTTAGCTCCAATTATGGAAGCTGGGGAAAGTGGTAGAATGAGGAATTTATTCATTTTGTTTGTTTTATACCATTCATTTCTCTCTGCTGTAAGTATTCTAAGGAATAGTTCCATAAAGAATTTTAAAATAGCACAGTATGGAGTGTTTCTTAAAGCTCCTACCATCATTATGTAGTTATGATAATCCCAACAAGGAATTCAGAATAATGTAAAAGACTAAAGATCATCCCTGCTGGGAAAATTGAAAATTAGAAAGGCTGTAGCTGAAGAAGATAGTAATTGAATTCTAGGTACCTTGATTTTTTTTTAAGATGCATTAGGAAAGTAATTGCTATTCATTATTTTACTTTCATATTGCATTGTTTTTTCATTATCATTGCCACTGTCTTAAAGCTCTCTACATCTCTTTGCTGGACAATAGCAGAAGTTATTGTCAGCTCTTCTCTCTGTCTCTTAACAGTCCATCTGTACTATTTTTCTTTCCAAAGCATAGCTCTGATCATTTATCTTTTCAAGCTAACTTATTACCACTCACCAGCATATGCTAGCAGGAGTGAGAATAGTAGTAGTAGTAGTAATGTTAATGATAATTATAAATGATAAAGATGATTCTGATAATGGCTAGACCAAGAATAGTAATGGAAGCCAATATTTATTACATATTTATTCTTCTCTGGGCACTACTGTAAGTGCTTTATATACTTTATCCCATTGAATTCTAAAAACAACTCTAAGAAGTAATTGACACTTTCAGGCCCATTTTACAGATAAAAGAACATGTTTGAGAAATTAGGCAACTCACCCAAAGCTTAATGGGCAATAAATCTTAGTACTGCACCCTGTCTAAATGGAGAGCCCATGTTCTTTTACTGTAACACTATACTGTCTCTTACTGTCGTATTTGTTCCCATCAGAGAGTGAATCTTTTAGGGCATAAGTCTGTCTGATTTGCCTTGGCTACTTCAAATTTAATTAAGAATTTTTGATAACCTTTAAACTTGTAAATTATAGCTGATTTTACATTTACTTTCCTGGCGGAACCTCTTTATTTTTACTTTTGAAGACGTGAATATGATAGATAACACATCTGAATATCTTTAAATCTTTGGAAAATGTTACTGTATTGCATGACTAAATAACTTCAATGAATTGGTTCAATGGGGCGTGTCTTAAACTATGTCTGAGCCACATTACGGACAGATTATAAGTAAAGGAATAGATTCTTAAACCCGACCTAACCACATTTATGTAATTTCTAAGATAATGTCATTTGGTAGAAAGAGAACCACCTGTGCTCAGCCAGAGACGTTCAAAACCTTCTTGTACTCAAGTCTTGTTTTTTCTTAGTCTGTCTTATCATCACTTAAGCAATTATTCATCCTTATTACAGCATTTTGGGGTTGTTTTTCTCATGTCGTGTAATATAACTTTAACTAAAAAAATGTAATACAACTTTTATATACAATTTGTTATCTCAATGAGAATGATTTAGGAAGAGAGTGGCCTTTGGGCAGAATTTGAAGAAAGAACTTAATAGGTACAGATGGAGAGGGAGCTAGCAGTAAGTAACATAAACAAAGATATGGAAGTATAAACTATCACAATCCCTTAGTCTGAAATAATGCATTAGATATAATAAGAGGGAATTTATGAGGAATAAATGTAAACCTCTATGTTTGCCTACCAAACAAAAATGCTTCCACATAAACAGACAAGTTACAAGATAGAGAAATATGATGATTTAAGGCTATTATGTGTAAAAAAAAATCTTAAGGGATTCAGCAGCTAAAAGAAGAATATGAGTCAACTTGTGATGTGCCTTGCTCAACACACACACCCAACACACACACTTGCAAACCCTCCACCCCAAAATGCTAATTGGAAATTGCATGAATTAAAAGAGGGGTATGATAGTGTCATGGTCCTTTGAACTAGGTAGACACACCTCAGTTGGACCACATCTATAATACTGGATTTTACTGAAATCTTTTATTTCCTGTTTTATTAAGAAGAAGAGAAATCTCAGCCCTGTGATCACAATCTTTAAAATAGTTGAATCCAAAGAAGAATAGGCTGTTCTGTGTAGCCACAGAAAACAGAACTATATCAAATATTGGGGATTATGGTGGATGGTGGGTGGCAGTAAATCTTCAAAGAAAAGAATATACATTTCAGGAATCAAACTGGGGACAATGAAATTAATTGCCTCAGTGGTAGAGAACTCAGCATCATTGGAGGTAGTCAAACAGAGCTTGCATGTCCCCTTGTTACAGCATCTCTTGGGGGGATGCCTGCTCACAGATGAAGGATAGAAATGAGATGCTCTAAGCTTTCTTCTAATTATAAGGTAATATTTTCTACTAATACTATGTTGCTGTTGTTACTTTTACTGTGTCAAGTATTTTGCATACATTAGCTTGTCTAATCTTTATAGTAGCCAGATGATTTGCATGTTTTATCTCCATTTTTCTATAAAATTGACAAACTTAGGAAAAATAAATAATTGGCCAGAATTAAACAACTGATGAATGACAGGCAGAGCTAAAACTAGGCTATGAAATATTAAAAAATAGTGACTCTTTCTGAATGTATGCTTATAATAAACATTTAGTTCTGGACATAGAGCAATAAACAAGGTAGATAATAACCCTGTCTTCATGGAGTTTCTATTCCAATGGCAGAGGCAGCAAATAATAAACTCAATTTCAGGTAGTATGGCATAAAATAAAGTGTGGTAAGGAGAAAGTGTTTGGGGTGCATATAGATAGGTTGAAATTAACCCATTTTTAGTAATATTATATACCTATTTTGGAATAAGATTACAGCCATATGAATAAATGCAAAGAGTTTGTGTTTCAAAATGACACAGATGTATCTGTAAAGTGGTGACTTTTAAGATACATCTTTTTAAATATTAGCATTTAATAATTAAATATATTGTCCTTTTCCCTGTGCATAGAAGAATAAAACTGAGGTGTGACCTTCTACTACCACTTAAGTGGTTAAAATCTTGACTGTTATTTTTCTCCATGTTATATGATTGAAATGTTCCTGTTCCTTCTTAGGAAGCTATGTCAGAGTCTTATTGAATTGAGATCAGTGTCTTTAAGAAATCAAATATTTGTTGAATTAATAAATGAAAATTGAAATAAGCCTGATCATATAATTGGTATATAACTTTTAAAATACTGCAGAATAAATATTTTTAGGAAATATGTACAGGAAGCAAAACAAATTCCTATGAATTCTCTCTTAATATACAACATTTTTGAGTATCTACTATATGTCAGGCACTGATGGACATGCAAATGTTAATAGGCCACAACCTTTGTCCTCATGGAAGCCATAAATAATCTAAAGGGTAAGACAGATAATCACAACATATCAAGTGCAGTAATAGAGGCATATAGTAAGTACATGATAGCATAGAGGCAACGACTGAAATTAACCTGGATTTGGAAGAAGGCTTCACAGAAGAGAGAACTTTTTGGGTTTGATGGTTGAGGAGGAGTTCACCTGAAATTTCAGAAAGAGAATGTTGTAAGCACAGAAAACAACAGGTGCAAAGCTCAATGATTACTGAGTACTCCTGTGTGACTTTTACATAGCATTTGCACAGCTGGTGGGATATGAAGCATAAAGTGTAAGTTAATTGCAGATATCAAAGGACACTGGTAAAAAGGTTGGGCTGTTACCTAATAAACAGTGTGGAACATCTGAGGATTTTTTTAGTAGTTCAGTGACACCACCAGATCCTTAGAAAGATCACTCCGGCAGTAGTGTGGATGATAAATTTCTGGGATGCAGAGGAAAGCTGACAGAATCTGGAGGCAAGATGAGCAGGAAACTATTTTCACAGCGATAGGCAACTTGTAATTGAGGATGGAAACAATGGGACAGATATAAGATGTCTTTGGTAGAATCAATTAGGCTTGGTGATCAGTTGGTTTTGAGACATGGGGAAGAGGAACATATTAAGGTTAGGTTAGAGTTGTTTAGCCTAGAAAAATATAAATCCAAGAAGAATCTTTTCTTCTCTTAGTGTTTAATTTGAAGCTAAATTAAAAATACAAAAATAAAATAAATCAAGTATAAGGAAAAATATAAATGTAAAATAAAAAGGATATATTTTTATTGGAAAAATCATAATCAACCTATCCAGACTATTTTAATGTGTAACCTTCACTTTCACTTTTAATATAAGTAGGATTAATGGAAGTCATTTAAGTCACTTATAAGGCAGCAAATTTGAGTTCTGTTAAAAAACAAAACAAAACAAAAAGATGAGCTAGTGCAAAAGTGAATCTATACTTCTGGCTAGCCTTACCATTTGTAAAGAAGACTCATAAAGAGGATAACTTTAAGTGGGATCAAGGCAACTGACAAATTTAATGAATATTAAAAGTAGGCAGGGAGAATTAAAAAAAGGTACTCCATCCAAAAGCATCCTGATTTTTTTTTAAAAAATCAAGAATTGTAGGTGAAGGATGTAATCAAATAATTAAACCAATTTGAAATGATTGAAAAAAGTTTGTTGCAATTAATTAAGTTAAAATATAATTGATTTTTAAAATATTGATTTTTAAGTATACAGAGGTTTTAGCCATAACATTAACTTTTTCCCTTAGGGCGTTTCACATGTTTAAATATGATTCGTAAGTGTGTAAAACTATAGAGAAAGTATAAATAGTTGTATTATATGTTGTTTGTAGTTATTATTGCATTCAATATCTCTTGCCTGCCCTGAGCCATCCTCTGCTATGGCAGTTTTTACTCTATTTTTCCCACCCTCCTTCCTTCCACAGATACATATTATGTAGCTACTATGTGCCAGCAATGGTGTTAACTGTGAGGGATATGGTAGTGAATAGGAGAGAAAAAGCCCTTAACCTCACAGAGCTTATATTCCAATAGAGGACAATGAAATAAATGGGTAAAAATACACATAAAAAATTCTAGCAGTGCTAAGTGCTGTCAAAAAAACAAAACAAGGTAATAATATCATCGAGGGTTCATGGGCAGATGGGACAGATAGGACAGAAAAAGGCATAGCCTTATTTTTTGAGTGGTCAGGGAAGACCTCAGAGGGAAGATGCAGGTGAGACTGAAATACTAAGGCGGAGCAAGTCATGTGCAGGCGAGGGAGAGGTGTTTCTGAAGGAGGCTGCAGCCCCGCTCTGCCCCTGAGGCTGGCTGAGCCAGGTAGTCTCACTAGATAGCAAGAGCCTGAGGGGCTAGAGCTCAGAAGAGGGAGAGTGGTGGGCAGGCAGGCCAGAGGGAAGAGTTAGCATTTTAGTTCAATGGCATTAGAAATTCCTGGAGTGTTTTAAGCAGGGAATGACATAACTTGAGTGGGAGCCAGAAAAACAGTTAGGAGAATATTATGAATAGTCCAGGACTTCTAGATATTTGACTTTACCAACTGAATGGAGGGCATGGCCATATTTTGAAATGGAGATGAATGGGAACAGCTTTGGGGGAAATCCACAAGTTCTCCTCTGGACCTGAAACATTTTAGAGACCTATTAGGCCTCTATATGAAGATGCCAAGGATGCAGTGAATGTCTGGATAGGACAGTTCCTTTTCTCTGATAAATGTTTTCTGAACTGTTTAATGGCGAAAATTGCTGAAGCAGCAGGCAAAACTTTTACACGCTTAAACCACTTTGGTACTGGGCTCACAGGCCGCGAAACCTTGCCCACAGCCGGCACTCATAGTCCGCACGATAGTTTGTGCTGTGCATTGACGACGAATCCGTTTGGCTCTTGTGTGATGAGGAAAGCTTTAAAGCACTGAAAGCTTGTTTTACTTTAGAGGCAGCTTTAGGAAAATAACTATAATAACTCCTACTAAGGTCTTGTTAAAAGGTCACAGATTCGCAGAAACTTATTAGCTGAATGTACACACTGCAACTGCAGAGATAAAAGTAAAAGCTTTTAGTTGTCGACTAAAGTCGACGCTCGCGTTCATCTGTGGCTGTTGACTATAGTCGATGTTGGTACCAAAGTGGTTAATTGCTCAGGTTCTGAAGGAAACTTTGCATAGGGACTATATTTTGGAAGTTTTACAGAATCATAATATAATTTTGGTTAAAAGAAAAAAGGAACTTTTTTTTTATTGCTACTTAAAGCAATAAGAGTAGGAATGTGTTAGGAAGTTAGTGCCTGTTTATTTGTCTTAAATACTGTTTGTTTTATGAACTGTAAGGAATCAACACTATTCAAGCTATACCATACCTATGGATTATTTCAATGGAGATTAAATAAACTTTTCTCACTTTTCATTATATCTCTAATAGGATCATAAATAAGACTGAATCAAGATGAATAAGCCATTCTTAAAAGATAGCTTTAGGAGTTATTAATAGTATTATTAATCATACTCTAAAAACAATGACTGTCAATGTATAGAACAGAACACATACAATCTTACCTATAAGAAAATGAATATAGTTGTCATTGTATCTCACTTATTTTATTTTTCTTTTTTTGCAGATTATGTACTTTAGTTCTCTGTTCCCATATGTGGTACTTATATGCTTCCTAATCAGAGTACTCCTTTTAAACGGTTCAATTGATGGCATCCGCCACATGTTTACCCCTAAGGTATGTACCATATTCTATTTAAGGCTTATGATCATGAAAGCAGTCTGCTTATTGTTGAAATGTTTCTACAGTTATATTTAAGGGATAATTGTTCTAATATATGTGCATTTAACTTTTAAGTTATATTTAATAGTTATGTTAACCAGCTTAGAAAAACTAGAGTTTTTATATATATGTGTATGTAAAATACATATTATATATTAATACATAAAATTACATCCATCTATCTCCATTTTTAAACATCCTATCTTGGCTTTAGAGTAAGATTATAAGTATTTCAACTTCAAAAATGTCTCTTTTATAATAAATTAGCCCCCAATTTTTACACTGATTAAATTATAGAACTCTTCAATCTTCATTTACTTTTTCCCTGTATTTCGGTGGTTCTTAACCTTTTTGTGTCATGAACCCCGTTGAAAAATTGACAATCAGATGTTCTTACCAGAAAAAATAATGAACATATTACTTTGCTTAGTGTGTCAGGAAGTTCATAGATCACCTAAAATCCATGGACCCAGGTTAAGAACCCTAGTGTATTCTAAAATACTGTCTCAGAGAAAATCAGTGTTTTCTTGTTTTAGCCTTGTTTTGAGGTTTTATACCTTATGGAATAATATGCACAGTGGTCAGTTTGGGAAGTTCTGTAACTTTTATAGATGTATATACATTTTAGGAAAATACTTACTAGACTTCATAGAGGGCTCAGAACTTATACTCTCATTCAACTTAGTAGAGCTGAACCCAACACTGGGTACATTGAAACTGGTTAATCATAACTATGGACTTAATTATAACTTGTTACATTGATTTAACAGGAAACAAAAATAAGTTTTGAGGCATATGTATTTTTTGCTACTCACTAAAATGAGGTTGCACTCCACTATCAGTTTGCTGATACTATCATAGGCGAACATAAAGATACAAATGTATAAAGATACAATTTCAAGATTAGAAATTGGGAGTTATCTGAAGGATGAAAGTGCAGCCAGTATTGTGCTGTGAGATTTGGGCAGAAGGGATTAGCTTCTTTGGAATTCTTTGTCACTCCTGGCAGCTGCCTTGATGCTGCTAAAAGAAGCTGTGTTCTTTGTGTGTCTGGTTTTTGAGTTGGTATTCATTCTGTAGTAGCAAAAATGCTGACATTGGTGTCTGGTTTTCTCGGTTAGTTCAAAAGTCCTGTTTAACATTTAGAGTTGTTGGGACTTCTCCTTAGTGAATAACTAGTTAAGATTTATAAATGTCAGCCATGTTATAATTTAAATCTGCTTCAAATGAGCCATACTTAATGACCAAAAATATATTTATAATATTGAAAAAAATATTTTCAGAGTTCAAGATAATGAAATTCTGTGTAAATTTCTGGAATATATTCTCTTTCTAAATTGGCAATTACTTGTGACACAATTCTAAACATTTTAATTTAAGTAGATATTTTAGAATTTAAATACTTTGATATATAATTTTCATGGCCCCAATATTTAAAACTGCAGCATAAATTATCATTTTTACCTGACCTAGGGATCACTGTTAAAATATTATTTTTTAAGCCAGACATGATTTTATGATCCCAGCAATTTGGGAGGTCGAGGTTGGAAGATCCCTTGAGGCCAGGAGTTTGAGACAACGAAGTGACACTGTTTCTACAAAAATAAAATAAAATAAAATAAAATATTTTTTCTTTAGCCCAGTTTTCATTGACGGTTGAGAAGATGCTTTGTTAGATCACTGTAGGATGTGATAGCTAAAATAAAAATGAAAAGTAGTTGTATATTACTGTTTAATTTACATTGTTTATATAGAGGAGAAAGTACCTAAACACCCCAGACACTCCTGAAACAGCTAATGGAGATTTAGTTTAGAAATTAGAAGTAACCTGAATAATGTCTTTAATAAGTAGGTGTTTTTCTGCCATCTAGTGGGTAAAGTAGAGATAGACGGTTGAGTATATTTTAGTAATCAGCATTAGTCATAGAATGGTAATGTAGTAATGATCAATAAACAATATGTGTATCTTGGTTAATTGTTCATAAATTATAATCATGATTATGTTTGATAAGCATATTTCATAGAGTTGAATAATAATTAAAATTAATTGAAGCAATAAATTCTAATATTTGATCCCTATTCAAGAAATGATGCTGGGAAAATTGGATAGCCACATGTAGGAGATTGAAACAAGATCCATATCTCTCACAACACAAAAATTAATTTAAGATGGATAACAGACTTAAATATAATATATGAAACCGTAATAATTCTAGGAGAAAATGTTGGAAACACTCTTCTAGATATCGGCCTAGGCAAAGAATTTATGAAGAAGACCCCAAGGGCAATCACAGCAACAACAAAAGTAAATAAATGGGACTTGATTAAATTAAAAAGCTTCTGCAGAGATATGGAAACAATTAACAGAGCAAATAGACAACCTACAGAATGGGAGAAAATATTCACATGCTATGTATCTGATAAAGGGCTAATAGTAAGAATCTACAAAGAATTCAAGCAAATCAGCAAGAAAGAAATCAAACAACCCCATTAAAAAGTAGGCAAAAGACATGGACAGAAGCTTTTCAAAAGAAGATAGACTAATGGCCAATAAATGTATGAAAAAATGTTCAACATCATTAATTACCAGAGAAATGCAAATCAAAACCACAATGAGATATCACCTAAACCCAGTGAGAAGGGCTTTTATTAAAAAGTCCCAAAACAACAGATGCCAATGTGGATGTGGAGAGAAAGGAACACTTACACACTGTTGGTGGGACTGCAAAGTAATGCAGCCTCTATGGAAAACAGTATGGAGATTCCTCAGAGAACTAAAAGTATACCTACCATTTGATCCAGCAATCCCACTACTGGGTATATACCCAAAGGAAAAGAAGTCATTTTATCACAAACAAAAACAAAAACAACTTGTACTAGAATGCACATTCTCAATTGCAAAGATGTATAATCAAACCAAGTGCCCATCAATTCATGAGTGGATTAATAAAACTTGTATAGTTACACCATGGAGTATTACTCAGCCATAAACAATGAACTAATACCTTTTGCAACAATGTGGATGGAACTGGAGACCATCTTCCTAAGTATTACAAGAATGGAAAAACAAACACCACATGTGCTTACTATTAAATTGGAACTAACCGATCAGGACTCATACGCATAGATGGAAGTAAAATTCAATGGAAATCATGCATGTGGGAGGGGGGAGAAGGGAATTGGTGAAATAATACCTAACGGGTACAATGTACACTTTCTGGGTGTTGGACACACTTATAATTTCGACTCAAGCAGTACAAAGGCAAACCATATAACCAAAACACCATACTGAAATAAAAAAAAAAGTTAAAAAAACCATATATATATAATCTCAAAAAAATGTATAGTGATCAGATTAGGGTAATTAGCATATCTATCATCTCAGACATTTATCATTCCTTTGTGACGAGAACATTCAATGTCCTCATTATAGCTATTTGAAACAATATATTATCATCAACTATAGTCATCCTACAGTGTTATAGAACAATAGAATTTATTCCTTCTAAAAAAATATTTGAGAGAACATGGATTTTGGAGTTTACATGTGTTCATATTTCATTTCTACCCTAGAACTACTGTCTAACCTTAGGCAGGTTACTTAACCTTTCTAAGACTCAGATAATAATAGCAACAACTTCATGGGTTGGTGTGAATATTGAGTGAGATAAACCATATAAAGTGCTTATTAGTGTATCTGCCGCTATAGTTCATAAATGTCATCAATTATTGAGCATTTAAAGTATGGTAGGCACCGTGGTAAGTAATACACTCCTTGTTACTTCCATCTTTCCTTTGAGGAAGCTGAAAGTCAGGAAGGATGTATCATTTGCCCTAGGTTGCACTATTTTTAAATTATTAATTGGCAGAAGAAAGATCCGAAACTCTCTGTGGAACTTGTGTTCTTGGCCACGTTTGACATTGCTCCCAATAAAAGCGATTGTAATGGTAAAAAGAGATAAAATGACAATTTAAACACTATTATTACTGAAATTGAACTTAACTGTTTATTGAGGTCAGTGTCAGGTGTGACTAATGTTAATTGTTTCAGTTAACAGTTTTGATTATATACAGTGATAATTATCTAAAAAGTAAAGCACAATTACTTGAAATATTTGTTCAGCATAGATTCAGTACATTAACACTTTGGATCTGAAAGGTTATCTTATAGATAATATAGCTACATTTCTTCTATTGTCAAAGAAAAGCCTTTCAGTGAACTTTTGAATAAAACATATGTAAATATGCAAAGTACAAATAGGTCAACTCTACCAAGTTCATAATTGTTATCTCTTTCACCCATTGGATTGACACCAGAAAGCACAAAACTTAAGAGTATTCGTGAAGTAATTATTCATTGGTAATCGATTTATTTTGCTTTGGAAAAAAGATACAATGGGAAATAATTGAAGATAATTAACTTCTCTTTCATATAGTCCTTTGATGAGTTGTCTTAAAATATTTTTAAAAATTTCTGTATAAGTAGAAAATCTCCATGTAAGTAAAATCTCCACGTAAAAGCCTGATAGTCTTTATTATTCATATGGTTTCTTTCTGAAATAAATGTTTATTTCTATTTAAGAAGGATTATCCTTCAGATTTAAATAACCTTTGGGTACATAAATATCATTGTAATATATTTAAACAATAGGATTAATTCTATGTAAATGAATTATTCTGAAATATTATTTTTTAGCTGATTTCAATTGTGTTTATTTTTAAACAGCTTGAAATAATGCTGGAGGCCAAGGTTTGGAGAGAAGCTGCTACTCAGGTGTTCTTTGCCTTAGGTCTGGGATTTGGTGGCGTCATTGCCTTTTCAAGCTACAACAAAAGAGACAACAACTGCCACTTTGATGCTGTCTTGGTGTCCTTCATCAATTTTTTCACTTCTGTCCTGGCAACATTGGTGGTGTTTGCAGTTCTGGGATTCAAAGCAAATGTCATAAATGAGAAATGCATTGCACAGTATGGATATTAATTTCCATTAGCTTTTTTCCCTTATTTTAATTTTTTAAAAAAATTTTAATGTTTAAAACTTTTTATGGATACGTAATAGTTGTACATATTTATGAGGTATATGTGATAGCGTAATACAAGCATACGATATGCACTGATCAAATCTGTGTAACTGGATATCTGTCACCTCAAACATTTACCATTTCTTTGTGTTGGGAACTTTCCATATTCATTAGCTTTTGATGGCATAATTATGTAGAAAATATACACCAAAGAACTCTTAAGTGCTTATTCATACGTTGTTCTATTTTTCAGAAATTCAGAAATGATCATAAAATTTTTAAAAATGGGAAACATTAGTCAGGACATTATTCCTCATCATATCAACCTTTCAGCTGTTACTGAAGAAGATTATCATTTAGTTTATGACATCATCCAAAAAGTGAAAGAAGAAGAGTTTCCTGTTCTTCATCTCAATTCCTGTCAAATTGGAGATGAGCTAAATAAAGTTAGTAAACAATGCTTGAGCAAATAAAATAATTGTCATTCAGTTAAAATATGCATTATCCAGCAGATTTCTTTTAGGAAAATAACCTTTAAAATGAGGAAGATTATGCTGTTTCAAAATTCACATCCTTCATTTTAGAGAATGTGTTTTCTTAAATCATAAAGATTTGATTTACTTTATAAAGTAATTTAATTGATTGAGCCACAATAATTTAAAATATGAATATAAATATAATGATTTAGAGTGATGATTAGTCTGATACTTTTCTCGGAATACTATTTAATATAGAATTTGAATTGTTACTCATTAACATGCATTGCCTAATTGCTTTGATGCGTGAATAGTATTTGAAATGGCCATTTTAATAGTCGTGTTCAAAAAGTCATGATCTAGTCCTTTTTTTAGCCACTGTCATATATTTTATTAAATAAGAAATAGGTGAACATTAATAAATATTCTTACATTAGCTACCACTGCCTCCTGTATTGTCAAAAAGGAAAATAAAATGGAGAAATTGACCATTTAGCATTTGCTTTAAGATGGCTAACTATACTTGAGAATAAGCATAAAGAATCATGTGCAGGAAATTATGGGTATTGTCATCATTAATATAAAAACCTTGAATTCTATAAAAAAAGATTTTAATAATTACTAACTTAATCTTTCAAAGTTTTTTTTTTTAATATTCTAGTCTATCTGTTATTTTTGTAACATAATCAACTTGAAGTTTGGTTAGAGGTTCAGTTTCTTAGGAAAAGTAAGTTGTTATTTTAGAACTCAATATTTGTGATACTTATAAAAAATAAATTCATGCTAATATTTGCTAGTAAACCCTTCCATTCTGCCAATTGGAATATTTGTATTTTTATCCATTTTATTATCAATTTTGACTGGAAATTCACTGTGTCTCTTGAATTATGAAAATCAGCATATCAGCCCAAAGTTTTTTTAGCAGGAAGGTAAAAAAATCAGAAGTAAAAAAGATGAAGATGTATTTTTTTAGATTGAAAATTGACTTTTCATAAACTATTCACATGCTTTTATTTGGCATTAGCATTTTTCTTTTAAATAAAACAAGTGTATTATTCACAGTCTATATTTTCTTTATACCAATTGATTTAGCTACTTTGAGGTAATATTAAATATTTTATCTTTATATATGAACCAGAAATAGTTGTATATGTATTTATGTATCTGTGATAATAAATTATTATTCACATGTATTATTTCATATATCATTCTAGGATCCTTGTGAGATATTTAGTACACAATACAGTGTAATTGTGTTCTGTATTTAATAATTCTAAACAGAGTTTTATTATTTGGATCTACTTTATCTAACTGAATCTGGGTTCTGAGAATAAGAACATGATCAATCTATCGGGTTAAAGGCTGATGTCAGCATGTATATTTCCTGTAGCTCCTGGCCATTTATTCACAGATTTTGTTTTCCCTTTGTAAGTGATATATAGAGCTATTACTTAATATTGCTCTGTATTCATGTTGCTATGTTGTATATTTTTTCAGGCTGTTCAGGGGACTGGTTTAGCTTTTATTGCCTTTACAGAAGCGATGACACATTTCCCTGCATCTCCCTTCTGGTCCGTGATGTTTTTCCTCATGCTGGTAAATCTAGGCCTTGGGAGCATGTTTGGAACCATTGAAGGGATCATCACGCCTGTTGTGGACACTTTCAAAGTGAGGAAAGAAATTCTTACTGGTGAGTTTTTACATATTTGACTTTTCTGGTAACTGATATGGCCCATTTTATTCTTGGTGAAAGATTAAAGATGGAAATGGGAATGTGTTCTGTTTTGGGTTTTATTAATGTCTATTATTATTTATTGTTATTTTATTTATATACCTATATATATCCCATGGATATGTTTAATTAAATTACATTTAATTATTCACTAATGATCATTTATTCTTTTGCAATTTAATAATAGTAATTACTGACACTAAAATAGTTATAAAAATGTTCATGTATGATTTTGTATATAAGTCAGATAATTATAAATAGAGCAGTTCAGATGCAATACTCCTATCCAAAAAGTGCATAGTTGAAAATGATGAACCTAAATCCAGTTCTCCTATACAATAGCAATTGTGATATACTCGTAGTTAATGTCTCTAGGTAGAAAAGAAAACAATTTATCAATATGGATGATTGTTAATATGTCCAATCTGCAAGTGATTATTAAAGTATCGGTTTTGTACTGCATCATCCTTGCATTTGTAAGATATAAAAGATAGAAACAAAATTATAAGAGAGAAACAGAGATATAAAAGCATCTCTTCTCCAAAAATAATAGTGCTAAAATTAAGATTTAGCTTATGATTTATATCATGTAATATACTGATAGACAGCATAATAGAGATTTTGCATGTTATAAGACTTCAGAAAAGGCTAAGTAATCTAAGTATATGATGCAACCATCGGAGAACGAGATGGAAATTGAATTGGAAAGGGGTAGGGTTTTCTCAGGGGTCAGAAGACAACTTTAGTAAACATATGTAAATGGAGATAAGGGAAACAGTAAGGAAGCTAGCCAGACCAGAGTACAGGAACAATACTCTTAAGTGATGTAAAATAAGATTGGATGAAAAATACATCAGTGATCTTGATCACTGTACAGTGGTGTGCAAGCTCCCCAAGGCTCTTTTTCTTAGCTGTGAAAGATTTAGTAATAATTTATGTGTAAATAACTCGTAAATATATACTTTTATTACTAGATGCTCTGCTAAGGGTGTCTGTATGTGTGCATTTGTGTGTGTGTGTTTGTGTGTGTGTGTTTATGTGTGTAAAACAAGTTAACTTCAGTGTGTGTGTTTGTGTGTGTGTGTGTAAAACAAGTTAACTTCAGCGGTTTGTTAAATATTTATAGCTATATGAGGGCTGTCCAAAAAGTGTCCAGCCATGTAATTGTTCTTGTTGTATTAACAATGGCTGTATACTTTCTGGAGAGCCCCTGTATATCTTTCACTTAGCCGGACAAAAATGAGAAGCTTCTTTATCTTATTCCAGAAAGCAACTTCTACTTCTTCATATCATTATCAATATTTCTGCCTGACATACAGGCTAAAGTCATCTTTGCATTCTTATATTTGCCTCCCATGTCCAAACCATCCCCTCCTGTAGCAAAGGGCTTGCAAAACTAAAGGAAAAGTAACACTGTACAGGTAGTATTTGCTGACCTCTACTGGAAGACTTATTTGGAAAGAGCAAAGGGGAATGTACTGTCTTGCCTCATTTACTGTCTTATGGAATCATACCTATACTTCAAGTCATAGTAATATTTGACTTGAGTGAAATGTTACCTCATCATCTTTGTTAGGTGTGTTTTTCTTCTATAGAACAGTAAGATCAGTGAATTACTAATTATCTTTTTCTCTCACATCTCCAACAAAACTCTTACTGTCTGTGCCACCTAGAATATATTTTCTTCATATTTACCTTATACTACAAAGTAATTAGGAGAGAGTGAAAGTTACACAGACTGTAGAGTCAGACTTAGGTGCAAATCCAAGCTCTGCTACTTCCAACCTGAGACTTATATTCCTCAGGGGCTTTTCTCTCATCTATAAAATGAAGATAGCAATACATTGTGCAGTTGTGATGTTATAAAAATCAAGTGAGATAATATTTATTTTATACTGTGATAAGCATTTAAATTTAATAAACAGTAGACTCTCAAGTAAATGTTACTTCTCTTTTTCTACATTCTATGTTTAGATGTCATATTCATTTCTGTATGATGTAACTCATCACACTAGCATGGTGCTTAAGAGATAGAGGTAATGGCTTAATGTAATCCATACTTAACTGAATTGTTAGGGAACCCTTGTATGACTGAATCCATGGATTTCTGTCTTCTCCTCTCCTGATCTGCCATCACCTACTCTTCTTCTTTCAGTTTTACTCATTCAGTTAAAATATGGTTGAAAAATAGAATGCAATCATCTTTTACTTTTGAGAGCTTCTCTGCTAATAAAGATGAGAAGGTAAAGAGTCTACCAAAAATATGGGAATATATGGATTCCAAAAACCTCTCTAAGTTTTTATGTTAATGGTAGCTAGTCAGAAATATATACATCTGTTTCTTAAATATTACTTGGGAAACTCCTTTTAGATGACTCTTCTTAGATATTGCTTGGATAATCAGATTGCTCAACTCTGTCATAATTACTTTCCAAACTGATCTGTTCAGGTAAGATAAATATTAATATATAAATGTTGAATGGTGCTGTAGCTAGGTCTGATCAGATTTTTTCAGTTATACTTTAAAAATAACCATATTCCATAAAATATAAAAATATATGTTTCACAATCTTATAAACCATATTAGTCTCATTATTAATTTAAATATCCTATATGGATTCCAACTTCTATAGAATGTTATTGAAGTAGAAATGACCTATGAATATTTGCTGCCTGAAAAAGTATCTTTGCTATTAATAAGAGAAGCAGGGTATGGACATTTACATTTTTAAAATTTTCTCTCAATTTTGCTTCATTTACTGTTTGCGCTTGGTAAATAAACTCAGGGAGATGAGTTACTGTCTTACAATGAATTTATATTAAAGGTGGTAATTTAAGGAGGTGGTAATTAAAGGAGGTAATTTAACCTCAAATATGTTATATTCCATAGTATCAGAAAAAGTATTGCCTATTTATATAACTGACATGTTTTAACATGTTTGAATATAATAATTTATAATAATAAAGGTTTAAAGACATGACTTTGAATAAGGGCTAATTTTTTAATTTATTCCTTTATTCCAGTTATTTGTTGTCTTCTGGCATTTAGTATTGGCTTGATATTTGTGCAGCGTTCTGGAAATTACTTTGTTACAATGTTTGATGATTATTCTGCTACACTGCCTCTGCTAATTGTAGTCATTTTGGAAAATATTGCTGTATGCTTTGTTTATGGCATAGATAAGTAAGTATATTTGCTTTTATGCATTCATTTTTCATCTCTATTTTGAAAGGACCAATTATTGATATCTATTTCATTTAAAAGAAGAGGAAAATGAATAGAGGGAAAAATTCTTTATAAAATCAAATCCTTTGCAGGCTCTTGTTCATTTAACAATTTTAGTAAAGTATATTCTTCTATTGAGTGAGTAATTAGAATTGTGTAGATTGTAATGTCTAAGAATTCTGCAGCTTTGGTTTAATTCTGGTTATGAAATAGTAACTTCCAAGATCTAGAAAGTATTAGCTATATTCCAAGAACCTTAGGTTCTTTTGAGTTATTGTTGTTATCTACCTTTCACAAGGTAGAGAGGTTTAGAGAGACACAGACTGACTTGCTCATCATGTACTTGGACATCAGCAAACCTGAGATTCATAGCCCCCTTTCTGTTTAACTTTAAGGTCTATCTCCTAATTATTTTGCTAAATTGTTTTATGAGAGAAATGTGTATAATTCCTTATGTAGCAGGAAAATTTGGGAAATGGAAATGACATATTCCATCCTGAGATGTGTGTGTATATGTATATAATTTACTGTACACAAACTTCTTATTAATATTTATATGAGTCATTATTTAAATTCACTATATACTGAAACTTCTGAATTATGAATCTGATTGTGTGAAAATTATATGTATTTGATATTAAATGAAGCATCATAGTAATATCAGGGGGGAAAGACATTTGGAGGCTTTGTCCAGTACTTCTTAAAGTCATTGTTTCTAATTCATATATATGGACTGAAAGGCAATAAGATCAACAAGCTTGCAATAGCTCTGTGTAAAGTAGGAATGAGTACACATAGAGTGAGACCAGGGTCCTCTTAAGCAACACAGAGAACATTATCGGTATTGAATGAGCTTTGTAACAAAGCTCAGAGAATTGTTTTTTTTTTTAATGACTTTCAAAAGCTCCAGGCCAGGAAGGGTAGGGGAACTTAAATTTAATAGTCATGTACTATATAGCAATAATAGTAATAACTGTCTGAAATACATTAACTTTTAAGCCTTATAAAAACACTCTGCGGATGGCAAATGAGCACATGAAAGTATTCTCCACATTATATGTCATCAGGGAAATGCAAATTAAAACAATGAGATACCATTATGCACTTATTAGCTTGGCCGACATCCAGAGCACTGACAACACAAAATGTTGGTAAGGGTGCAGAATGGAACTCTCCTTTATTGCTGGTGGGAATGCAAAATGGTATAGCCACTTTAGAAGATAGTTTGGCAGCTTATAATAAAACCAAACATACTCTTCCCATATAATCAAGCAATCATGCTTCTTGGTATTTACCCAAAAGAGCTGAAAGTTTATGTCCACAAAAACAAAAACAAAACAAAACAAAACAAAAAAAACCTGCTCACGGATATTTATAGCAACTTTATTCATAATTGCCAAAACTTGAAAGCAACCAAGGGATCCTTCAGTAGGTTAATGCATACTTAAACTGTGATACATCCAGAGAATGAAATATTATTCAGTGCTGAAAACAAATGATCTATCAAGCCATGAAAAGACATAGAGGAAATGTAAATGCATATTACTAAGTTAAAGAAGCCAATCTAAAAAGGCTACATACTGTATGATTCCAACTATATAACATTCTGGAAACAGCAAAACTACGGAGAAAGTAGAAAGATCAATGATTACCAGGGGTTGGGGAGAGGGATGAATGGGTGGAGCACAGAGGATTTTCAAGACAGTGGAACTACACTGTATGGTATTATAATGGTGGCTAGATATCATGATACTTTTGTCCAAACCCACAGAATGTACAACACCAAGAGTGAACCCTAATGTAAACTGTGGACTGAGTGATAATGCTGTGTTAATGTAGGTTAATCAGTTGTAACAATTGCATCACTCTGGTGGAAGATGCTGCTAATGGAGGAGGCTGTGCATGTATGGTGGTCAGAGGTGTATAGGAAATCACTATACCTTCAGCTCAATTTTGCTGTGAACTGCTCTTGAAAAATTAAAGTCTATATTAAAAAAAAAAAACACCTCTGTGGTAAGTGATGTCATATATTTCAGATAGGAAATTGGCCTTTCTTGTACAGGAGAACACATTTTTTAGTTGTAGAGAAACTATAATCTGGACCTTGATTTCAAAGCTATGTTTCTCTAAAGTCTACCAAGCTACTCATAGCTCCTAACCTGCACCATGATGGAATTTGGTATTGTTATTGGACTGATCTGTGAATCAATACATTTCATAATTTAAATTTCTATTTAGACAGTGCATCATTTTTGATAGGCATACTAGAGAATATTTCTTTTTAATAGTTAGCATTCCTAAATATTAGTTATAACAACAGTAGGAAAAATACTACTAATTCATCTATTGAATTCCTACCACATGTGAGTTAGTATGCTCTGCATTCATTGTTTATGATCCTAGCAATAACCCTTCAGGGTAGGTATTATAGTATCTTTTTTGAAAATGCCAAAAGTGAACCTCAGAAAGACTAAACTATGCATTAAAAGATAGCAGAACTATGATTTGAAATTAAATTTTTTGATCTCCAAAGCTCATATTTTATCTTAGAAGCAGGTAAGAATTTTCACATAGAAGATGCACTCATTTAATTAGTTTTCTCTCCCTTAAGGTTCTGAAGCAGCATAAAAAGAGATGGAGGAGGAACCTAGAAATTAAAAATAGATTTGAGAGACATATCAATTAGTCACTATATGTAGAACTTATTTCAGTTGAAACCACCATACTGTAAAAAGAAAGGCAAGTTCAGAAAATACAAACACTGATTATGGACATTTGATGATACTAAAAAATTATTACTATGCTAAAAAATGAGACAAGGAATTTTTAATGTACTGCAAATATGTGTTCCTATAATATAAGATTATCAGTAGGAGGAGACATTTCAATATTGGCCTAAGAGGCTTTTCACTAAATAAAAATTATAGTACTTAACTGGTTTCATTTTACTTTATACATTTTCTTAGTTTATGTCATCTTCAATGTGAATTTTTGATTCAGTGTAAAATATCATAGTGCATTCATGGCTCAGTTTCTGTCAAGCTATTGATACAATGCACATTTTTAAGGTATAATAATGTTAACTTGAGGAGTACTTTCTTTTTTTTTAGGTTTATGGAAGACCTAAGAGATATGCTAGGCTTTGCTCCCAGCAGATATTACTACTATATGTGGAAATACATTTCTCCTTTAATGCTATTATCATTGCTAATAGCAAGTGTGGTGAATATGGGATTAAGTCCTCCTGGCTATAATGCATGGATTGAAGATAAGGTAAAATACAAAATAAAGAAGTTAGATTTAAAAGGGTATATGAAAAGCCATTTTAGAGGGATTTGTCTTTTGTTTTCTTCACAGCATTTTTTGCTGTTTAATGAATGGTGTTGCTTTTCTGGAAGGATCTTGAGATGTTTTGTACCCCAACCATCTATTATTTTTTAATACATTATGAATGTCCTTAATACATGGGAAATACTGACCTTGTCCTTATTAAAGCAGATTTATTCATTTTAACATTGATGAACCAATAAATTACTGGGCCTTTGACTCTAGAAAATATTAATCTAAACTCCAGAGATATTTTTAATATGTAATTTATTACAATGTATCCCAGATACTATATAACAATGAAAATATGTATTAACCATGTAAACATAATTTTAAATAAGCAAATATTTAAGTAGAGTTGTATTTTAACTGTTTTATATTAGCAATGACTATTTTTATGTCTGTTCATGAACTGCATTAGCCACATAATATAATCATGAGATATATATTAGCTGCTATAAAATCACAATGCTTATTTTTCAGAGATACCTTTGACCTTTACCCTGTGATCAGTTATTCTATATAATAAAAGAAAAGTCACAACTGAGGCATAAACTAGTATGATATCTCTTACCAAATCTCTTGGGGCTGGATGTGCTTCAAAATTAAGATTTTCAGAGTTTAGAAAGATATGGCACAAGTTAACAGTTTATCTATTGCTTAATAACATACTACCCCAAAACTTAATGACTAAAAGCAATACTGATTTATTATTTCTTAGGGTTCTGTCTGGGTGAGCTGAGCAGTTCTTCTTTTGGTCTTGCCTGGGCAAACTCAAGCAGTTGCATTCAGCTTGGAGACCTGAGCTCACTCTCTCTAGGTCGTCATTCATTCTTGGCTTCTTCCAAACATCATGGACCCAGTGCAGCATTCTAAGAAATTGCAAGGCCTTTGAGGCATAGTCTTGGAAGTTGGTGAATGTCACTTCCACTGCTTTCTATTGATCAGAGCAAGTCACAAAGCCAGCTCAGTCTTTTGGCTTACAAACCTGAGACAAATATAATATTTTTTGATTCGTGTGCAGAGAAAGGCAGATTATTGATAATTATTTTTTTTGCTTTTAACAGGCATCTGAAGAATTTCTGAGCTATCCAACGTGGGGAATGGTTGTCTGTATCACTCTGATGGTCCTCGCAATACTTCCTGTCCCAGTAGTCTTCATTGTTCGTCGCTGCAACCTCATAGATGATAGTTCTGGTAATTTAGCATCTGTGACCTATAAGAGAGGAAGGGCCCTGAAAGAGCCTGTAAACTTAGAGGGAGATGATGCAAGTCTCATTCATGGAAAGATACCGAGTGAGATGTCATCTCCAAATTTTGGTAAAAATATTTATCGAAAACAGAGTGGATCACCATCTCTGGATACTGCTCCCAATGGACGGTATGGAATAGGGTACTTGATGGCAGATATGCCAGATATGCCAGAATCTGATTTGTAGCTGGGGGAAAACCCAATGTGTTTTGTTTGGTTCATTTTCATCAATGAACATTGGCTCTATTAAGAGAAGCATTAGGCTTCACTTATCAGAGGGCGATCTCAGGTGTTCCATGGCTGTGATCTTTACTCCTAACAGTATATGTCAATTCAAGTAGAGCATTCCTTTGGATTCTTGGGTTTACATTTGTGCAGAAAGGATTACAGACGAAGCTTACAATGACTGAGGTCCGTGTATGTCAGGATTTTTTAAAGTACTTTTGGTGTATTTTCAAGTATTTCTATTTCTAAAACAGGTATTACCTCAGTTTCTAATAATTTCTGGGTTTAATAGTATTGGCAATTCAAAAATGGCATACCTTAAAATTTATAAGTTTGCCTTCAGGGTAACTTCCAATATTACAATGAGCAGATCTGTAATTTGGTGCCTCTCAGCACATTTTCATGAATATATTGTGTAGATAGGCTGTAATTATTTTGGTAGCATTGATACCTTCTTAGGCAATTAGCTGAAAAAAACTGCAAAATATTTTCCTATGTAATAGCTGTATAGAGCAATAGTATCAAAGAATAAGAAGGCACTAATGCTGGGATGAAAGGTAAAATTCACAGGTGACTGAGAATCATGTGAGTGATGACTGTATATTTTGTGTAACATATATGTGTGAAAATGATCTATGAGTGAGTCACTCAGCACTCTCAAGAATTATGCAGATTCTGCATTCTTCTTATGCCGTGTGCCTAAAAACCTACTTGATATTTATTGTGGCTTCAAGATTACTCATAGTATATTTATATAATATACTTACAATGTATATAGATGTATATTAGTACTTTAAGTACTGATTTGAAAACTTGAAGCAAGATGGCATTTTATTTCATATACTTCGGTTTTGCTTCTGTTTTATGCAAATATAAATCCTTTTTTAAGTGATTGTTAAAATTGTATGGCATCACATTTTAATCTACAAATAAACAAAGTTTAAAAATGATGTTTGTTTCTCACATTTTCCTTGTATCGCCTGAACTGGATTATCTTGCATTTTAGTCATTTCATAATAGTTAATCATCACATTCCATGCGGGATTAAGAAAGTGATTAATAGAGCTACCACCACTTTAGAGACAAGGGAAACATATATTATGATGGTTAAGTGGTGTTCTAATATAGTCTCATGATTCTGGAAAGAATACTTATAGTCTCCCAAGAAACCATGTATAATGTTGACTGCTTGCTAGGTCAGTAATGTCTTTGAGGTGCAAAAAATTGTAATTTTTAAAAAAATGAAACTGTTGCATATGTGAAATTATATAAAGCAGAGAAACTCCACTGGGTGCTACCTAGTTAAAAGTCTTTTATTTATAATTATCCTACCACAAAATCCGTTACAGTTTCAAAATAATGATGGAAACAGCAGAAAAATACACCATGTCCATTGATTTATTTTGGCCAAATATTCTTGCTGTGATATAGATAAATGCTAACAGACTGAATCACAGCAGTTAAATATTAATTCCAGTGATTAGAGTTTTTAATTATTTTACATATTCATGGATATTATGTTTTGTATAACTTTAAAAATTTTAAAAATAGATAATATAAGCACATTATACAAAACTCAAAAATTATGACAATTCAGTTAAAGTTCCCACCCAACATTTCTCTTAGTCACCCATTGCCATCCTTGAAGGCAGCCACCATTACCAGTTTGTTATGTATCCTTCTGGAAATGCTGTATGTATATACGATATAGTACATAAATGACAGCACTCTGTATTTTCTGCATCTTATTTTACTGAATAACTTATTTTGGGTAGTGTTTCAATTTTCATATGAAGACTTAGAGATCTGATTCCTTATTTCGGAAGTTGAAGTAATGTAAGTTTTGTTTATTTTTGATTTTTTAATATTACTTTTTTCTTTTTATTATGGGTACATAATAGTTGTATATCTTTATGAGATACATGTGATGTTTTGATACAGGCATACATTGTGAATTAATCAAATCAGAGTAATTGGGGTATTCATCACCTCAGGCGTTTATCATTTCTTTGTGTTAGGACCATTCCAATTCTACTCTTTTAGTTATTTTAAAGTATACCCCAATTTATTGTTGATTATAGTAACACTGTTGTGTTTTCAAATATTTTTTATTCTATCTAACTATATTTTTGCACCCATTGACTATCCCCACGTTATCCTCCTCTTCCGCTACCCTTCCCAGCCTCTGGTAACCATCATTCTACTCTTTTTCTATGAGATGAATTGCTTTTTTAATATTTAGCTCCCAAGTATGAGTGAGAACATGCGAGATTTGTGTGGATTCACCCCAGGGATGCAAGGATGGTTCAACATATTCAAGTCAATCAATGCGATACATCATATCAATAGAACATAGGACAAAAACCATTTATTCTTGTGTTGAAGCAATATTTTATCCTATAAGCTACCCCAATATTAAAAGGTTTCTAACAAATACTTTACCTGCCAGCCTTTAATGTAACACAATAATGCATTGCCAAATAGCATCATTCCCCCTCTCTCTCTTGCCATGAGTGATACTTTTAAAAAATTGTATATATTTATGGTGTACAACATGCTGTTTTGATATACACATTATTATTCCTACGGTTAAGCAAATTAAACCATCATCTTCCATAGTTTCTTTTTTGTGTGGTAAATGCACCTAAAATTTACTCTTTTAGCAAATTTTCAGTATAAGATATAACTGTAGTCCTTATGCTTTACATTAGATCTCTAGGCTTATTCATCATACATAACTTTGTACCTTTTGACCTTCTCCCCATTTCCTCCCTTCCCAGCCCTTGATAACCTTTATTCTACTTCCTATTTCTATGTATTTGACTTTTTGTTTGTTTGTTTTTAAGATTCCACATATAAGTGAAGTCGTGCAGTATTTGTCTTTCTGTGTCTGGCTTATATTACTTAACATAATATCCTCCAAGTTTATTCATGTTGTTGGAAATGGTGGTACCTCCTTTTAAGACTGACTAGTATTCCATTGTGAATATATATCAAAATTTCTTTATCCATTCATCTGTTGATGGTGACTTAGGTTGTTTTCACATCTCAGCTTTTGTAAATAATGCTGCAATGAACCTATGAGTGCACATATCACCTTGAGGTGCTGATTTCACTTCCTTTTGGTATAGTCTATAATTTGGGTATTTGCACTAGGAAATAGGTCTCCATCTTTCTATTCACAGACTAATAATGCAAAGAATGTAGGAATCCTATTTTTGATTTTGAAGAGAACTTAAACCCCTTCCTATGCCTTCACTTGGCAGATGAGGAAAAATATATCAAAGAAGTTAAAACAAAATGAATAGGGGTTCTCTTCCTTTTGCTTTTTTCATATAGTCAATTCTTCAGCTGGTCATGCATCTATTGATTTATTCACACTTTTTTCAGCATCTAACTAAAATTCTACCTCAGAATTAAGCCAAGGCACCATTATATTAATATTATAGAATATAAATTTTATTCATCTTTTCCTCATTTTATCTCCTTTCCCAGTGAGATCCCTTCCCTCCCCTTTCCCATGTAATGTAGTATTTAATCCATAAATAGTAATTATAAGTATTTCTCTCTATACTCTAAAATTTGAGGCTCCTTATCTTTATATTACTTTCCACTATTTCTATAAACTCTGGCCTAATCTTGCACCTAGATGTGAGGTAGCCAAGAATTATCCACCTTTAAATGGAAAGAGGCTGAGGAGTGTGACAGGAGGGCTAATTCAGTGTTCTGGAGTGAAATAAAAGAGTGTGGGAGAAAATGTACTCAATATTAGGTGTTAGAGCCATAATGAGGGAGGAAATGCAGTGGTCTTAGGGTGTGATTTCATGAAAGTATATTTGCATTTCCGTGTGTTTATATTTATATGCATTTTTTATGCAGTTTTCATCAAATCTTCAAATGAGTATGTGATCCCAGAAAGTTCAAGATCAAGTCATAGTGTTTCTTAACTATAATTATGTTTTCAATCACTTGTGTCCTTTTTAAATCAAATTTCTCAACCTACTGAATTAGAATCCTTTTGGATTTGGGAGCAGGAAGTGAGTAATTTTTATAAACTTCAGAGTTATTGTAATGTGCATTCTTGATTAAGAATTGTGGGTACAAAGAAAATGAAAAGGATGACAAGTAAAATATTAATCCTGCATAATCCTTTGGATATGGTTTGTCCTCATCAAAACTCAAGTTGAAACTTGATCCCCAGTTTGGCAGTGTGGGGATGTGGGGCCTAGTGGGAGGTAGTTGGGAAATGTGAGTGGATCCCTCATGAATGGTTTGGTGTCTTTTGTTCTCAAAGTAGTCAGTTCTCACTCTTCAGAGACTGGATTAGTAGTCATTCTCATTCTTATGATAATGGATTAGTTTTTGAAGGAATAGATTAGGGCCCAGAAGAGTGGGTTGTTAGAAAGGGAGGTTCCTCCTGTATGGTCCCTCTTCATACATGTCTGATTCCCATCTGACTTTCCACTACGTTGTGACCATCACAAAAGCCATCACCAGAAGCTGAGCAAATATTGCTACCATGCTTCTTGAACTTTCCAGCTTGAAGAACTATGAGCTAAATAAACTTATTTTCTTTATAAAGTCCCCAGTGTTGGGTATTTTGTTATAGCAACACAAAATGAACTAAGACAAATCTATTTGTCTTCTCTCAAATAGAATGAAAATGAAAGTGCTATAACCATGATAATGGGAGGGGAGATTATTTTGGTGTGGAGAAGGTAGAATTAATAACAAAAAAGCCTTCAAAAATTAAAATATTTTTCCATTTTTGCGCTTATTCTGTGGTCACTGTGTTTCCTGAACACTACCCAAAGAAATTCATATCTATATTGATTAAGCATGAATAAAATCAGTATCAATTATAGCAATTACATGAATTTTTCCCCCATAAATTTAGTTGTAAACTGTTTTGAGCCTTAAAGTTTTGACAAAATGGGAAAATCATAAAACTCTAGGAAACTATTAGAAATATTAAAATAACACTTTCCATAAACTATCTGTTACTCAATGTAGCAAATTTTTCCCTTCATAATTTGGAACTAAAGTGAAATGCTCCATGTTATTTTGCCTCAAACAACTGGCTCAAAAATTGACTAAGCTTCTAGTTATTATGAAATGCACTTCTACTTAAAATTTTATCTTAAAGATGCTTCTCATGTGGCAGTAAAAAGAAAAAAGGGACTTAGACATTATCTTGTCCCAAATTCAATGCCCTTTGGATTCGACTATTGCTTTAACACGCCACAATTATTCTTATCGCTATGATCAAAGCACACACCATCACCACCACCACTACCACCACCACCAAAACCCAAAACACCTGATTTTCTTGAATGGTAAGAAGTGTGCCATGTGGTGCCTGTGCAATATGTGTGGTACCATGTAAATAAAAGAAACCATGCTCCATAGATGAATGATGATACTGTAGCTGCTATTCTTTTTCCATCAATTACCTTTTCAAAGTACATTCAGTTGCATAGTAAAGAGCATAAAGGCTCTTTAGAAGAGATTAACATTTATTTTTCTAAAAATAGAATTTTCTCAGGAAAATATCATTATACTACTTGCAAAAATATATTGTTTCAGTGTTTCATTATAGGAATGCTTGTAAAAAGCAAAAAAGCAGAACATAATACCCCAGCATATCCTCACCTAAAAATACAGAATAAACCTTAAAATTTTCAAGCATGGTAGCAATGTGGCATTCATTTGATCTATTTATCCTTAGCCTCTATCTACATTATTGACAAGGTCAACAGAATTCATAGCTTCAGATATCTGTTATACTCACTCTTTCTCTCTCGTCAGAAATATGCCTCTTTTTCCACCTTCATACTAAAGCTTTGATTTAATTTGAGTCAATATTAAAAGGATCAGTATGTGAAGATAGGAGATCAGTTAAATCAATATCTGAAAGAATTGAACAATGAAGAAAGCCTCTCTGAGCAAGAAGGGAACATGGATGTCCCAATCTCTGCTAAACAAATCAAAGTTTAATTACTCACTCTATACTTTCTTGAACCACTTTTGAACAGAATCATTTGAATTCAGCCTTTTTGTAAACATTTCTACTAGGAATTTAATCATAACAATCCTTTTTTTCTGAGTTACTATACGAAGTAATGCAGTGTTGACATAGATAACCAACTAACTAGCCAACCAACTAGTGATTCTAAATAAGAATGTCTACTCTTCATTTTTGCCCTTTCTTTCTTTCTTTCTTTCTTTCTTTCTTTCTTTCTTTCTTTC
>VBSM01003169.1:6886844-6912147 GCA_008086735.1 Cheirogaleus medius | reverse complement strand
ACAGGGTCTCACTCTTGCTCAAGCTGGCCTCTAACTCCTGGCCTCAAACGAACCTCCCACCTTGTCCTCCCAAAGTGCTAAGATTACAAGAGTGAGCCATCATGTCCCGCCTCTATTATGTTTTTACTTTACAACTCTTAATCACAATAATTCACATCCATAAAGCACCGAGAGTACTTTCTCATCCCAAACTGTTTCACTTTTATTTTTCCCAACTCTTAATAAAATATTTATGTTTAAACAAATCTTAGCCTAATAAGTACATAAATCTACCTTCTGATTAAATTCTATATATTCATTCCAATAGCAAAAACAACACAACTATTTTGTCATCACTTTATTGTTTATTTACCTTTCAGTGCTCTTTCAGACAATATAGTTCATATAGTGTTAACTATTATTTTCAACCTATATCCAGTTTCTGTGTTAACCAACCATAATTTAAACATTAAAATGAGTATTTTACCCACCCTCAAATTTAATTGCTTAACTATTATATTTCAATTTTGCACTAAATATACTACTGTAATTCTGACAGGTTTAAATTGAGGACACTATATGAGAAAGAAATTTGTAAAACTTATATACTGATAGGCTTAAAGATAAAAGAAAATTATACAAATAAAAAATTTAAAAATATTTTGTAGTCAGGAAATTAACAAAGAAGCAAAACAATAAGTGAACAGAATAATGAATTTAATCATATTATTTAAATCTTATTTATCTCTTTCCACCTCAACCAAGAGTAAAACACTGGAGTAAAACAAAAGTGTCATTCTCGTATCTTCCATAAGAGGGCAGTAGCACATTTCCATATGAGGTTTTTAAGTATTTTCATTTCTGCTTGTCCAAGTAACAATTGGTGCTTTGGAAGGTGTATGTTTATGTAAGATCTTGGGGTATTTTTTTTTCCCTCAAAGCTTTATTTTACATACCTCTACTACCATATAATTTAAAAATAAAATTTATTTTTATTTCTATGTAGAAATAAAAGCTTTATAAAATATCGAAAGACCAACATTACTGATTCTTGAAAATAAAATATACATTAAAAAATCATTAAACAAACATGTTTTCTTAAATGAAAGTAAGTATCAAGAAAATTGACATAATGTATTTATAGTCCATTAACAATTGTGGACATTAATTAGTAAACTATTTTGAAAACACTTTTATTGAAACATAAGTACTTAAAAAGATGAGTTAGCCAGTTTTTCTATTATTGTGTATGTATATGTGTGTGTGTTAGTGTATGCAAAGTTCCATGAATTATCTCTGAAAATAAATAGAACCTCTTTCTAATAGGTAGGCTAACAAAATAAATTTATTCACTTCAGTTGAATAATATGCTTAAAAATATGCAATATTTTTCATTGCTGTGAATTTATCATGTTTCTCAAGGAAAAAATCTCCATATAGTTTAATAGTAACAGTACAGTGTATGATTATAATTTGGGGGATACATAAATTCTTTCAGAAAATAAATCTGAAGAATGCTAATGCTAATATTAACATGAATTTAACTCGATAGCAACAATACTACCCAAAATATATTTCAGCAGCAACAAATATTTTTTGACTGTTTACTATATGCCAGATAAAGCTCATGCCAAGAACTTCACAGTTCTGATGTCATTTGTTCTTCATACAATTTCTGTGGGTTAGCTATCTTCATAGTATGACCTCCATTTTATAGGATTAAAATTTGTTCCCCAAGTTCACAGTGCTAGGAAGTGGCAGAATCATGTCTCAAAGAATCTGAGATCTTAACCTGTTTGCTGGAGAAATGCATCAAAAATTTGACACATAAAAAAATAAAACATTATAACAACTAGGTCGTCAATCAATTTTCTTATATTTTTCCTTAGGACCTATATATTACTGTATGAAAAGGGTTGATTTTAAAGGGCGGTTGTATTTGAGCTAAGACCTCAGGAATGAAATTGAACTAGCTAAAAGACATGGTGAGGCTTCCTCTTTCTTTCTTCCTTTTCCTTTTCCTTCTTTTCCCCCTCCACAGGTGTTGAGCTTTTGCCAGGGCTCTAAGAAGATTGGTACATACAATATAGGAGGATCAAGAAAATAAGCAAATAAATTGAGAACAAAGTGAACCAGGTTTCTCACTGTTAAAAAATGAGAGTTACAGACATGGAAATGGGAAGGCTAGAATTGAGAGTAGCTGTGTGAAATAATTATTTTTAAAAATAAATTATAGATAAGTGGGTTAGAAATAGAGATATATAGGTATGTATGTATGTATATACACATATTTTTTCAAAATCTCTCCACAGACCAGCCAATAAATAATGAAGTTCCATTTGAAATGAGGACAACTAGAACCCCGACTTTGGTTTATAAAGTTCCTTTAAGAAACCAGGGTTCCTTGAAGAAGTGGCTGACTCCAGGACTTGGACAGGAAAAATATTGGATGAGCTCATAACAACTTATTGGGCTGGAAGTAAGGAAATGCCCAAAGAATGATAGAGATGTGTTAAAGAGATACAGCAACAGCTTTGAATGGGCTTCCACTGACCACATATGGGAGAATTTGAGCAAGAAAATAAATAATGATAGTAACAATTGTAACTTTGAATAAAAAAGAAATCCAATATCTATACAGACATACATAGATAAATAACTATATATTAAATGGAAGGGAGGGCAAGTTGTCCTTAAGTAGAATACTAATTAATGGGTGTAAAAGGAATGCTGAGATTGGAAAATCAGCATTTGACAACCATAATAGTTGACAACCATAATAATTAATTCATGCATGAATCATAAATGGATGGAAAAATTGATGGGTGAAATTTTGATGAGGAACAGGATGTTTACAGAGTGTCAAAGCATATTTCTATGAAATACTTTAAAATACTTATGAATTAATACATACATACATACATTAATTAATTCTACAGTGGAGAAACCTGGCACTATCTTAACCAAATGATAAAAGTTAACACCGCCAGTAATGTAACAATTAGCCATCGTGTACTTTCTGATAACAATGTAATGAGGAGAACACAAATCAATATAGAACATTCTACAAAGTAACTGACCTGTACTCTTCAAACTTGTCATGAAAGATATGAGATACATGAAGAGCCTGAGGAATAGTTTCAGATTCTAAAAGACTAATGAGACAAAGCAATTAAATGTATCATATAATCCTGGACTGGATTCTATTCCTTTAAAGTATATTGTTGGGACCATTGTGAGATTTGAAATATTTGAATAGGGTTTATGGATTAGATAATAATATTTAATCACTATTTTTTTTTTTTAGTTCAAAGGTTTTATTGGGGTTTCAGTGATCGAGTATATCATTGGCCACCTGAATGAATTCAGTCTCCAGGCTCTCTTTCCAGAGGTTGAGCAGCTGAAAGTCCCAACTCTCTAATCATGCGTTTGATCTTCCTGGTAGCCATGGCCAACTCCCATCATGAAGGGACTATTTTATTAATGGTAATTTCACAATTGTGATTGTTTTACTTTGGTTATGAATGAGAGTATCCTAATCTAGAAAAAGTGTCTATGGAAGTTCTTAATGCTATCTGGCAACATTTATGTAAATTTGAAATTATTACATAATACAAAAGTTTCTCAAAAAGGCACAAAAGAAGTGTTTATCAGGGAAAAAGAACAACAAATGCCAAGGTATTAAAGCACAGGAGGGAAGGAGATGCAGAGGGAAGAGTGGCTGCATTGTAGTAAGGGGAAGGGTGTAGTATTATGAGATAAGGCTTGAGAGATAAGCAGAAGCCCTATCTTGCAGGGCTCCCCTGACCAAAGGGATTTGGATTTTTTAATAAAAGAAAATGAAGCCCTGAAAGTTTTAAAACAAGTGATTCATGTGATCCTAATTTTGTTTTCAAAACTATACTTCGTATGCTGAGTATAAATTGGATTTGTGTTGGTGGAAATGGGGAGAAGTATAGAAGCAGGAATGAGGAGGTAGGTCCATAAAAGATGAGGCTAGTTTAGCTAGTGTGACCATAGTGTAGATGAAAAATGAATCTTTTATGAGAAAATTATGCATCCTGTACCTTGAAGTATTTTTAAGTGCTAATATTAGCTATCAATATGATTACTGCTATTATTTTATCATATTTTAGGTAATTTAATAACAATTCCATAAAGGTTCAGAATGCCCATTCTTTAGTTCCTACCTGATGGTTCACAGAACTACAATATTGCAGCATTAATTTTAGATGTGACTGCTAGACTCCTAAAACAATACTGTTTTCAAGTATTTTTTGACAAATGTTTACCTGACCCATCCCTAAGGATCTCTAGGACTAGGAAATTTCTGTATTGATTTCAAAGAAAAATCAACAAATATTGATCTTTTCTGCCTTCTTTTTGCTTATTCCTCCACCTTATTCATATCACTTATAAGAAAAAAGTATGGGACAGAATGGTGTGTCATGCATAGGTAATCACAGATAAACATGATAGAGGTAAGAGACATAAATAGATAACTAGAGGTTTTCCAAACCATTGCAAGGCCCGAGAAAAAGGTACTTTTAAGAAATTGAGAAATGAAAGTAGAGCCAGGGAGTTTGTCACGTTACCTCAGCTGCCTGCAGTACCAGTGTGGGTCATTTTCAGAAGGACTCCTGAAAGCCTCAGGAAACCTCCACTAATGATCTCAAGCCACAGAACACTGAAGTAGATACTTCTCAGAAGGAATCCCTGTGGCTGCCCAAAATACCCTTCATTTATTGCTTTCCTGCTGTTGCCCACACACCTGCCCACACCTGTGACAGAATTCCCCTTTTCTCCCACCTCCCAAACTTACAAGTGTTTCCCACTGCCTTACTGGCAATGGATTCTGGGTAATGTGGCTTTTAGCTTGCTTCTCCTGCAGTTTTTGGGAGGGCTTTGAAGGAAAGGGATGATACGGAGAATCAGCAATGTATATTACATGTGGATTGGTGTTATTCTTCCTTTAAGATCAGTATCCGAATTAATGATTTATTATTATTCTGCACCTGCTATTCAAGTCAGTTGAAGGTGAATGTTTTATCTTTAGTTTTCCAAAATCCCTCATATCAATATAATGAAAAGCAAAGTGAGGAACCTTGGGAACCTCTAATCAGGATTACTCAGAAGATTTTTATCAGGATGGCAAAGTTCATTTAATCACTTTCTGGTTATATTTTGACATACATATATTGGGAAATAATGGGAATTGCAAACCTAAAGTCATTAATGTATTTGATAACTTAGTTCAGGAAGTACCACTTGGTTTAATGACATTTTAGATAATTAGCTGGATAGACAAATTTTATTCTGTTGCCAAATATTCAATGAGCAGTTAAATGTGTCAAAAACACTATTAGGTGTTGGTGACACAAAGATTACTAGTCGATGATCTTTACCCATTATGTATTCCATATGCCCTTTGCTTTCTGATAGGGTCTTAGCTGGTTGAAAGTCTTTACTTGGTAGTGATTTCAACCTTCATTTCTGAAAGGTCTGAATCAGGTGTGGACCTGCCCCATCTGTCTGTTTGTATGTTGGTTTATTTTTTCTTTGTTTTGTTGTAATTTTTCATTACTTTTACCAATTGGAATGGAAGAATGAGAGGAGCCCCTAGAGAATCCCAAAGGTTTCAAGCAAGAAGTCTTTCTTGCCCCACTGTATAGCAGCACCCCCAATTTATCCTTGTTGATAGGATCCATTGCCTTGGCTAGTATATTTTCCTCTTTGCATCTTGTTTCCATGGCATTAGGAGTGCAAAATGGCCAAATGAAAAATGGGAAGGTGCATTTAACTTCCAATTCTATGAAAGAAGTGACATGCTAGAGTAAGCTCATATGGACTTCCCAGAATCACTGATGTACATTATTTCCCAACTCTGTATTCAGTGACATCACCTTGGAAGCTTGAAATCAGCCTTTGTAGGAGTATTTACATCATGTAAATCAGCAAATTCTACAAATCAGGGCCTGATATCAACTATGGCTTCATGACTGGTTACAAAAACAAGTATTATAGCAGCTAAGCCAGCGTTCCCCCCAGCATGTTGTAATGTAATGTGTGTGTGTGCCAGTTACTTTGTCCTTCATTCTTACCTTTATTATTTTATTAAGGATTTTCATGAGTGGTTAACTTTATAAATTACAGAATTACAGAATTCTTAGGTGAAGACTAATGAATAGTATCCAGGGATGGAATTTATTACTGATTGAATTTTGTGTCTGCCCTTTTTAGGGAGTAAATGAGAACATCTTCATGTGTATAAATGATAACCAAATATTTTTAGGCAAAAGGATAAAATAGTTATTATTGTTATATGGACATTCTCATATACAGATAAAGGTGTGTATAGGTGATGAGCAGCAGAAGGGATTCATTGTGCTGGTAATTTATTTTCTCTCATCTCCAAACCCAAACTTCTGTTCTCTGTTCTGTGATGCTAGTGATATTCCTGACAGTGCTGCCCTGACAATAGCTCCCTTCCCAAAACAGCCTTATGATATCCCCTTAGAGCTTCCAACTGGATAGAATACTCTCTTTAGAGATCTGGGTCCCATCTTTGCAAAGCACTGGATTTGAGCTTCTGAAGTACCAGTACCAGGCTAGCAGCATCTTCCATTGCAAGGCCTAGGCCCTAGCTCAGCTGAGCTCCTCCTCCAGGCTCCTAAAACATTAGCACCAGTTGGCTAGCTCCCTTTCTAAGAAGACTGAATCTTAGCTGTTCTACAGGGTTCCTCTTCTAAACTTCTAAGTTCTAATACTTTAAACCTCTTCCCTTTTCCCCTGACCTTAAGGATGATGGCCACTTCCTCCCTTTACTGTCTTTGTGATACCATTTTTGTATTTTGAGCCCACCAATACCTCTTTAAGCAATTGCCTATATTAGATTTTCTCTGTAGCTAGTGTGGTTTCTGGCTTTTTTTTTTTTTTTAACTAGACCTTTATAAACATACTCACTATCACCCAACCAAATACCTCTAGAAAAATGTCGGACATATGAAGTTGAAAATCATTTATTTTACTTCATCATCTTTTCACTGCTGCAAAATGGAAGATCCAGGTATTACATATTATGCATTTTTCTGTTTCACAAGTTTATATAGTGCTCATAGAAGTCTTAGGTGGTGACCAGAGTTAATAGTGATAAAAAAAAAAAGGGTAAGAAAGATATCTGTGATAGCATAAACTGCTTAACATAATGGGACTGGATGGAATAGAGAAGAAAAATTATTATGGAAGGGAGAAATTGGAGAAGCAGATGATTAAAGCAAGGATATGAAGAGATGGAATGGACAAAAAAGAAGATTAAACAAAAACAGCATTCCTAGATTTTTTGGAATAATTCCAAAACAATTTTGAAGAAAAATATGAAACGAGTTTTAAAAAATATTTTCCCATGCTACCATATGTTAGAACTTTCACTTGATAAAGAAAAGACCTTTTAATACAAAATGGAGGAAGAACATACTATCAGTATTAAAGCCAATCCTTCCCAAGAAGAGACAGCTGGCAACTTACTACTAAACAAAAACACACGCAGACATAACTCAAAAATCATTTTCTACTACTATATTTGGGAAAGGAAGTTGTTATGTCTTCAACTAACCAGATCAGTTGGAAGAAGATGTTTTAAGTGTTGTTTTCCAATTCTTCCACTTCAAACATGGACTACAATACACAGCAACTTCTTTACTGATTATGGTCTAAAGCTTCAGGACCATCACCCTCCCCATTATAATGTTACAATGTTTTCAACAGAGGTGTTGATATACAAAAAGCCAGACTTCATCTTGGGGGTTAGGGGAAGAAAAAGAAATTTAAAAGGGTCATTGTTTCAGAACTAAAGTCAGAGATGACACCATTTTCTGGGCTAAAACCCAATTTATTTTTTTATTATTATTATATAATTTTCAAGCATACATAAGGAAAAGTGAAGGATAATAATAAATCCTCATGTACTACTATTCAGTCAACTTTAATAATTATAAAAGATTTGCCAATCTCATTTAAATCGATTCCATAACTTCTTTTCTGAAATGTTTTAAAGCAAATCTCAGGTTCATACAATTTTAATTTTGTTCTTGTAAAAGAAACAAAAGTTACACAGAGGCAGAGGTCAATCCACTATGCTTCTTTATTATTTACTCCAAACCAGTATTAAACACATTCAGGTTCTATCTTTACAGGTTTCAGCCTTTAGTCATAAAGAAAACGACTCCTTGTCTTCCTCCTCCTTTTCTAAAACTCCGAGCAGTTCTGGGCTGAGGGAAGCTTTGGTGTTGCTTACAACCAGGTGATTGTTGCAAAGTAAAGAGGAATTTGGCCACTTTTATGACTTTCACTTGGTCAGAAACAATGGGTCATGGTAACAGGCGATCATAATTCTATCACCTCATTTGACATGGGTTCAATGAACAGGTGGTGTGTTTGTTTTTTTTTTATTCTCTAAGAACACTAAAATAGCAATCAGTCCTTCCACATTGCTTGCATTATGGTTAATTTTATCTTTTTTGGGGGAAAGTTCATTAGATTTTAAGGTTAGTTGTCAACAATCAAAATTTCCTCATCCCACCTACACCCTGTGAGAATAAGGGAAAAAATGTCTTTCCTCTTATGATGAGTGTTAGGGAAACTCCCATGTTATTAATATTATGAATCATTTAACCAAGGAATTTTCAGAAGAGTCAGGCCCCTATGGACAGACTTCCAGAAACTAATCTTGCTACCCAATGTCAAGGATTCCTCTGTTCTCCATCTGCTGACAGATACTTCCCTGTAAGCTACTACAGTTTCATTTTTCTCTTTTAGAAAATTCCACTCAAAACGCAGTCTAGTCTCATTTTATAATCAGTTCTTTCCCTCCATTACTACAATCTGGAGGATATAATAAATGGACCTGAGTAAATATCACAAATCTAAGTCATCCTGTTTAACATAAATTGCCTAAGGAATGTAGGGAAGGCTTACACAGAACTGTCTGGATGAGACTTTACGTATAACTGGGACTGGGACTGTCTGGGACTTTACGTATAACTCACATGTCTGGGTCAGATTTTGGCACTTCCAAGTTTCAGTACCGTCTGAGGTTTCTCCACTAGAGTATATTGAAGATGTGTGGTTGTTAATGGGTATTTAATGTAAAATGTATATGTGTACATATATACCCACACTTGACAAATAATTTTTAAGTTTATATTAAATATACTATATTCTCTACAAGGTACTTTGCCTTCCATGTAGACACCAAAGTGTTATCCCTCAACCCTATGTTCCTCTTTCTAATTCCAAAGCCATACCCAAATGGCTATGGGCCAAGAAGAAATTATGCTAATTGCTATGCATTTTTCAAGCATCTGCCTCATGTGGGTACCTTCTCAAAAAGTCCTTTCAGAAAAAAAAAAAAATCCATGTTTACTTACCTTAGATTAGACAGAAGCAAATGGATGTAGGTGAATACAGTAAGATAAAGATTCATTATCCTCCTGTAAGTAGCAATCAGTTCTCTAATAGGTCAAGAATTAGGAAAGGGAAAGGTATGGTGTCTTAGTCATATACTCACTGCATTCTCTTTATTTTCTCATCTTATCATGGACCAGAGAAGACAACCTCTCAGACTAAGAAAAGGATGGAACATTTGCCCCTAGAATTAATATTAGATGCATGATAACATAATAAATGTTAGTTTCTGAATATAAAGGTCTTTAATAAACATTAATTTATGCCTTTATAACAACAGATTTCAAACTTTACTGTGATTAAAATGACTTATGTAGCTCATTTAAATTACAGCTTCTTAGCTCTCAGAAATTCTAATTTAATAAAGCTGAAAAGGGCTCAGTGACTAGCATTATATTTTAACAAATATCTTTGGGGATCTTGATGCAAAAAATCGGTATCATTTACTGTGAGAAATATTCTTCCACAGAGTATAAGCATATAAAATAAACTTTAATTAGTATTTGAGAAGAGAAAAAAAGTATAATGAGTATGTATCATATTCCACTAACTCAGATGCACAAATTATTTCACTGTACCAAGTGCCCTTAGCTCTGGCATACTGTGAAACACCTGGATCTAAAAAAAATCTGAGTCCCTTAGATCTAACACATACCTTTGACTCATTCTTTCCCCCTGCAAAGACAATTTTCTTGCTTGGTTTCTCTCCTAAACCTTCAGTCCCTAAACCTTTAATGAACTGAAATTTCTGAGTGGAAGAAAAAGTAACGTAGACTGGCTGCAAGCAATTTTTGCTTTGCTTCTGAGGCAGTGAGGTCAAAGACACAGCTTGATAAAAAGGGAAGGAAAAATATTAACAAGAATGAAAACACACAAATTAACTTAATGAATTATCTTGCCACTTGAGTAAGCCAACTGGTATAGATATCCTTGATCATTTTAACAATATTCATACCACTTACAATTTCTATTTGGTATATTATTGAAATATTTTTTCTAATTATGAAAGTAGTTCATAAACATTATAGAAGTTTAAAAAATATTGAAAAATTATAAAATTAGATAAAACAAGACATAAACACATCTAGCAGAATTTAATCTGAAAAAAGTTTTACAAGCTCCTCCTAAACAGCCCTAAAGTCTCTACACCAAATACTTTATTCCTTCATTTCACAAGCAGAATCCTGAAATAGCTGTAGATGAAGCAGTCACACAGCAAAGACTGGTAAGAATAAACATAACATAATGGAGTGTAGAAAATAACAATTGCAGAGATATTTACTTAGGGTTTTATTCTTGCCTGAAAGGATTCTGTTTACCACAGGACAGTGACATGAGTGCCCAGTTGCAGTTTGTGGCCCATGTAGTGGATCTCTGAGATAGATAACTATTCAATCTAACCTAAGTAAGTTATAGAATTATCTATATTTTTCTATATTATATAAAAAAACATTTATCTAAATCTTCTAGCAGTTCCACACTCAAATACAATGTTCCTAGATTTTTATAAAGTAGTTACATATTATCAGTTTTTAAATTTTTGTTTTTAGTTTATTAGATCTTTAACATAATCCTATATAGTTGCATATATTGGCATAGATTATAAATCCTCATATTTAGACTGGCCCTATACAAGTCTGTTGGGAACTTTAAAAAAAATTTTCCACTTCTAGAGCTCAACTGAATCAGAATCTTTACAGATTAACTTTTGAACTTTTCATTTTTATTAAATAACATGAATAATTCTAGTGTGTGGCCACATTTGGGAAGTACTGAAATAGGATAAAAAGATGTGGGTGCTAACTAAAAAGTTGTTTTTCTTTAAAAATAGTTTTCCAAACATTTGAACTTCCTCCATGAACCATTTTTTCCCCAGACAATAGCCTTTTGATTGTTAGTGACTCAAATATATTTCTGGTCTTGCAATGGCTCCATTTTGAAGAAAAATTTGAAAACATTATTTAGAATTCCTAAATATAAGTCAGAATTAATTAGTAAATTTCTTACCCCTACAACTTCCACAACACTCAAGAAAACAGATACAACCCATGTTTTTCTTTTACTGAGGTAATTCAGTAAAAGTCAGTTTTCTGACCTGAATTATTCAAACTAATTGAATACACTATTGAAAACTTTTCATTTTATTTTAACTTCTGTTATAATGACTGTATATTAGACACTCTGACCGTTTTAGCTAAAATGATGGCAATTTAACTTAACTATAAAGAATAATTTCTTTGGTCATTAAAATGAAGGCATGGCACATTTCCTTTTGAATCTCAAGTATGTCAATAAATCAAATACTGATGCTATGTGTTGTCTTCATCTATCCTTCCATGCCCTTTATATCACTGGATCTTTAGAAGATGGGGAAGGGACAAGAGAAGAGTTACTCGGGGTCAATGAATGATTAAAAGGTATGTTTCTTCTGAGGAGCAACCATAAGGATTATGACTTTCGGAACTCATGGAATTATACTGAGGTTGAAATGAAATATTGTACATAAAAATTCTCTAAAAAAGTGGAAGAAAAGTCTATGAATTGCTTTTAATTTTTTTCTTTCTCTAACCTCCTTCAGAGGAAGATATGCATTGCTTTTTAATAACACTTTGTATATGCAGTATATTTTACCTTGCCAGAGATTTTTTGAAATCTGTGATAGTATTTCGATGCTGTCCCCAAAGTATTTTACTTTCTTTGCTCTCTTAAAACAATTACTTATTTTGTTGGTTTTTTTTTTATTCAGCTAATAATCTTTCATTATTACCAGTTGACCCTACCAATGAGTAATAATTTCTAGTGTACCATATTGAATTATGCTTTTTTAGGTTTAATTCATATATATGTGAAACCCCAATTACTTTCTTCAATTTACTTTTTAATTAAAAATATTTTATTTTGATTATTGGCCATTATTAATGATTTAAAAATACTTATGTGGAAAAAAAAATTCTGAGCCATAAGTGTATTCCTATGTCTACCCATTAAAAGCATAGAGAGAAAGGGAAAAAAATGAAAAAAAAACAACCCTTAGATTGTTTGCCAAACCCTGAAAAATACACCCTCTATTCTTCCTATATGAATTTGAACATTTTCTAATTTCAAACATGCAGAAGAGCCCACTCATATTTACTATCTAGAAAAAGAAAATTTTTCAATTTCAGGAGTTTTCCAGAACAACTTTTAAAAGAGGTTTTAAAAAAGAATTAACAAATAATTGTATTATTATGATATCAAATTATACAGAATTAACATGTTAGATTTCTGGCCACATAAACATTTTACAAATTGTTTCCAAGTTATAAAAACATGGGTGAAAATGACAGATTTATATAGGAAGGCCCATGAAGAGTTTCTGTTGGGAAGATTATTGTTTCCTTGGTTTGCATTTACTTTCAGAACAGATTTGAACTACTGGACATATCCAGACTGAGCATAAGAGAACTGAGGATTGAGGCAATGATCTAGAGAAATGTATCTCAAACTTCAATGTGCATGCAAATCAGGTGAGGATTTTGTTGAAATATAGATTCTAATTCTATTGTTCTCTGACGAAGTCTAACATTCTACATTTCTAACAAGTTTCCAAGTGATGCTATCAGATAATATTGCTGAACCACAGATCAACACTGAGTAACTGGGATCTAGAGCAGTGAAATCTATATGTGACAGCCATCAGAGTCATCTTTTTAAGGTTTTAAATAATAAAAAAAAAAGACCTAGGTGTTAACCTATATCTGAATCAGATTCACACAAGTGGACCTTTGACACGTGTGCAATTAATAAGCTATGCCAGTGATTCTGAGTCTCAGCCAAGGTGGTGAACAATTGACTTCCACAAATGGTTGTCTCTGCTGAGAGTGCATATAGGTACGTGTGTGTTGGGAAGGTATGTGGATAGGGCTTTGGGGTGGAAGTTTTTTAGAGGTTGAGAGAAAAGGAGGAGGGTTTCGTTCTGAGCAGGTGCACTTACTACTCTCAAACTTTGCCTACCAAACAAAGCAGTGCTGATTTGTGAAGCAAAAATAGTTTGACACACAGTCATGGACTTACCATTCAAAACCAAACCCAGAGATCTTACAGTGTTCTATAAGGTGCCACATGGCCTGGATTCCCACTGCCTCTCTACGACCATCTCATACTACTTGTCCCCTCACCAACTCTGCTCCAGACATACTGGTCTCTTTGCTATTTCTGATAGTCCCCAAGCAAACTACCCCAAGACTTTGCATTAGATGTTGCCTCTGCCCGGAATAATCTTACCCAAAATATCTATCTCATGGCTAGCTCTCTTATATCCTTCAAGTTTTTCCTTAAATATTATCTTCTCAATGGGCCTCCCTGATTACTTAATTTATTTTTTTGGCATATTCATGATTTTTTATTTGTTTCCTAAATAAGGATCCTAAACTGGTATAAACTTCAGGACCTGCCAACCAGGATCCTCCCCTGGAGCAATACCAGACAGGACCAGAGAGTATGCTATTATTAGACTTTACTTTAGCTCCATGAATGATGAAGGCATGAACCAAGGCGGTGGCCACGCAAATGGAGGGGAAGGATCAAAATAACAAGCAGCACTCAGACAGTCCAACCTATGGCACTTAGCAATTGTTCTGACGTGTAGGCCCTTACACAGAGAAAGACCATTAGGGGAATCGCAAACCTGACGCGCAGAGTATGAATCTATCTTCGAGCTTGCTGCGTTTGTAGGTATCTGATGGACAAGTAAAGGCAAATGCTGGTCCGCAGCAAGGCTGCGCACCCAAGTGTTTGGTGTATCCTATTTGCTATTATTTTCCATTCTCTGGAGGCCACTTACCAGGCTTTTTTGGCCTTCGCTTTCCCGCCGCAAGGTCATGCAACAGGAGCCACTCCCTTGCTCTCAGAATTTCCCAGCGCACCTGCTCACCCCGGATGTGAAAACTGCACTTCCGCCCCAGTGGGGCCCCACTCCGGGCAGGCAGGACGCAGGCACAGTGGGGCTCTTGCCGGGCCTGGCTGACATGGGTAGGTGTGAGTGTTATGCCTGATCACCTTATTTAAATGACAACTTTCTACCAGCTCCTAGGATGTCACTTATCTGCATCACTTTTCCTGTGGCACATATCACACTCTCTCATCTTCATTATCTATTATGTTTACTTGGTTAGATGTTTGGTTCTCCTTCTTCCACCATCCCTAGAAAGTAGTGACGGTAGGGATCTTTGTTCATTCATAGACATTGGCATGTGCTTACAAAACTTTCCATCCTACAGTATAAATGAATGCATACAAACTCAGTTGTCACTTCAGGTACGTCTTCTGTGACAGTTCTAGTAAAAAGAAGTGCTCACCTTCAAACTTCCTTCCTGTCCTGATTTCTCTTAATTATATTAGCCTATTATAATATGTTACATTATTATACGAGGTCTGTTCGGAAATTATCCAGCCATGTAATAAGAAAAATAGAGATACTTATTGAAGAAGATATGAGATACAGGAAACATTGTACATAGGACAATGACGCCTCGGTCCCCTTCAAAGTAGCACCTTGGTACCTCATACACTTTTCCCAGCATCCTTCCCAGCAAAGGAATGTTCAAGCTTAATGCAAATTTTGGTGCAGATTAGTTGCTTTAGTCCTTCAGTCATTTAGAATGCATTGGCCACACAGTACACATGCTCACTCAACGGTGTCTAGTGCCCCACTGATTAGTATAGTGACGGTGTCATTGTTCACACATGTGCATCCCAGTCCATTCGCCGTGACTGCCAGGTTACATCAATGTCGCATAGACTGTTCTCCTTATATTAACAATGGCTGGATGCTTTCCAGATAACCTCGTATATTCCTTATGTTCTCTCTTTAGAGGATATTCTCTCTCTCTCTCTCTGTCTCTCCATCCCCCCCCACACAATGTTTATTTGTTTTTTAGTTTATTATTAGAACATAAAACCTTCAAGGATAGTGAGTTTTTCACAGGTATCCACTGTAACACCTCCTAACACACAGTAAATCGCTAGTAAATATATTTATTGACTCTTTTTTTAAGTGGGGCTATAAAGATATTAGCTTTTTTGTGTTGCTATAATGTAATGAATAATTTCTGTTTTACATTTCTCTGGATAGAGAACTATTGTCTGATGTTTATGGCTGATTTAGTGCTCTTTTATTCAAGTGAGCAAGAGCAAACAAATCAGTTAGACATTTATTCCCAGCATTTGTGCTATGATCCTTTCACTGAGCAAAATTTAGAGTATGGTTGTGTCCAGTTGGTCTGCTTGCCAAAAATCACCCAGGTATTCAGAATCTCCTTCCCCCGCCCTCCCATTTTCTTGGCTTCAAAAGATGCATACCCTAAATTCTACTAATGATGAATTGGCACTGTGAAGAGTCTGGCTATGCCCAAGGCAATTTCACACAGCTGGCCAAAGCAATTGCGTGGTGGGATGCTGTTTTTCTACTTAAATATGCTTGTGGTCTAAAAAGAGTTCACTATTTCATAGTTGTTTAGTTTTGATCCAACAGGACCTACATTTTCCACTGCATTTCAGCAACCCTGTAGCTTCAGAGGCTGCCCATACTGACATGGCATGCTTGAGGCAACAATACCCAGATTTACTAAACAGACTTGAAGCTGGTGTCTGTGTGATCTTTTCTGACTTAGGTCACACAGTTCTGTTGATTTATTTACAAAGTTTGTGGCACAGGAGACCATACCCAAAGATCCAAAAGTAGCTGTGCATTTGTTGCTCTACTCGATTTAGTTACAAACACAAGTATGTACAGCAAAGAAAAAGAAGCCTCAATTTCAACTTCAAAATCCAGTAGTTTATTTTCTAAAATTACAATAATGGTTAAAATCAAAGTGATCATTTCAGAGTTGATAAGGCAGGAGCTGAATGCAGATCATATTAGGTCTCTTGCTAAGCCTTTTGTGTAACAATTAGTAGTCACTATTTAGTCATTAATTTATTAATTCATTCAAAAATAGTTACTGAAACCTGTAACATAGGCAATGTTGGACAAGGCATTTAGAGATAAAAGCTTCCACAATCCTACTTATGCAAAACATGAAAAAAATTAGAAAAAAATCATAGATGTAGTGACTGTAATGAATTTATATCCAATTTAAAAATATTAAGGTAGCTATTTTGTGCTCAAAATGTATCACCTGCACATGCACATACATCATTATTAGTTGGTCTGACTTATTATTTGCTACATATTGTGTAAACATGAATTTGATGCTTGGATTTAGAAAAACATTAGAGCATCAGGAAGAGAAAATACTGTAAAGTCACACTCTTTAGCACTATTTCTTTGCAAAGGGAGGGTAAATAATAAAAAAAGATAGGAAAGAATCAATTAATATTTGCACTCCCCTGTTCACTGAAGTATTATTCAAAATAGTCAAGATGTGGAAACAACCAGAATGTCCATCAGTGGATGAAAGGATAAAGTAAATGTGATATAGCTACACAACAAAATATTATTCAACCTTAAAAAGGAAGTAAATCCTGCCATATACAACAACATGGATGAACCTAGAGGACTTTATGCTTAATGAAATAAGCCAGCCACAGAAGGACAAATATTGCATACTACCACTTATAAGAAGTGTCTAAAATAGCTAAACTCATAGAAGCAGAGAGTATAATGGTGGTTGTCAGGGGCTAGGGGAAGGAGGAAACAAGGAGTTGTTGCAATTCAATGGGTATAAAATTTCAGTTATATAAGAAGAATAAATTTTAGAGATCTGCTGTACAACATCATGCCTATAGTTTGCAATTCTATATTGTACACTTAAAATTTGTTAAAAGGGTGTATCTCATGTTGAATGTTCTTATTACAATAAAAAAAACATGTAGTGTATTTGGAATTTTATCTTTGCCAGAGTATGTTAGGATTTTGTAGTGTGGTGGTACAGGTAGAATTGCAAAGATAACAGCATCATCTCTGCCTTCAAAGAGTTTATATTCTTGTAAAAAGGGGACTTACTAAATACATCCCACCTCCAGTTTCTCAATTTACTCACTTTAATACTCCCAGCTCAAAGGTAGATATGGGAATGACACCCACCTTCTGCCTCAGTGTTCAGGAAGTATTTTTAGACTCATGTTCATTCTGATACATTGTGAGGATATGCAGGCAAGGGGAGCCAGACAAGGATGAGAGAAAAACCTCCTGGCATGCCTAGCTTCCCAGTTGTGCAGTTAGCAGGTGAGTTGGTGGTTTAGAAGGAGTGTAGTTCTCTCCCGTTTGTGGTAAGCCTATAGGAGGAAGATCAAGTGTCATGTCCTGCATCATATGGACAGAAGGTCAAAGTAATCTTGGCTTAAAAAAACTCCTCAATTCACCTGATACTTACCCAACAGTGGGATTCCACTTCACTCCCTTCTTTTAATTGCTCTAGTGGTCTGTCTCACACTTTTTATTCCTCCATAGGAATATTCTCTTTTTTTTCTTTGAAAATAGACTGATGGTCCATTTAACAATTGTTCAAATAATTCATTCCGAGAAAACAGAAAGAAGTCACTCTTCAACACTTCTCCATTACTAAAAAATATTTGCATTACATATTGGGTGGTGATGCTGTTGGTAGGTTTCTTCTCCAAGAGTAAAATTAACTCCTGTGAATGGTGTAGGAGTTAGAATTTTGTGAAATTTTTGATTGTCACGCTTATTATTTTGCATGCTAGCATTTAGGGGCCTTATCCCAGACAGCTAGAAATCCTACAATGTGGGGGAGAGCCACACACAAAAAAGAATTTACTGTGTCTTGCCTGACTTTTACATATTTACATAGTCAATCTTGCAGATGAAAAGCTCATTTATAATGATTAGAGATTAGCTCTTCTATTTTACATATAATCACAAAGTAATTTTTGTACAATTTTAACTTACACAAATTGTGTAGGAATGCAACTACTGAGTAAATCAAGAGAAAATTACATACTGTTTTGTTTGAGAATTTACCAAGAGTATTTTATGTTGTGGAAAATATAATAAATCAGAGTAGCTCCAAAAATATTTAAGTAGACAATGTAACATACACAGTATGGATCATCATCTGTGGCAGTGAATCCACTGTGGTTTTACATATAGGGACAACCCTCTCACGATTTCATGTCATTTAGTGTAGACCTGCCTGAGCACTGACAGGGAAATAAAATAGTGTTGTACTATAAATTATTTTATTTGTATTTCTCAAATGCTAAAGTTTGGGCATTAGATATATTATTTTTAATTGTGCATAGGTAGGTAGTTATTTTATCTATGAATTTAATTTTGGGAAAGTAGAGATATTCAAAAATTATAAAAAAGAATTTTTATGTATCTGAAAAATTTGAAAACCACTGCACTGATTCAACATAAAACATATTAAAGGGTTATATTTCTCTGTTAAAATCATTTATTTGAAAGTTCATATCCTGCTACACATAAAATATGATAAGGAATATATAAAGATGAATATAACTAACAATAAATTGTGACAAAATGCAATGTGTCATCATAAAGAAGAAACAAAATGCCGTTAAGAGCATTCAGGAAGGAGAACCAGGCCTGGAAGGATGAGTAGAAGCTATCAGCAGGGGTGAGGACAGGATGAGGGAATAGTGAGCAAAGATCAGAAAAATAAGACTAAGGATAGGATTTGTCTAGGAAAAGGCAAATGGTCTCAATATTTGGGGCAACTTATCCTGGTAGACAAACACTCTTAATTTTTTGCTCTTAAATTTCTTAATGAACAAAAATCACAGACAGGAATAACATCTGGAACTTATCATGTAGAATAGAAATGAATGAATACAGAGGAAAAGATTGGGAAGAAGCTACTGAAAACAAGTTAGACCAATGCCAACAGATCCAAAGAAAGTGGAAAGTAAGGATACTATAAGATTTTTTTATATTAAGAATATTTGCATATTTTACAACATACAAATAACAAAATTTTTTTCAAATAATTGTGTATGATTCAAATCCTGTGTCAGTTGAATGAGTAGCACCCCTGCTGTCCACATTTCAACTCAGTACCTGTTGAATTTATGACTAGACTCAATACATATTTCAGAAACCCAAATTCATCTGGCTTCAATCATTTTGGTGCCCTAGAATATGCAGAGGATATGAGACTTAGTCTGGCTGACCCAAACAGAAACAACCTTTGTTCTGGCCACGTTTGTAAGGGTAGAGAAAATTTAGTGGTTGAGAGTACCTTTTTAGAGCCTGTGGTAGGCAAACTAATGCCTGCCCACCCTCAGAGACGTCAATATTCTAAACCTCAGAACTTGTGAATATGTTATGTTAGCTGGTAGAGGAGAAATAAGGTTGCAGGTAGCATTAAAGTTGCTAATCAACTGACTGCAGAATAGGGAGGGTATCCTGGAATTTTCAGGTGGACCCAATATAATCACAAGAGTTTTTAAAATCAAAAGAAGGAGGCAGAAGAGACAGAGTCAAAGGAAGCTACAGAAGAGGACAGAATGAGAGGTGATGTGAGAAGAACTCAAGGTGAACACAAAGCCAGAATAACTGGGTTAAAATCACAGCAATGCTTCATAGCTACTGCATGACTCTGGACAAGTTGCTAAACTTCTCTTTTCTTCTGCTTCTCATTTGTTAAATAGGGATGACAATAACTGTCTATGCCTTCTTGAGCTGTTGTAAGGATACAATGAGTTATTTGAGTGTATTTCTGTAAATCACTAAAACCAGTTCCTAGTCTTTAGTAAGTGCTACCTAACCCATCATTAGGATTATTCTCCAGTGTTGTTCATTCATATAATCTCTGGACTCAGGAGGAAATCTCTTGAGTCAGAGTCTTGGCTGTTTCTCCTTCTTTGCCTGGAATATTCTCTAGGAATTTCTGTTGCCTGCTCCTTCTATTCTTGCGGGCCCCTATTTAAATGCCACATTGCCACTGAACCATGGTTGACTTCACACCCCTAACATTTTCTAGCTCCCTTATCTCACATTTTTCCCCATAGTGCTTATCACCATCTGCCATACTAAAGATTTGTTTACATGCTTTTATCAATCTTCTCCAATAGAGTGAAGGCAAGGCCTTTTATTGTTCACTGCTGTATCCCTAATATTGGGAACAGTGCCTAGAATAGGGTGAAAGCTCAACCTATATTTGGTAAAATGATGAATAAATATATTAATGCATTTCAGTTAGTGCTGGAGCTTTTAGGTTGTCTGCAGTGATTTTCAGATTTAGCGTCAGATTGCCACAGTGCAAGGACCTGCTAAACTACAGTACAATATGCCTTCCATCACTGCTTCCTTTGTTACTGCCACTACGATGTGCTTTCTTGGTCTCCTTACTTCGAACAGTGTATTGCTTTTGCTTGACTTGAATTGCTTCATACATTCTGCATCTGCTCTTAAAGCTATACATTATTTATTTTGCCACCTGGTCTCCTAAAATGTCTCAGGCATCATGTTTTTTTTTTGTCACCAGGTCCACAAGTCTCAGTGCCATATGTTAACCCTTCTGGCTTGAGCAGAACTGCCCTTAAACCACACTGGAATGTCCATTTTTGATTTCCCAAACTCCCATAATCTTTCCTATCTGCATTTTCTATATCAACTGATATCAACTCAGTGAGGGACTTTTTGCCTCACCTTGATAGTTTTGAATGGGAAAAAAAATAGTTTCCTATAGAATTCTGCTAGGGATGGCTTCTCCCCCCAAAATCACTATTTTTTTTTCTCTATAGTCTCTTTTAGCATCTCATTTCAAGGTTAGGGAGAATGACCCTACCCTTTGGGTCCAAAGTGCTGGATTCAAACTCAGACTCTGACGGGTGCTAGATCAGGCCACTGGAGCTTACCTCCATTGCTAAAGGTGTTCTCTTGGCTTGAGCCTGCTTCTTCCACTCCCATCCTTCCTCGCCCTTCACTAGCTAACTCTTGATGACCCTTTGGTTCTCATCGCAATCATCATTTCTCCAGGAACATCTTCCCTGAGTTCCCAACCTCTGTCAGCTCACCCCTAATGTAGCCTCACAGGATATACCATACTTTCCCTTTGTGGCATGTACCAGTTTGCATAGCTGTGTATTTGTTTGGTTGGTATCTTTTCCTCAGCTATAAGGGCAAGGGGCCAATATACTTTACTTACCATTATATCTAAGCACATGATAGGTACCAAAAAAATTTGAGTTTTCTTTATTTTCCCTTCCTATCACAGAACTTACCACAATAAGTATATTTATAAATATACTTTGGCTTTTCTTCTAAACTATTACCTCCAAGAGAGTGGACACTGAGTCTATTTCCTGAGGTTTACCATAGTTCTACATACAGTACAGGTATTCAAAACTATTTGTTAAATGACTAGATAAATGAAATCTATGGATTTTCCTCAATTAATGACCGTTATTAACACGAAGATTCTTTCTGAATACCACTTTTGTCTATTCGAAAGAAATTTCTCCTTCTCTCTTTACTTTGTTGAGATTTGTATGACTGTTGCTTCTAAAGCAGCCTAGAAACTAGAGGGGAAAAAATCCCTTATAATGCTGGGCTTCTCTTCTCAGTAGCCCCTCTTCATCTGCAATCTTAATGTGAAATTCCCAATTCCTAATGAAATCCTACCTAAAAGCAAACCTACCTTGAGAAATATCTTCCATTATTTTTCAAAAATTTAGGCTTTCTCCCCAGGGATTCAGAAAACAGGGACTGTACTTTATTCTTCTTTGTTTTGCTAGGTACATAGTAGGCTCACATATAATTTTGTTTAATAAATAAATGAAGGATCCATACATAAACAAACACAAATAAAAGGAACTGAACAGCAGTTACCAAATTAACAAAGACCCCAACAGAACTAACATTTCAGAAATATATACATCTAGAGAGGAGCCTAACGTCATCTTAGTTACAGTAAGTCCATGGTTATATTGTGTTTGCTTCAGGTTGAGAAAATAATAAATTGTACCTAAATATTGAGGATTTTTATTGAGTAATGTCTATCATTACATGGATTGGATATTAAATAGAATTTCTGGATTCCTGATTAAGGTTAAAAATTCTCTTTAGCAAGACTTCTAGATGCACAGAAAAGTTAGCCTGCTATAAAATTCAATGTACCATTATTTTCAAGCAGGCACATTCCCTGGGGCAAAATTTGATGACCTAAGTTTATTATGGGTTATTTTTTAAACAGAAAATTGTATTCTAATAATATCAATAACATTTTGGGAAGATAGCATATATACCTACTTTCTGGCAAATTTTAAAATTGACACACAATTGTACATATTTGTGGGGCTAATAGTGATGTGATACATATAATATATAGTGATCAGAGCAGGGTGATTAGCATATCCATCATCTCAAACATTTATCATTTCTTTGTTTTGGGAAAATTCAATATCCTCCTTCTGGCTATTTGCAACTATAATAGTATATTATTGTTAATTATAGTCATCCTACAGTGCTATAGAATACTAGAACTTATTCCTCCTATCTATCTGTGATTCTGTATCCTTTAACAAATCTCTTCCTATCACCTGCTTCCCATCCTCTAGTATTTTCTGTTCTACTTTTTACTTTTATGAGATCAACTTTTTTTAGATACCACATATTAGTGAGAACATGTGCTATATAAACACAATGGAATACTTTCAGCAATAAAAAAGAATGAAATCCTATTATTCGTGGCAACATGGATGGAACTAACATTATGTTAAATGAAATAAGCCAGGCACAGAAAGTTAAACATACTTACCTACTCTTAATCATATTTTTGGTTCAAATTTTCAACATTTTCATTGGAGAAATTTTGCTTACCCTTTCTCAGAGCAAATACAGAATATCATACTGATCATAATGATAGCTAATCACTAAAGATTAGCTAATCTTTTTGGATTTTTTAAATTCTAAAGCTAGCTACCATAATGCTTTGCTTTGACATTTCTTTTATCTTGTAAAGAAAATGTGCTCACTGTTATTATCAAATATAGAGTCATAGGGTTCTGAAACATTATAGTTTAGGTGAAGGAGACTTGATGAAGCAAAGGACACAAAGAAAGGCATGAGCTATTAATTTCCTCTTTTCCTGTGCCCTCTATACAAGGGAATAACTGAAAAGTTACATCTTATTCTTCTGAATTAGTTGTTAAGAAACAGGAAAGTTGCAATGATGAAACATTGTGTAGTTTCTTTTTTGTGAGTCATTCTGGAATCTAGATTCTAGGAAACATGGCTTTCAAAGGTTGGGAATGAGAGGGTGACCGGCACATATTACCTCTACTCTCTGCCTTATGCCTGCCCTGAATAGGGATTCAGTAGGCTTTACATGGGTTTGAGGCAGATGCATTTTGAAAGAGCAATAAATTCTTTGTTGATTCTGATATTTCTTCACTTACCTCATCCCTCACCATTGGTTTTAAAAATCACATGCTGATAGTGAGATCTGAAAACACTGATAAGTAAACACTTAACTGTAATATTCATAGTTTTAAATTTCAAGTTCCACTTTATTGTGTAATACATAAACATAAATATAATAATGATACAGGAGGCACTATTGTAAGCACTTTACATAGGCTAACCTTACAATAAATCTAAGAGGTAACATATTATTATTCCCATACTACAGATAATAAAACTGAGAAATAAAGAAGTTAAAAAACTGGTTGAAGCATTCAAAGACAGGTTTTGAACTGGGAAAATCTGGCCACAGAACTAAATTTTTAGGAATATAGTATACTATATATATATATACTGCATATGAAATAATGTCTGTTAATCTAGTTGCTAATTTAAATGCATATTTTTTCTAATTTTCAATTATTTTTTAAAAAGACAAAAAAATTTAAAGCAAATAAAGGTTTTATTTTTGTCTTTGAAAGTATTTAACCCCCACCACACACGTCTTGTGCATTCATATAAGAAAAAATAAAAGTGAAATAAACTGGTTATAGTATCCCTAAAATGTTTTTCCAGAGTCTAAATCTTCTGAATCATTTTGCATTGAGTCATCAATGTCCACATTTTTCCTTACAAGATAATTTTCTGTGTCTTCAGGAGTGTTGGTGATTGTCCTTTCCTTAAAAGCACTTCACTATCAACTCCAGGATTTTCACTCAAGCCACTGATACCCATTCTGTAAGTTTTAGTGATGGCACCTTGTCAATCTTACCAGAATGTGTCAATTGAACATTTTTCAACAACTATTGGGATCCATATTCTTTCCTCAAATGATTCTTAAATAATTTTTGTTGACTGAAACTTTGAGGAATTATGATTATCCTATTGTGCTACCAGGAATAACAACTAAGTCAGTGCATAAGCAGGCACATAGCACATTTTCTGTCACAACTGCCCTCTGGCAGAAAGTGACCCCAAGATGCCACCAATTATAACATATATTCCAATTGTAGTGATGTTGAACTATGAAAAAATGTGCATATCATGGCTGTTAAAGCAGGGCAATAAAGACAAAGTTTTATTTTCATTATTAATCAGTGAAAAATGGATATGGACTTTCAATAAGAGAGAAGATGTGTTAAAGAATAGATTTTAAGGCCGGGCGCGGTGGCTCACGCCTGTAATCCTAGCACTCTGGGAGGCCGAGGCGGGTGGATAGCTCAAGGTCAGGAGTTCGAAACCAGCCTGACCAAGAGCGAGACCCCATCTCTAAAAAAAAAAAAAAAAAAAGAATAGATTTTACTCTGCCATCTTTCTCTGCAACATTTTTCTTATCTGAGAATCTTGTTGAAGAATGTAGTTAAATCATTTATTGCATAGTTTATCTACTCTAGGTAATGGAATCTAAGAAAGGTCCATAAATCAAATGTACACTGTATAACTTGGAAATTTTAAGAGCACATATAAACTCTGAGATTTTTTTTTTTTTTTTTT
>VBSM01003169.1:6865904-6886834 GCA_008086735.1 Cheirogaleus medius | reverse complement strand
AACTCTGAGATTTTTTTTTTTTTTTTTGTGGGAACCAAATCTCACTAAAGGTCTTTCAAAATGGAACACTTTTTGTTTTATTGTTTTGCTATTTGACTAGGTTTATTCGTTTTTACAAGTTCAAGATAAAAAAAATTCCACTCAATTCCCTTAGGATTGGAAATGAAGTCTTCTTTAAGGTCACAGGCTGAAAAATTATAGTATACTATAACTGCATTCCAAATATATCTGAACCACAAGTTCCCATAGAAAATAAAAATACAAGTGTCTGTTTTTATTTAAGTTTTATACATGAGACCAGGGAAATAAGTATGTTATAATAAAGATAGAAAGCAAAAAATGCCAACTGGAATTCTTTTATCTCCAGAAGGAAAGTGTATCCTTACACTGTTAAATTTCAATTTGTATTTTTTTGAAGTATATTTCAAGAACCGTTTATTTCAATTTGTTATAGATCACTTATTTATTTTATTTGATGGATATCTTTCAAACTCATATTCTAACCAATTTAATCTTAATTATTTTTCCAATTTTAACTACAAGTATCTGCTTAAAAAGTGCTTATGTCAATCGGACTTCATATTTAGGTGCCCTGTGATGGACTTTTAGTTTTTTATAAACATATTCTGTATATATTATTTCCAACTTGTAAATGGATTTCATTTTATTTTGGCAAAGCTGGTTCTGATTTGGGTTTCATTTATTTGTATTTCATTATTTTTACCTTTTAAATTTTTTAATCTCATAACTTCCCATTTTATAATTCTTTCCAAATGCCAGTCTTAATCTTATTGTTTAAATAATACGTTGTGTTTCTCTTTCTTATGGTTGTGCTTTCTTTCTCTATTTTTCTGTGTCTATCATTCTTCAGCTTTCTTTATTTGTCATAAATGTTGTTCACACAGTGCCTGCACAGGTGAGTACTCAATAAATATTGACTTCCTAATGGAATTACTGCAAAAATTTATTCAAAATAACATTTAAATAATATGTTAAAAATATTCAAACACTTGTTTGGTAATATTTGGATAATTTGTGTAAAATTTATATAAAAGTGATCGGTATATTCACATTTATTCAGATGTTTTGGCAGTAGGTCTACAAAATCAATGATCACAGATCGATTGGCCTCAGTATTATTTATTGATTTCATTATAATATTTACTTTCATATTTCCTTATTAAATTTATAGAAAGTCACATACTCATATGTAGAAGGCTTGAAAGTATCATTTTATATTTAAGATTATTAGATGAATAAAAAAATATTTTAGTCCGAAATTTCCGGTAAATTTGCTATCTTGTGTAAAGGTGTTGTCTTTTAAAAAGTTGTTATCTCACATATCACAAAGAAATTTTTAAAGTAACATAAAAGCTATCTATTGAATGTATGAAATATTTCCAGTTCTAAAAAGGAATAGAACAAGGAATAGTCTTATTCTTAGGTCTTTTGTATATTTGTCAAAAACTTATCAAACAAAATAGAAAACTTATATTATTTTCATTTTTTTCGTTCTTAATAACACTTATCTTTCCACTACTGTTAATTCAGTATTTTCCATTGGTTTTTACAAAAATTGACTAAAATCATCATTAATGTGTTCTACTGGTGGAAGAAATTAATTATTTACATAAATGGAAAAAAAATAACATTGTAAGAGTTCCACTTCAACCATCGTCATTTCTCCTGTTGGACTACCCATACCACAGAGAATAACCTCAAACACTGGACAAAATATACGAAGAAACTACCTGAAGACTGAAGAATGGACAAAAGTAGGCAGATACTGAAAAGGATGTGACACTTGAAAGAACAGAAAGATTCTGGGTGAATGTCCAATTTTTACAGTTTTTACCTAGTCATGTTCAGAGGTCTCAGATCCCAGTTAATCAGCATCCCTAAGAGGGTCTCTGTCTGGAGGACATTTTCAGAGTTTAGGGGATTCTTTCCCCTTTCTTATACCTATATTCAGTCCAGGTCACGTGCTAGGTATTTCTTTCATAAAGAGAGTTAAAGCTATTCTTGTAATGGTAAGCTTTGTTTTACTGTGCTGAGGTGGTCTTGTCTCCTGGAAATCCCCAGGCTAGGGCTGAAAATTCTTGGGCTAGGTTGCACCATACTGCTAAGTGACATAGTGTCGGCTATGGGAGATGTTTGAGCGGGCTTATGGCTATCAGTAATCTTATACCCACGATTGTCCCTTAAACTGTACTACATACCTGCAGGCAGGCCTCAGACTATACAGTGTGGGTCAGTTAAAATTTCAATGGAAAACTCTCTGTCTTGCTACTTTGAGAACAGGGCAGGGTTTACTGCCAAACTTTCTGGAAAGCTAGAGGTGAAATCCAGGGAGGAAGAAAGTCTGACAGGGAGCCCCAAGTTCTGTGTATAAACTCTTTCCACATTTCTGGTTGACCCATGAATATACATGCTTGGAGAGGACTCCAAGTGGTCCAGAAATGTCTAAATAAACTGATAGGAGATTTAAGCTATCTTCCACTGAAGGGGAAACAAGAATTTGCAATTCCTAGTTAAGACAAGTTAAATTCCTGGTTTAAAAAATAAAGTCTTTGGAGAAATATAAAAGTTAGAACTTCTACAATATATTATTTATAATGTCCAAGATAACAATCTGAAAAAAACATGACAAATAAGGAAAAATGTGGGGAAGGAGACATTTTTAAAACAAATGGTGGTAAAACAATTGAATATTTACATGGAAAAAAATCATGTAACCACTTTCTCTTCATACGCAAAATTGAATTGAGGTGGGTCATATACTTAAATGGAAAAGCTAAACACTATAGAGGTTTTAGAAAAAAACATAGGAAATTATCTTCTTAACTTGTGGGTAGGCTAAAGTTTGTTGGGGTAGGAAAAATAATTACCATAAAAGAAAAAAAGTGATAAATTTACCTCATCAAATAAAACTGTCATTAAAAGAGATCATAAAGTAAATAAATATTTAAGTCACAGATGTGGAGAACATATTTGAAATATTTGTAAAACATATCTGACAAAGGACTGGTGTTCAGAAAACATGAAGAACTCTTATAACTCAAAAATAAAAAGATAATATAAATTAGAAAAAAGATTTTAATAGAAGTTTTACAAATAAAAGACACAAGAATGAGCAATAAGCCCATGAAAAGGTATGCAATATAATTAGTCATCATGAAAAAATCACAATGATAAACAAAATCAAAATGAGAAACCACTACATATTATTTGAATGGCTAAAGTGAAAAAGGCTGACCACATTGAATATTGGCAAGAATGTGGAGCAACTGGAACTTTTAAATATTGTTGGTGGGAGTTTAAAATGTTACAATCACTTTTGAAATATCTGGGTTTTATCTAAGATCAAACAACTTTCCCATGTCCTAGAAATTCCGATCTCAAGTATTTACCCAATATAATTAAAAGTAAGACCACAAAAAGACACCTACAAAAATATGCATACTAATTATATTCATAATAGCTAAAACTTTCTGGTAATATACCAGTGTCCATCAGTAAAAGGATATATAAATAATTGTGATAGATTCATAAAATAGAATGATATTCAGCAATAAAAAGGGTAAACTACTGATATGTATAACATAGATGAATCTCAAAAACACTGAATGAAAGAGGGATTGTACCAAAGAATAAATACCGAAGGATTACATTTATAAGAATTTCTAGAATAAGCAAAACAAAACAAAACAAAATTCAGAATAGTATTTATCTCTGGGGAGTTGGTGCTGTGATTTACTATAAAAAGATGAGGGAAATTTCTGGGGTGATGGTAATATTATATATCCTGATATGAGATTGGTTTGCTCATGTGGATGCTTTTGTGAAAATTCATTGGATGGTACACTAAATATCTGTGCATCTCATCGCTTGTAAGCATTTTCTCAAATAAACAAAGATTAAATTGTCTCTCTTTTGCTCCTTTCTCTCCCCTCTCTCTCTCCTTTCTTTCCTCTTTGGAATTTTTAACCTGGTAGATATGGACTTAACAGCTGCCAAGAGCCAACTTCATACCAAATGAAGTCTAAATATAGAAACTACGGTAGAGGAAAACACAGCTGCAAATAGATATATTGTATGTGCCTTTGAATCAAGTTATTCTTTAAGCTATTTCTACTCTTGAGACTGTCAGATAATGTTAACCAATAAATTCTCATTTTGCCCAGTCTACTTTGGGTTCTATTTTCTGATACTACGGAAGGAGTTATAATACAGATACATAGTTTTCAGTGAATTTTTTCCTATTCTTTTTTACAAGCAAGCACCTTCATAAGAATGCATTTTTAATATTTTCTTTAGAAATCCTACTTTTCAAATTCTCCTGTATTTGCCTTGATGTCAAACTGCCTGCTTTAAGTCCTAATTGTGAAATTCCATTATATAGAATCACTAGATACTAAACTTCTCTGTACCTCAGTTTCTTTAGCAGTAATTGGCAATAAAAATTTAACTCACTGATAGAGGTTATATGAAGAATAAATAAGATGACAAATGTACATGCTTTGTAAGGTGTCTTTCACATTCTAAATAAATGTTAGCTATTATTACTGCTCAATGATGAAATATTGATTGTCATTATTTTCAGTTTTGCATGATGAAAGATATTTGTTTCATTCTGCAGTGTGTTTTGTTACAGATCTGTATATTTTTGGCCTGTGATTTACCAATTATTGAATTTTTAAGGTTTGTAGTAGTGGGTTCCAAAATAAATCATCCATATCACTATTGCTAAAGAATATAAACATAATTTCTTCCTACAACTTATTTTGTACAACAATATATCATGACATATTGTAGCTAGTGAAATTGTTATTTAAAAAACTACTAACAAATGACCAAAGGCCAGTAATAAATCCCTGATTTAAATGCGCATATGTTCTTATTCTTCTAATAAATAATTCAAAACTGTATAACTGAGTTTATTTTTTTAAGTGGAAAATGACCCAAGGGGATCATTGTAAAAATTATTTTGAGAATTGCATTTAAGTGCTATTACTTAAGTTAATTTAGGTTAACAAAATACTACTGAAGATTTTTAATGCAAGTGAGTAAAGAGGTGAGACTTTTAGGTTTTAAGAAAAAAATAACTGGGTGGCAGTCCGCAAGATGAATTGGAATGGGAAGAAAAAACAACTGGGATTGGGTTGACTAAAGAAAGATGATAAGAAGTTGTATTACACATTTTGTGTGTGCCTTGCACACATCTCTATCCACTAGACACTGATCTTTTTCAGAGAGGGAATGGATTATTAATGGCCTTTTTTGTTCCTGGAAACTAGCAGAGTGTATCACACATAGGTGTTAAAAAATGTTGTTAAATGAAAAGGTTCTGAATTATTTTCAGAATGTTGTTAATGAAAAGGTTCTGAATTATTTTCCTGGCTTTATAAGCTCAATGGTCATGCTTGAAGCTCTGCCTCGGGGGGTGGGGCATGGGCAATACACATAACTGTAATATTTGTACCCCCATAATATGCTGAAATAAAAAAAAAGAACAAAAAAAGGCAAAAAAGAAAATAGTTTAAAAGACAACTAACTAACTTCTCATTGCATTAGTCAGGGAGAACCTGCTCACATTATAGGAGTGATATATAACATACATCTTGGTGGTTTAGACATCTTCATAGAGATTACCTTTGAGATTGTACCATTTGAACAGATAAAGTATTATGAGCAAACCTATGCTCTATCTACCAATATAGTTCACAAAAATAATAACTATGTTAAAAACATAGACTGAATACACAAATATTTTCTGTCAAAGAAAAAATTGTAAAAAACAGGTCTCTACTAAAAAAAAGAGTTACAAAAGAAGATATAGCCTTATGAGATTCATTTTGTCAATTCATATATACTAATCAAAAAGATTTTGCAAGATCAAAGTTTCACTTCTCTTTCATAAAGTATAAATTTTAATAAAATGATGTTCCTTACTGTGATATTTTATATTTTGAAAAATACAAATTATCTGCCTATTTGTATAAACACATATGGATTTTGTTCCTTTTTTTGTAAGTATCTTTATTAGACTAAAAGATAAAAATGGGAAAATGGTTGGAACAGATAAAAAAGGCAACTCCTTTAAATATAGAGTTCCACATTTTATTTTCTCACAAGATTATAATCTCCAAGTTTGTGCTTAATATATTTACTCTTATAATCCTGGTACCTGTTACCTCATACTTAATAGACATTAAATAAATAGAATGAATGAATGAATGAGGATATTATTCTTTGTTTAACTCAAATTTTTATTATAGCAGATATGGATCAGTATTCCATGTGCATAGAGATAATTGAAATAAGTGGTCTGTCTCTAGCATTGGCCTTGTTCCCTAGTTTTTGGTATAGACATGCACATCCCAAGCAAACTGAATTCCTGCTTGCACTCTAGGATTCTCCTTTCTCAGTATTTGATCCATCTTGAAAAACTATGGATTTTTTCCAATTCACATGTGTTTCTCCTGCTCACTTTTGTGTGTACCTTTTATACTACAAGATTTTAAGAATGGACAAATATTTTAATATGAGATAATCTGGTGCATCTCCCAAAGATAGATGGGTCTGTCCATGACCTTAACCTATGCTAACATAAAAAATGATCTCTTTTGCCTGCATGTGAAATTGATTTATGAAAATGAAGAAAGGTATCACTTTAGGTCTCTCTGAAAGATGCTTATTACACACATGTTTAGATAGGGAGAAAATAACTGAACAATTAATATGCTTCAAGCACTAAAGGTATAAAGTTGAATAAGACATGATTTCTATTCTTATCACTTAAAGGTTCAAATGTAAATATTATAGATACTCAGGGTCTACACGCTGAACTCAATACATCAAAATCCCTGGGTACAAGTATTATGTTAGTAGGCAATATTTTATCTCAATATTATAGGTGAGAAAAGGAGGGTACAAAAGTTAAATAAACTTGCCCCAAATCACACACTATATAGATATAAGAAACTATATAGCAAATTATATACAATAATCCCTCCCCCAAGATGTCCACATCCTAAACCCCAGAACCTGTGAATATATAATATTACACAGCAAAGAGGAATTAAGGTTACAATTGGAATTAAGGCTGCTTATTAACTGACCTTAAAATAAGATTACTACGGGGTAGGCCCAATGTAATCATAGGGTCTTTAAAAATGGAAGAGGGAGGCAGATTGAAGGTCAGTGAGAGAAAAGTTGGAGCATGACATTCTGTTGGCTTGGAGGATGGAAGAAGTGGCCACAAGCCAAGGGATGCAGGCAGCCTCTATAACCTTGAAAATACAAGGAAACTGATTCTCCCCAGAGCCTCCAGAAGTAACACAATCTTGGCGAAACCTTAATTTTAGCTCAGTGAGACCCACTTAGACCTTGTACATTCAGAACTGTAAGATAATAAATGTGTGTTGCTTTATGCCACTAAGTTTGTGGTAATTTGTTATAGCAGCAATAGGAAACTAATATAACTGCTGTACTATACAGAAAAAGTGAAGTAGTATAGGAGAATGGAGGTTATAAAATGAGTAAATAAAAACATATTATAAGAATTACATATGGATTTCTAATAAAATAATTCTGCATCCTTAACCCTGGACAAACCTTCCCCACTCCCAGCCCACCCATATAGATACTTCCTATTTTATCAACCCTAAATGTGTTTGACTTACCTCTTGTTATGAAGCAGTCACACTTACCACTACTTTCTCTCCCTCCTCCAGTTTTTTATAGCTTTTGTCAATCAAGATTTGGCCAGGAAAGAAGATGCTATTTTATATATACCAGAATAAAAGGTTTAATATAGCATTAGAGACTTGATAAACATGGGCAGATTTGGGTACAAGTTTAAGAAAGTCACCTCCAAAGGTAAGAAAATAGACACTATGAATCTCAGATTTAAAAAGCAAATTGGATCATTTTCAAGAACTTGTCAGGAAGCTCCTGCTATTCTCAAGAATCTCTAAAAAGTTTTTATTTACTGTATTAGTAGCTAACAGGACAATGAATAGTTCTCATGTTTCCACCAGGAAGCTTCTTTGAGTGTCATTCCTGCCAATGAATCAGGCCACAGCTGCCTCCAGAGAATAATGGCTTCCCATCTACTATGAGTTGCTCAACTCTAACTTGGAAACATACAGGGGAAGAAATTTGGGAAATGTAGTTCGCCAGTCTTTTCAGCAATACAGAGGAGACGTTAAAAGAAGGTGTAAAATGGACAATAGAAAGTCCAGCAAGTCATTCTGTTGTTTATGTAACTTCAACTTTATCTCTTGACTCACCACCATAACAGAGATTATTAGGATTTTATGCTTCTTTCTACTTCTCCTGTCCAAGACATTGTTCAAAATTTTTGTGGGTATACCTTTGTTTTGCATGGTCCTAGTTGATAACATGTATATATATTTGTATAACTATAAATTAATCTTTCACTTTTGCTTTAACAGATTTTATAAGGTGAAAACAAAGTAAGTTCCATTTTTATTATTATGGCTATGTGAGTTTTAGCCACTGTAGATCAAATCTGGCAGGTTTAGGATTGCTCTTTGAAAGAGAATGTTCTTAGAATCAAGATCAAATAGATTTTTTTCCCTTACATTCCATAGTTGTTGAAATTGTTCCACATTTTAGTTGTTTTCATATTTGAACTGTTATTTTTTAGATGTTTTACTTTGAGAAGTTTCTGCTTATTTACCTGCCTTTTTCCCTCTTTCTTTCTTGTCTTTCTTTCTTTCTTTCTTTCTTTCTTTCTTTCTTTCTTTCTTTTTTTGAGATAGGGTCTCACTCTGTTGTAGTGGCATCATCATAGCTCGCTGCAATCTCAAACTCCTGGCCTTAGGTGATCCTCCTGCCTTGGGTCCCAAAGTGTTAGGGTTACAGGCATGAGCCACTCTTTTGCTTTCTCATTCATTCTCCCCAATCCCTTCTTCCTTTCCTTCTTCTCTTCCTTCATCTTCCTTCCTTCTTCCTTCTCTTCCTTCTTCTCTTTCTCTTGCTATTCATTTTATATGGGAGTCAACTTTACACTTCAAAAATATTTGTTGACACTATCAACTGTTTGACTTCTATCTATTCCATTAATTTTATTAAGCCAATATTCTCTGATCACACTAAATACCTGTTCTAATTTAGACTGATGGCTCTCTAGACTGTGTACAGCTGTCATCTTGGAACTTTAATTGTTTTTCCATGAATTAGATTTATTCACTATTTGCTTTCTATTTCCTAATCTATAGAATCATTTATGTCCTTCATTTGCCCCTTATATTGAAATTTCATAATTATATGTCTTTTATTCATCTTGCTTCACAGTATGTGGACCCTTAAAATTTTCAGACTTGTAATGTTCTTAAGTCTAGGATATTTTCTTCAATTTTTGATTGTTTTCTCCATTGCATCTGTTTTCTCTTTTCCTAATTTCTTATTCCAAAATTGTTGTTTTAAAGTAACACACTGTTTCTGTTTTATGGGGGCAAAATATTCTGCCCTGAATTTCCTTTAAGATGTCTGATTTTAAAGTCATTTCTGTTGTCTGAATTGTCAATTCTGTATAAGATAAATTGTCTTATTATTTTGGTCTTCTCATGCTTTTGATTTTCTTCATGTGTCTAGTGATCTTTAATATTTTCATCATGTTTTATAAGAACTTGAGTTGATAATTCTTGGTGGCTGGCATGAGCTTCTTTTATGGATGTTATATGCCATTCTGTTTTCTCTAGAGTTCTTTCCTCTTAAAGATTGCCTGAGAAGGCAGTGGATATTAAGTGCTAATCTACTTGCAAGCTTCCCTCAAGGTTATGCAGTATAGAACACAACTATCCTTTAGTGTATCATAGACCCCAATACCAAATTGAGGAGACACTATACTGAGGCATGAATACCCTGTTCTATTTTGTCCCCAAGTAGTTTGTTTCCCTTCTTTAGAGAATATTCTGTTATTTTTGACTGAGAGTAAACACTCAGCTGTTTGTACCCAGGAAGCAAGATGGTGGAGTAGATGGAAAGAGAAGAGGAAGATATAAAGATGTCACTTGCTTTTTAGACTGTCAATTTAAATTCTTATTTTTTGACATCTAATTTTCCAATAATTTCAAGCTTAGAGTTCTTTCAGGATGACAGATTCACTCCTCTTTTTTCTAAAGATCCCTCTTATACTTCCTTTGTTTGTAATTTCATTCATTCTATTAAATCATCCTTAGGGTTCTTTTGCTTTTTTTTATTTCCCAGAATTAAATTAATCTCTTATCAACTGATAATTCCTCTCATTTTCTTTAGCATTACATGAGTTATAGAGTTATTCTCTTTATATATACAGAAGACAGAGTCAACTGTTAAAGTAGTTAAGTAACTTGGTCAAGGCTCCTATCGAGACTTTGATGTCTTTTTATCTGTCCAAAATCTATTCCTTTTGAGAATTGTCCCCTCAGTCTTTAAGAGTTGTCAATCTAGTATTTAGGTTTATGCCAGTATTATTTCCCTTCATCTAACTATAGTGATTCAACTCAGGGAAGAACATGTATCAAAATCTATGCCAATTAGTGTCATTCCCAAGAAGTATTTTTGCCTGAGTTGTAAGAATTCTGTGGTCCTGGAGCAACCAGTGGCCTTCTCTGATACCAAGAGAAATCAGACTGTCTGAAAATAAACACAATATAGGAAAAAGAAAAGTTGGAGGATGGAGCAAGGCAGAGTTTTAGTGCCTTTATTTGTGTTCCTAAATACAATGATGTCAGAATCTAGATTTATTTCCAGTTATAGAAGTGAATGGATTCTTTCTCTTTCCTTATAAGGTAGTATGAATTGGGTTTTGTCATTTGTGTGATAGGAGTTTCTGACTAGCATGTTTAAAAGGGTAGCAAATAAACATTAGAACTCAGGTAATCTGGTAGAAGAATCTATATTCTCATTCACCACTGGATACAGCTTTCCCTGGATAAGTAAATGCTGAGAGACAGAATAGAATTACGAAAGTTGATTGGTTAATTTGGCTTAAATAATTCAAGTAATAACACTTAAAAATTTTTGTTGCACATATTATTGGTTCAAATGAGATATAAATGTTGCCTACTCTCTTCTCTAAGTACTTGATTCATCTATACTTGTTTTTTTTTAATGTACCCAAGATATTTATTTCTGTAACACAACATAATAAAAAATGAAACAGGATTCAAAGTAGTTATGCATCCCATAACTGGGTACAGATGACCTGATGGAAAGCAACGAAAATACTTGTCTGGTAGCAGAGTGTTCCCACAGGAAAGTTATAGTGGAAAATCATTCTGTGATATATTCTGAACTGCAGCCAGACTTGCCCCCATTGATTCAATTTAAGAATAAAATGAAAAGATTTCCAGCTAACTATAATAACTTGAAGAAAAAGGAAAATATGATGTCTTTCCGTGAAATAAATACATAAATATTTAGTAGTTAGTCTATCTCAGTGTATTGAGGGGTAATGAAAGCTGTATATAAAATCTCAACTTTTAGTTTCCTTGGACTTTTTTTATTATTTATTGACCCAAACATTATGAATAATAAAAAGAAAACATTTTTTAAATAAATGTATTAGGTACTTGGCAGCAAAATGAAAACTATAAACCTAATGTTTAATCAAATAAATTTTTGTAGGGAGCAATCAGTTTCTAAACCATAAACATATAGGTATTCAAATGAAGACAATTTCTTAGACTTTTGAAGGTATTAACTTTTGGAGTTGAATATTTCTCATGGGCAAAATATTAAATTAAGCATGTTACCAAGAGAAATAAAATAAATTCATTTCCAACATTCTTGTGAACTAAAAGAGCAAACTAATTACCATCAACCCTTCACCATCCTGGGAAAGTGAATTACTATGTTGTAAAATTGCTTCTGCTTTACCTACTTAAATAAATGTTAGTATAATTATATGTAGCTCAAGTTATTGAAAATTAATGCTGTAGGTTTAGCTCGATTTATATGAGTAAGTCTTATTTCATATTGTGCAATAAAATTATCATTTTATTCCTCACCAAGTTTAATGATGTTCTAGCTTAGAGCAAATGTAGAAATCACATTGTCAAAAGCTGAGACTATCTGTCACCACCAGAGGTCATCTGGTTTTATTATTTATTCGCTGGAATGTGTGGGCAAAAATGTAGGGTTCTAGGACTTGAAATATTCCATACACAGTTAGAATAATATTTATAGTTTTTCATTACTTTTTACATTAAACACAACCCTAGTGCTGATAACAAAAGTGTTTCTTCTTCCTGAAGTACAGATGTATATTTTTAATATTGCCAGTAAAGGAAGTTAAATCAGAAAGGTATCAAAAGGATCTATTATATTCAATCAAGGAATTTGTTTCCTTCTTTGATTTTTTTCCTTAAAAAAGCCCTTATTCTTAGGCAAAACACCTCTCTCCTTCCAACCTTATTTATTTTCCCTAAATTCATGTGATGATTCTATAGAGTCAAAACAATAGTTTTTAAGACAGCTTTCAGTAAATGGTTACATTATTGGATGGCTGTAGCTTTGTGTATTCATTAATTCATGAATATGTCATTATGAAAATTATCTTAAGTTATATACAGTCTTCATATATTAGTCTTTCTCTGATGACTCTCCATGTTTCCAGAGATAGCATTTAACACTGCAAGCACAGACACTTCTCTGGGATGGCACTTATTAAGAAAGTCTAAGATACTTATGAAAGGACATTAATATTAATCCATAAGTCCAAGTTTAAAATAAATATTGATTTTCATATACCATTAAATCAAATTTGGTTTGTCTCAGAGTTCCCCATCTCCTAAGGTGGATGGGAATTTCATCTTAATCATTATTGGGGTATCCTTCCATTTCTAGTTTTACTGAGAAACCAGGAAGAGATCTAGGTGTTACCCGCCAAATGAGATAATGGCTTGTAATATCCTGTTTATTGTTCACCACTGATATATTTTTTATCAAAGACTGCAGTTTTCCTTTGTTGTCTAGTAGGTCTATGCTTTCATGTAACATGCGAGATATAGAAATCTTTGTACCCAGGGTCTACTTATTCTCTTTTTAGAAACAATTTTTTGTTCTTGAAAATTGTCATTTCTTTCAATCACATTCCAAGTGGTTTGAATAAATTAGATTTTGCTCTCAAGACTTTCAAGACCCAGAAATAGACATATTGCCTAGGTCTGGCCAATCAACACAGCTCATTCCTCTGGCTGCAGTTAGTGGTTTGTAGATGACTATATGACACATTCAGGGCCAATGAAATTAATGAAACCTTATGGGAGGGTGTCCTGGATAAGAGAATCTCATTCTTCCCTTTAAAATATGAATTTTAGAGCATGCATAGCTTGGAGTCATTGAGCTGTTTAAAACCAAGATGGGAAAGCTTGGTGGAGAATAGCATTGATATTATAGTTAGTGGAATTGAAAAACAATGGAAAGAAAATCCTGGGACATTATTTCAACTGCTGATCAAATAACTCCTGAACTTTTCAGTCAGGTATGCCAATAGATTATCTTTCCGTTCAAGACTTTGGGTCTGTTTTTCTTTCTTTTTGTAGCAAATATAGCACCTCCCTAGACAAATTACACAATATCTTAAAAAAGATTGAGTTACCTGCCCCAGATTCAGCATGGAGCAATGCATAGATGTTCATTGCCTATGGAACTTAAGATCCTGTCTTCCCTTTAATAATTCTTTTTTTTTTTTTTGGCTCTTTGCTTCTTAAAAATACCGTTTCTCTCCAAACTCTGCCCCTGCCATCTAATGTAATCTTTTCTATTGACTTAGGGCCCAGGGGAATTGCTGTCAAAATGACAGTATTTCTTTGATGGCAGATATCACTCTGATATTATGTTGCTGAATATATTTCTCTTCCTGGAATTCAGGAACAAGACATTAAGAAAGCACAATGAAGGGTAACTACCTGTGAGCTATGGGGAAATGTATAAGACAGTAGAACACATAGAAGAGAGTGTGCCTCATGGAGTCAATTTGAGCAGATCTTCATGATTAAAAACAAAATTCTCTGATCATGAGTCAGTCTATAGTGTAATGTTATTAATATAAATAAGACCATATTCTTTAGGATAAAAGGAATAATTTTGTGTGATGTTTAAAATATTCTCCATGATACTTTAATATGTGCCCCTGCCCCTTATCCTTTGCCTTGTTTTACTCATGTTCCAGTAAAAGTTGTAATTTATTTATTGAAAAGTAATGTAGACTTTATAAGTATTTTATACATATTATTTAATAAAACCCCCACATAAGTTGGGAGTGGTTGATAATATTATTCTACTTGTTTTAAAGATGAAAAAACTGAGGCTTCCAAAATTTAATAGCCTGACCAAGGTAGCATGCCACTAAGTGACAGAAACTGATTTTGAAACCAATTTGGTTATCTTTAGAGTCTGAACGCTAAACATCATCCTGAAGCTGATTTAGTTTTATTTGATGCCTTAGAATAGCTCTATTTAAAATAAATTAGCTGCTGTGTAAGTCCATTTTTCTTTAATAGACTAACCCCATAATATTCCCCAGAGCTCATTATAGTACAACTAAGTACTAAATCAAACAGCACCTTACAAAACATTGCACTGAGTGTCAAGAAAAAAATGATAGTTGTCCAATGTATACACTTGGTATTTTGCTCTGTTTTTAAAATTTTCATGTAAATGAGAAAAAAGAGATAGTTGTAAAAACAAGAGAAAAAAACAACACATTTATATATTGTCTTGCGATGCTGTGATGATTGAGTCTCCAAAACATTCTTTTTTTCTAGTTAGAAACTTCAAACAAGTTATGTACAACTCTGTAGGAGCCAATAAATGTTCTCTTGTCCTAAGATATAACACTTGAGAATCTAACAGCTCACATGTGGTTCTCAATTGTAGGGTGTTGATTGCTTTTTAATAATAGGAACAGACCAAACATATTTAATTAGAAGCCTATAATGGGTCTAGTAATAGAAAGCAGACAAATTTTTATGTCTAATTGTCTGATAATATCCCTGAGATAATTTTAAATTTTAGGATATTTAGGAAAGCATTTTTTTTAATTATAGGAAAAAATGAATTAGTTTATCATGTAGGAAAAAAATTTGAATTGAGTGAAGATACTGCTTAACAAATTTAACCAAAGCAAAACATGTACCATCTGTTTCATGACCACCTCTCTTACTATACCATATGCCAGCTCCTATTGTATCTTTAAGTATGGAGAATAAATTTCATATTGATTGCTGGCGATCTTTTTGTGACTTAGTTGATGCTCCATTTCCAACTGCCCTTAAGTCTAAATTCTTACTTTCCATTCCTAGTGAATCAAAAATACCATTTTTTGACTCATTCACTCAAAATCTGTCCACTACCTGCTGTTGATTCTCAAGAATCAAACAGATAATCTGATACTTGCATAGTATATATTTTTTAACTTAGGATAAACCAAAGTGTAGCTTTATTGAGGATAGTTTTAGGCAGTGAAAAGGGTATTATCTAAAGACTTACTTCCTTACTCTATTAGCCAAGGGGTGAATTGCAAGTTGGTGTCATTGTACCCTGGTCCATGAAGTTCTCTGACTTATTCTTATCTTAAACAAATTGCTGTGGACCCTGACAAGCCATTCCAGCCATCAGTCTTTTCCCATGTTCTGAAGGTCAGAGTTTCTGCTTTTGCTTTGTCATTGATTCATTTGCAACTGATGACCCCTTTTTAAACAACTGTGTGCTCTATCACCCCTATTTCAAAATCAACAAACTGCCAAACAAACTGTCACCTTTTGGCAGGATGCATCCTTCATCTTCTTAATTTGTCTAAAACTTGGATCTCAATCTGGAAATCCCAAAAGGATTTAAAGTTTACCTTACACTAAATGATCATGTTATTTTATTTATTTATTTTTTTACCAAAATCTGTTCCCTTTTTATTCAACTTCAGTGAATGACTATATTACCTATTATTTGCCTAGGCCAAAATTTTATTTATTATTTATTTATTAGGCAGAAGCCATAAACCTAAGGACAAGTAGATTTTCCTCTGTATAATTTCTCAAAGTCTACAAATTATAGAGTTCTGTAGATTTTCTTCACCATCATGCCACAAATTTAGGTCTTTATTCGTGTCCTGTACTACTGCAATAACCAACTACATTCTTCTGGCTAATATCCGTGATCAATATATTTCTGAGTTTATATTCTTATCTATTTCTGCTTAGTTACTTCTTCAGCTTTTTGAATGACGTTCCCCATTAGCCTCCTGGATTTGTTCAGTTCTCTGATTTTTGTGTCCTCTGAATCCTAGCCTTTTTCTCTAATTCACGGTCCAGTAAAAACCTACAGCCCTGGCTAAGCTTAACATTCATCAGTAGAAGAGAGTTTTAGATAGTAAAATCTAGCCCCTATTTATATATCCAGCATCAACTTGAACTCTTTAGCTTTATGTAACCTAGTTATAGGTTTCTGATAGCTAAGAGCTAGTTTCTGATATCTCACTGTTATCTCTATGTCCAGGATTATGTATATGCTGATCACTTACTTTCTAAAGATGATCAATTCTTGTAAAATATCTATTCACTAAGGTTCCATATTAATGTTATCTTATTTGAAGAATTTCCTAACTCTCTACAATTGCATTTTTTTCTCATCTTGTTCTGTGTTCTCACAATTATAGGAAAAACCATGAAGAATAAGAAAGATGTTTACCCTCAGGAAACTTTCATTGTTGTAAGGTTTACATTGAGGTAAAGTTAATTGTTCTATTGACCAACCCCAAATTTTATAATAACTCAACAATATAATTCATTTTTTATTTTCAGTAAGTCCAAAACAAGTGTTATTATATAGCCAATGTTTGGAATTTATGAGATAACGTAGAGACTCTGGCTTTATTCTGTCAAAGAAGAATTGCACTGTACCATTAACCCAGCAAGAAAGACTTTATTCAAGACTATAACAATAGGTGTCAAGACTACTGAACTAGGAAAGAGAAAACAAATTCAACTCCATTGAAATAAAAAGAAGGGAAGAGTATTTAAGCACTGGAATGAGCTAGTGGAGAAGCACTGCAAGACACTAATCAATGTGGTCTCTGTATTAGGCCGTTTGTGTTTGCCAATTGGTGCTTATTGAAGTTAGGCTATTATCTTCCTACAGATACTGATGATCAAATTTCTGAGGGATGGCTCCCAAGTTTTTGAGAGGAGATGTTCCTGGATTGTAGAAGATTTATATCTCAAACAAACAGAGGAAGCACCTGTAATTGCCAGTTTTCTAATGTAAAGGCCCCAAGGAAAGAGGTCTAGGACCTCTAGTCAGGAAGAAGCCTATCTAAATCTGTCTAAAGTTTAGTCAAACTGAGGATAACTTTAAGGCCATCTTGGTTATTTCTTGAATTTTTCCATCATATACACATACCTTTGGAGGTGCGATTGTTTATCTATATCAGTCAAGTGCATGAAAAAAGACCATGAAAGATGCCCATGGGAAGTTTCATGATCTACTCCTGAAAGTAGCACATTTCACTTTCACTTACTAAAACTGAGACACATGGTCATTTCAATTGCAAATGGTGCTAGGTAGCCAGGTGATTTTAAGTGATGTAGCTGAGATTATAACCTATGTCTTCTGATTACTTTCCCCAACCTCCTGTGTTCTTTCCAGTATATCACCACACTGGCTAGCTTGCCAAAACCTGGGTGGGAAAAGTCACCTGAAAAGTGAAAATTTCAGTAGCCCATCAGGAGATTTTGTTATGCCTTTCACAGCTTTGTAGCTAGGGGATATAAATCCTTGATGTAGTGAATGAAAGAGCAATGTAAAGAAAGAGCTGTTAAGTTTTTTTTTTCTGTTCTTTTAGTGACAATTGATGACCTTGGGCAAGTCATTTAACTTATCTTTACCACTCAAACGAGTCATTGTTATGCACCTTTAAGTACCTCCCTCAGGAAAGACCTCTACAAGGAAATTAAGAAAACAATTCTGGTTTGCTTCTGAAACATTCAAGTTATGTAGCATCTTTGCGGAGACTGTAGAGGCCCAGGGGACAATCTTTCATTTGTGTTCCAATAATTCCCACTTGAATGCTGAGTAGCAAGAGAAAAACTAAACTATACTTAGAAGACTGTAGAGATTTGGTAGAATGCTCAGGAGAATATGATTTTTGTCTTTATTCTAATTGCCTCAATCTGTTATTAATTTGACCTAAAGAACCAGATCTTAAAAGACAAAACCTCCAAAAAACAAAAAACAAACTACTCTATAATGACCTATAATAACATAGATATTTATAGTTTGCTAATACAAATGTCTCAAAAGTAATTCACACATTTGCTACACTTCTTGTTACATTTTAAAGTCATTAAGGCTAAATCATATTTAAGGTACATTTTAAAACAAACCAACAAAAATAAACAGAGAGTAGTTTAAGGTTTATTGAGTTTGGATGGAAATTGAAGATCTAAGGCTTTGCTGAAGATGCGTTCTATTTTATGTTAGAGACATAAATATTTCACTGAGAGATTTCCTCCCCCACCCAACTAAGTAGTTAACAGACACAATCCATATACTGGCATGCATTTCTGCCACAGAGTGGGTGCATGGTGACCAGTGTGAATGAATGACACAAAATATTCACATAAATCAAATTGAATCAATCTTCTTAAAGTTGCTCAGTGGTTTTCTATTTCAATCCACATAAACTCTAAATTCCTTACCCTGGTTCATAAGTCCCTCTGTGGTTTGGTTTGGCAATCTTGTTCTGTGTTCTTGGTTCTTGGTGTGTTCTTGGCAGAAGAATGACCAGACACACCAAAGTAAGGCAAGCACAAGGTGAAATTTATTGAGGGGGAGAAAGATAGGATTATAGAGCAAGATATGGGTTTACAGAGCAATATACATACGCCACAGATGATGACCGGACCCATTGTCATAGCAAAAGAGACCTTGGTTATGGACTGGGTCTTGTTTAATAGTGTCCAGACAGAGACCTCCTCATGGTTCAGACATCACCATGGAACCACTTTGATGTAACACCTACCTTGGGAAAGCACTGAAAGCTGCATTTAATTGTGCTTTTTATCTTTTGGTTTCTCTTATCATTGGAAGGTCCCACATTTTGAGGCGAGAGAACATGTTCTCAATTCTTCTTGTATTACCACAAGTTTAGTTGTTAACTGGACTCTGATAGTGCTCAATAAATATTTATTGAATAAACTGAACAGATACAATCCTTATACATCAGCATTTCTGAGATATGAGCTACAAATTCAATCTTGGAAGACACTATGTGAAAAAAACAGAGTTCCCTGGGCAAATTCCATGGTAATTTGACTACAATATTGGTTTCCATAATTTATTCTTCTTTGTATATATATCCGCTGCAATATATTTTCATCAAAACGTGAAATCTTTTTCTCTATCCCTTGAATCTGTGCTGCTACTGTGACTTGCTCTGGCCAATAGAAAACAATGAAAATGATCATTTTGTCATTTTCAAGTACAGTCTCAGAAGGTTTAGCATGACTCCATTTTTTTCTTTTGGAATCCTATCTCTGCTAGGAGAAGAAACTCAGACTTGCCTGCTAAAAGAGATGTGAATCAAAGTCAAGTTACCCCAGCTGAAGACACTGGATTATCCAGTCCCTACTTGACCTGCCAGCTGACAAGAGAAGCATGAACAAGCCCAAGATCAGTGGAGCTTGGTCCAGATGAGTAGAACCTCTCAAAAATACATAGATTCAAAGTTTTGGAGTAGTTTGTTACATATCAATTTGTATCAATAATTAATTGATGCAAATATCTTAAGAATTTACAATATTCATGAACATAACATTAATGAGAAAAGAAATAAGCTACAGAACTAAAACAATAGTTGGAAGTGTATAATTCTGTTTAAACAATAGCTTTCTGTTTTTTTAATGTTAATATGTTAACTGCTACACTTCTGCTGTAATAGTCTTTACAGCACACTTTGGAAACTTCTGCAGCATTTAGCAATAGCATAACATTTAAAGCATAGTTTCCCAGGAAACATACAAAGTAGTGATGTTTTTAATGTTTCCCACTTGTTTTAAAATCATCTGTTTAATTTGGCGGAACTTGGTCAGGTTTATGACATAATTTTCTCAAAATACTTATGTTTTCCCTTTTGTGTCCTTGCTACAAAATGCCTTGAATCTTCACAGTTCCAAATACAAAAATGCCTAAAAGGCCATTTTATGTCAGACATATTGGAGGATTAATCATTCACACCAAATCATGTACATATCTGATTAAAGCATTCAATGGTAAATGACTCATGGGTCAATATTAAATTGTGCATATGCGAAGTTCTTAAAATAATTCACAAACTGAAGAGATAAGAAACCAAGCAAATGGAATACAAAATAATACTTTAGATGACAGTTGAGTGTTAGAGAATAAGCTTTAATTTTCTTGCCATGCAAAATATATGACTGTTATGTGCCTCTAAAATGAAAGCTCATGTGCCTGTAGGGAATACAATATTTCCTGAGATAAAATCTTATCTGATTTTATCATGATTTTTATGGTAAAATATATTAATAAAAGTGTTACCCTTAAATTTAAAGAACAGTAAGATATTAATATCCAATTGAATTTTATATGAGAATTTAAAAATGGATTTATCCTTATAGACCCTCTTAAATTGTCATCTCCGCCATTCATCTGGAAAGCTTTTCATAGATTTGAGATTTAAGAACTCTGTATTATGCAAACTTGTATAATTGCAAAATTTGAGTGTAGGTTAAAACTTAGATCTAAATTAATTTTTAAAAAAGATTAAAAAGATTAAAAAGGATGTAAACAAATAGTTATAAAAGATTATGTAAACCTTTTAGCAGAATAACAACATTTATATATTATTTTATTTTTTCCTTTTATTTCATCATATAATGGGGGTACAAATATTGTTA
>VBSM01003169.1:6843408-6862177 GCA_008086735.1 Cheirogaleus medius | reverse complement strand
ATGAGTGAGATGTGCAACGTTTGGGGGATGGTCACGCTTGAAGCTCTGCCTCAAAGGAAGAGGGGGCATGGGCAATACATGTAACCGTAATATTTGTACCCCCACAATATGCTGAAATAAAAAATAAATAAATAAAAAATAGGCATTTAGAATGTACATGTTCAGATATTTATTGTTTAAATAACCAAATGGGAAACCATTAGACTGAGATGGCTCTCACAATCTAGGTTCCTAAATAAAAATGAAGCTTAATCTTAGCCAACCATAGACATTCAACTCGGCATTAGTTATATCATCTTGAACTTCCCAGTTCAAATAAGTCAATTGCTTAACCATCAACCAATCAAACAATTTTTTTTTCTGCTTCCACATTCACCCTACAAGAGCCTTTCTTTTGTTCCCTTCATTTGAGCCCCTAACCACTTGTAGGCTGGAGCTGCCTGATTCATGAATTACTGTCTACCCAAAATAAACTATTTAAAATTTTAATGTGCCAGAGTCTATTTTGGATAGTCTTTTAATACTATCCAAAATAATACTTTGAAGAATTCCTTACCTCAGTGTTATAAAGACCACACATAAAAATACTTGATGATGCCTGAAACCATATTACAAAACTGAAAAGTAATTTTTCAGCATATATACAGGATCTACCATGTTTCCCCGAAAATAAGACAGGGTCTTATATTTATTTTTCCTCAAGAAGACACCCTAGGGCTTATTTTCAGGGGATGTGTTATTTTTCCCTCAAAGCCTCAGCTTGCAGCACGCACAGGATGGCCGGGACTTGACGGGGGAGCCGACCTTGTTGGTGGGGTTGCCCGCACCTTTCTGGTCACCTCTGGGATAGTAGCTGTCACGATGGGGCAGATGAGAAGGGCTGCTCCTCTTCTTTACTGCTCCATGACGAAATGCATGGGTTGTGCAGATATGCTGCGTAGCTATGCCCATCATTAGGTCTTATTTTCGGGGTAGGGCTTATATTGCGCAAAAGCTTAGAAATCCTGCTAGGGCTTATTTTATGGGTAGGTCTTATTTTTGGGGAAACACGGTAAATAACATACTGTAGGGTTTTGAGATTAATTTTTATTTTCCTTCTTAACAATAGATTCTAATGGAGAAAATAATTTTCTTATTATACTTTTCTTCTTTAGGGTTTTATTTTCACCAGTACTGCCAGAATCTCTAGGAATTGTACTTTTAGTCAACTTTCTTCTTGCTTGGTCTTCTCTGTCTATCGTCTTAGCCAATTATTTTCGGTCTAAGTGTATTTCTTTTACAATTTAATTCATTAATAAGATTGTCCTCTGTATTCTACTTCAAGGCTCTCATCTTTTCATATTAAGAATGTGTAGAATAAGTGAAGTATCACAAGAATGTAAAAACAAGCACCACATGTAGTCACCATCAAATTGGTATTAACTGATCAACACTTAAATGCATATACAGTAATAACATTTATCAAGTGTTGGGCAGATGGGAGGGGGAGGGGAGAATGGGTATATACATACCTAATGGGTGTGGTGCACACTGTCTGGGGGATGTACACTCTTGAAGCTCTGACTTGGATGGGGCAAAGGCAACATATGTAACCTAAATATTTGTACCCCCATAATATGCTGAAATAAAAAAATTAAAAAAAAAGAATATGTAGAAAGGTAATCTTGGCAGGCTTTTCTTTCCCTTTTTTGCTCTTCTTATCTTTTTTTGTTTTTTACTTCAAATGCTTTAGTCACTATAATTTGTGGTATGAATGACGTTCTTACTACAGCCACTAATTTGCATTACACAGAAGGTTGATTTGTCAAAGCAGATTCAGGCACATGGTAGATCTCTCACACCAAAATCTGCTAATGCTTATTATATTACTTCCCTAGGGCTGCTTTAACAAAGTATCTCAAATTGAGTGGCTTAGAACAACAGAAAGAAATTTATTGTCTTACAGTTCTAGAGACCAGAAGTCTGAAATCATGGTTTCTATACAGCCATGCTCTAAGTAATACACTAGGGGAAAACTTAGTCCATGGTTTTCTCTTAGTTTGTGGTATAGATGACAATCCTTGGTGTTCTTTGGTTTGCAGATGAATAACTTCAATTTTTGCCTCCATTGTCACATGATATTTTCCCCCTGTATTTTCACATCATCTTTTATAAGGACACCAGCCATATGGAATTAAGGGCCCACTTTATTCCAATATGACCTTGTTTTAACTACATATATAAACAAAGACCCTATTTCCAAATAAGTTTGCATTCTGTATACTGGTGGGTAGGAGTCCAACTTAATTTTTTGGTGGAAACAACTTAACCCATAACATCTACCAAATGATACAAGCAAAAACCAAGCACATCTTCAGAATTCTTTTCTACAGGGGTCCCCAAACTCATCAGACTCAACTTTTTAATGATCTCTTTCTCCCAGAAGAGGACATGTTTAAATTTTCTATTAGTGGGAATACACTAACAGTGCCTGTAGCACAGATATGTAAGTTTGGAGCTTCCTAGGTTTTATGCTTGATACAAGGGCAGTGAGACTGTGTGTTACTTTCCATATTCTAGACAGGTACATCTCAACTGATACATTCCAAGTTATTTTCAGCAATCAATCTAGAAAGATCAAACATAGCTTCTTAAAAGCATCCTTAGATGAGAACTTTCCTAGTCACCTCCCAGCTAGTAAAAATATCTTTAGCATATTTACAAAAAGCTCTGGTTTATGTCAACACCACTTCAGGTGTCCTTTGGGAAGGAGAAAATAAGTTACAGACCCTCAGTGTGATAACCAGACTTCAAGAGGGCTCTAATAACATCTAAATGACCCTGTGAGTTCTATATGGCAAGGTCCTGGCCTTCTGCCAATAACCATGAGCGAGCCATACTGAAAGCAGGTTTTCCAGCCCCAGTCAAACCTTCTGATGACTGCAATCCCAGCTGACATCTTAACTGTACATCAGGAGATATGCTGGGTTACTAACTACCCAGCTAAGCCACGCCTCAATCACTGGCCCACAGAAACTTCATGATAATAAGTGTTGTTTTAATTTGCTAAATTTGGAAGTATTTTGTGCAGCAAGAGATTACTAATACACACTGTTAACCTTCCTGATGTCATAGAATATTTTTTTTTCTAATTTTACATGTGTTGGGAATCTGCTTTTCTACTCCCAGAGCATATTTTAAAGTTCATGGGAAATTCTCAGGCCTTATAACTATAATTGACAAATGTCTGTTTCCAGATTCTTATTGCTCTGGGAAGAGTTTTCTCTCTGTGTATCCATGGTTCTTCAACTTGCTGTCTCTATAATCTGAGCACTGTGTTGTGTGGCTATCTACCACTGAACTTAGCCTGAGTTGCCTTCTGATTCTACATATGATAATATAACTAAAGAACTAACTTAACTGTTTTGAAGGGATGAGGTGATATACAAGAAATTCCCAACTGGGGCTTGAAATAGGATGAATTTCCTCATTTAGAAAAAACAGGAACATCATGTCACTTCCTGTATTTGTATTATTAAACATGCTCTGCATTTCAGTTGTTCTGAGATATTGTTATTTAACAATTTTATATTCAGTATTCATGTAATTTCCATATACATATAGTTTAATTGAAACTATAACATGCTTTTTCATTTCTTAGCTTTGTTTAGGGATTTACACATGCAAATAACACTTAAATGATAATTCCTCAGGGGTGCACTTTCTTTCTAAGACTGCTTGCCTGTCCAAAACACCAGCTCTTTTTAATTTCTATGTCCTAGTTTTAGAGTCATATTAGGGTTGCTAACTTCATTTAATATTAAAATATATTTTTGATATGGAGAAAAAAGATTCCAAACTCAGAAATACTTTTTTAAAAAATTCAATGCCATTCTGAGTAAAGAAATTTTCATTTTTACAGAGATGAAATTTATATTAGATACTTATTCCATAGCTCACATTTCAAGTTTAAAATTCTGCTATAGTTTAACTTGCTCTCATTGGGATCGTTCTTTCCATTATGCAGTTTTCATTACATTTTCCATTAGTGAAAAAAAGCAATGACCCAAAGAATCTGTGTGTCTAAGACATATAATTTTAGAAAGCAACAACTACATCATTGATTTTTCCCTCCAAACTACGTGCTGTAAAAGAGAGAACAGACTGTAGAGATTCGGCATAAAATAAGGATGTGTTTCAGCAGTATGAAACACTTTGACCTCAGATTCTCACTGAATGCAACTTATTTTAAAACAAATTTACCTCAACAAATGTCATTGCACACTCTTCTCTCCTCCTCCTCCTCCTCCTAAGACTCCCCCCCACACACACTCCCCTTTTGGCAGTAATTATTTTATACATACACTGCTTTATTTAAAATGTTCTTAAGACTCTATTCACAAGTAAGTAAAATATAAGCTAGCATACTTTAAGAGTAGCTGAGAAGAAATTTTACATAAGCTGTATGAGGGCACATTTGTCATTTTAATACCTTATCAGTGATTTCATTGAAATCCACTATGAAGTGTCTATAGAAACTCTGAGTGGTGTTTACTATTAAGGAATAACAAGGAATCTCTTAGGGAAATATGACAGAGGAGGAGTAAATGAAAGACGTACCAACAGAAATTCTCTTGTGTGTGAAAGAAGTGAGTGATAGGAAAATAAGGGGAGGATATTGGGGGAATTCTGTTGTCAACTATAACACAGAAGGATTAGGGTATAGATAAGAGCGGATGATGGGGCAGGAGGGGAACCAACTGCGTGCTGCCATTAATACAACTAAATAGCAGTTTAGGCACTGGCCTAATTAACAAAAACATTACAGGAGGCTCTCTCAAGGCAAGGATTTTAGAAATTGAAATTTCAGGCCAATAACAAGAATGATGAAGAGGATGACAACAACCACTTCACAGTTCTTATTCTTATTCATTAAGTGCCTTGTTTAATTATTAATATATTAGTTAATAGAGGAAGAACAGCCCTGAAGGTTATTGAGGATAACAATGCTGAACAAAAAAAAACCATAGAAACCTCTAGTGCTAATTCACATATTTCATAACAAAATAAAAAAAGAGGAAAACGTCACTACCAGAGAGGTAAAGATCCTCACTTTCATATAGTACCAGGTACTTCTAGGCTGAAGAGTCTCTGAACTGAGTACAATTGTTTATAGGAATCACAAACTTTCATCTTTTAAAATATGGTCCTGATCCCTTATTAAATCCAAGTTCTGAGTAGACTTGGGTTTCTCTCTGCAAAATTAAGAAAGCAAAGAACTATTACATTGCCCAAAATAAGGGAACTATTTATTAATTCATTTAACAATAATTATTGCTTGTTCATTATGAGCTAGGAAATGTGCTTGGAACTGGGTATCAAGAATGAGAAAAAGGGACACACAACTCTTTCTATAAATGTACTATAAGAGCAAAAATGAATATTTAAAAAATTCTGGGTTCTGTGCTTTGAAAAATTCAATAACATATTACAGATATACAAGTAGATTATAATGTTGAAGACAAATAATACAAAAAAAAGAGATTGTGTGGAACTGAAAAATGGTTGTTGAAATAAAAATTCTGATGTAATAAAGTTTTCTCATATTAAAATTTTAGGGACCCTTTATTTCCCTCTAGCTGCTGTCCTATGATAGCACTTAATGAATGAACTTGCTATCCTTATTTTTTTCCAGGCATTACTCCAAGCACCAGAGATACAGTAGTGAACTAAATAGACAAAATGTCCTGCCCTCCTGGAATTTGTCTTCCAGTGGACTTGCAAGGCCTCATCTTAGTTGATTTCTTTCTGGCATCAGTAAGAGTTGATAATTATCCTTGAAGCATTCTCTGTTTGCTTTTATGGTATGCCTCTTCCTCTTTGATATTCCATTTCAGGATCTTTTCTTAAATCATCCTGAGCCTTTGGAGTTCTTATTTTCTCTATCTATAGTTCTTCTGAAGTGATCATCTTCAATTGCCCACATATCAAATATATATTTCTCACTGTATCTCTCCACTGAAATCTAGACTTATATATACCAACTTCAACTTATAATCATCATTTAGAAATCAAACATAACATAGGCAAAACATGAAAATAACTGTTTTCACCTCCTCTTTCCTATATGAGAAAACAGTGCCATGTCTTTCCAGCCATTTGAGCTAAAATTTTAAGTTCATTCTTGATGTCTCTCTTAAAACTTATATCCAGATAGTTCTACCTGCAAAATATATATGTCAGTTGAATCTGTCCAATTCTCTATATCTCTATTGCTATCTCCCATGTTAAAGCTATTAACATGTCTTTTCTGATTCACAAAGTGACCTTTCTGATTCCACCAATCTTTATTCTAATCATTTTCCACTCAGCAGCCAGAAAGAGCTTTAACATTCTATATTTTTAATCTTTTTAAGGGGTGTGGTAGTAATTTCTTCTTCAAATCCTCTAGTTCCCTCAATTAATAGATTCTTTCTATTCCCTTAAAACCTTCCATTTTTTTTCTATGCTCATCTCTTTCTTGTCAAAAATGAATGTATCAAGTACAAGTTTTCTGTGATCCAATGTCTTTCCTCAAAGTTGTAATACAACATCTGCTTCTAAGTTACCTGAGATATCAGCTCGCCAAATGTTTTGCCTCTCAAGGATATAGAACATTGTCATTCCAGTCTTCGATAAAAGTTTTGTTACCATCCACCAAGTGACCATTAAGCCAATCTAGCATTTTAACCTTTTGTTACATAGCACTATACTTTTAAGTACCAATTTCTAGACTAGTCAAATTGAGCTAGATTATGCTGTGGCAAAAGAACCTCATAATATCACTGACTTAAAGCATACACACACACACACACACATGCACTCATGCACACACACACACAAACACACAATATTATTTCTTGCTCAATACAGGCCAACAAGAATCTCTACTCAGTACAGTCACTCAAAGGCCCAAGCTGAGAGAAGCTTCTCCTTTCATGCATTATCATAGTTACTACAGGAACAGGAAGGGAAGGATGTGAATCAAATACTACCCCTAAGAATTTTCTTCCAAAGCAGGGCACTTTATTTCGGTTTACATTTCGTTTGAAAAAGAAAGTCACATAGGTGTATCTATCTACAAAGAGGTCAGGGAAATTCAAACCTAATTTGTAGCAACAAGAAGAAAATCAGAATATATTTGAAGAACAGCACTGTTAAAAAGAGTTTTTAAAACAGTTTTTTAAAAGCACTGTTTAAAACAATAAACACAGTAATTTATGACATTTGGACTTCATTCTAAAAGTGAAATGAAACCATTTAGAGAATGTTAAGCGGGTGAGTGAAATTATCTGATTTTTTAAAAAAATAAAGATCCCTTTCTTATACTAGCGTATAATATAAAATATATTATCCTCTTCTTATCCTAAAATATAGCATAAATACTATTGACCACATATGCCAGCTGGCTACACATGCATGGAACAGAGACTGTGGGACCATCATCCACGATGTATTACCTATGGGACACAAGGTGAAACAGCCTCTATTATCTGGGTATCACCATTTGCTCTGGCAGAGGGAAGAGAGTACAATATATTGTGTACTGTCTCGATAAATATTTGCCCTGGTAAAGGGAAGAGAGCATAACACACTGCATACTGGCTTGAGAAATACAACTACATCATGTGCCATATTTATTCTACTATATGTGCTACCTAGTGGGGGGTAATCATATTTGTAGGAGTCAATAAATATCACTTGAGATTGAGTTTAGAAACAATTGAGAAATAAGACAAGGGAGTCTGATTGGAGAGAATGGTTCACCAAAGGGCCAAAATAATATTTCCTAATGTGTGCTAGAAATTGAACATTTACCCTCTAACTATAGGTCCCCTCACTGAAGAGATAGTATTCCCTGATAAGGTTACAGAATGGATTAACAGGGAAATGCAGAGGGTGATCAGCACTCTCTTCTGAAGGTGGAGAAAGCTTCAGTTGTAGTTGTTCTTGTTTTTTGTGTGTTTTTTTTTTATTTCTTTTTTAGGGTGTAAAGTTCAGCATTTTGCCTTTTCAAGCCTTTGCAGAGCAAGGTTATTGTTAAGGTCATTTATTTGCTCAAGAAACAGACTGTGTAATTGTTCAGGAGTCAGAAGGCCTGGATTTAAATATTCCTTGGCATCAACTAATTGCTCAGTGATTATGAATGAGTAGGAAGACTCAAGTGCTGTGTGGACTGGCTATTCTACTAGCAGGGACGAATTGGGTTGCTCTCTAGTGTGCCAACTTTGGAGTGCTGCTGGGGCCCACAGTCCTGAATTTAAATCTCATTTGTATCACATTAATTGTGAGAGCTGAGCAAGCTCTGCTATTTAACCTCCATTGAAAACAACCAGCTGCCAGGTTGTTGACTGCTTACAATAAACCAGACACTGTGCTTTGTGTCCGATGAACATTACCTCATTTCAATAATCCTATGAGAAATATATAGTTACCATATTAATTTTTGCAGATGAGGAAATAAAAGCTTATTAAAGGTAATTTATCAGCTCAAGATCACAGTGTTAGCAAACTTCTGACGTGTGATATATACTAAAGCTGATCTGACATTAGTGCCAGAGCTAACACGCTAGAGAGAGTATTTTTTATTTTTGGTTAAAAAGTGGAAAAAATAATTGTGGGATACAGAAAGCAAGGTTACAATAGAAAAATATTTATGAAAACTGAGGATATATGGCAAGGGAGTAGTTGCCTGGTGGCTGGAAATGTTTAGAAACTGCCTTTAGGTTTGGATCATCCACAAAGAAAGGCTATGTGATGGTGAAGCCCTTTCATGCCGTAGCTACTCTGTGCTACTGGAGGAGTCATTCCTACTAAAGCAAACTTTCAGGCTGGGCAGAGAAGATACTTGACATAAGGTTAGGGCTCCTTCCACGTGGGAATGTGGCATCTACATTTAATATTTCCAGTTGTCCTTGGAACAGATCAGCTTTCTAGGTTTTCCCATCATTAAATGTGAAGAATCTGATGAAACTGGTGGCATGAAACTTTAGGAAAGAAGAGGAAGATGACTGAGAGCAAAAACTTACCACATTTTAGACTAATTAACTGCAGTAGATTATGACAAAATTATGGTGTTTTAGTGAAGATTTTCCTATACATAAAATTGTTTAAATCCTACTTAAAGAGAAACTCCAATCCAAGAAACTCACTAACTCTTGTCTCCTTTGTTCCTCAACTTTCTATTCTGATTCCCACACTTTGCTCAGAATATTTGAACGGTCTGCTGTGAGTGAAGATGTTGGAGATTGGTTTTCTGTCAGGGCTATTTAAGTGGATGATATATGACCCTTATTCAGGAATAAAATTAGAATGTGCAATTCTAATTTAGAGAAAATTTCAACTAATGACTTAAAGGGACATTTTCTAATAAATGATATACCTACCTCTCCTTCTAAATTAAGATATAAAATACATAATTTAGAATGCAAAGTTACCTCTCTAGAAAAGTCACTGAAATATTTAAAGCATTCACTTTAGATGGCACTTGTTTTGAATTTAAATTCTGAGATAATTTTCTTGCTTCCAATTTTATGCCAAAATATTATGTCCTTCAAGCAATATAAATGTCTCATGTAAAATGTAGCAGTCATAGAGAGGAACTCCCCAAAAAAGGCATGTAAAACTGAATCTAGTCTTAGCTATTTCTGCCTTTTAAAGACATGAAGGAGATAGTGGTTGTACAATTTAGATTAGTAGAAGAAATAAAAATATCATCACTGCTCCTAGATCCTAGTTGTCAGAATTAAAGTCTGACAATTTAATAATATTTTTGCCAGTGTGGGGTGCTAAGACTTGGCACCTGGTGTAGGTGGCCCATTGTTTGGTAGAACACATTAGAGAGTCTTTGGATCTGCAAAGGCAGGACCTCATTTAGCTATAGGAGATGGAGACATAAACCTCTCCTTTAAGTAAGTAGGAGAATTAAGAGTGCATGTGTATAGCAGGATTGGTCAATGGGACAGACCCAGGAAAAAGGGGAGGCATATGGTAGAGGTGAATGTGTGCTGAGCAACAGGGCAAAAACTGGAGCCCATGTACAAATTGAGCTAGCAAGAAATCCCTATTGGTGAAGTGGCTAGAATTTTAATTTTTAAACATTTAAAAAAATAACATTTTACCATGTGAAATATCAAACATGCAGAACAGAGAGAATCATTTAAAGATCCCCCTGTCCCCATCACCCAGCTTCAACAGTTCCCAGTTGATGGCCATACTTGTTTCCTCTGCATCCCTGCACATTTTCCTTTCCTCTCTCCTCCTGGATCATTTTGAATCAAACCCCTGGCATCACATAATTTAATTAATAAATATTTGAGTTAGTTATAAAATTAATGGATATTTTAAAAATCACCATGGTATCATTATTATGCTCCTAAAATGAACAATAAATTTTCAAAATTATTGCATATCTAGTTGGTGTTCACATTTTCTCAACTGTCCCCCAATTTCTCTTTTTAACAGTGTAAAATCATTTATATGTCTCAAGTCCTAATTTATTTTCCTCCTTCTCTCCTTCTTTTTTTTCCCTTACTATTTGTTGAACGCACAGGGTCATTTTTCCGTAGAGTTCACTGTATTCTGGATTTTGTTGATTATATACCTGTGGTGTTGTCTAATATGTACTTTTCTTCCCTCTATTTCCTACAAATTGAAGGTTAGATATAGAAGCTTCATGAGACGTAGATTTGATTTTTTTTGCCAAGAATAGTTCATAAGTGGTATTGTGTTCTTCCATCAGGAGACAACTATTATGCTGTTGTCTCTCCTTTTCTTATGTTACCAATATATTCATCCTACATCCAATATTTTATTAGAGGGGCTACAATTCTAATCCTATCATTACTTCTTAATCAATATTAGCAGAAATATTCCTATTAGAAGTAATTTAGAAAATCTTTAAGAATTTAATTTTGGAGCTTCAAATTTTCTTGCAATTTAGTGAATTTTATTATATTTAGTAATTTTAGTGTCAGTTAGTGAGGGACATTTTTGCAAGGGAGAGCAAAGAAAGTGTGCCATGCTCTGACCTTGCACAGCAGGAACCAAATATGAGGTATAGTGAAGTGATAATAACAATTGTGCAGCAGAAGGAGGAACTTGGAGGCAAAAAGGACTAATGAAAACTTAAGACAACCTTGAGATTCCTTCAGGAAACTAAAAGGGCAGTAAATACAATATTATGTTTGAGGCAATATAATTCGAAATATAAAGGACATGATGTCTTGGCAAAAAAGTTCAAAATCAAGAATATTTTTGTTAAAGCTTAACTATTGAGATGCATTTTTATCTCTTTAGATCATAGTGGTGATTTATATTTACAATTAAAATCCTCAAAGCACATAAATTTATTCAATTGCCTTTGGGGCACTAAAGAAATATGAAACTATACTAATGTATTCATTGATTTATTCATGTGCTAGGTACTTAACTTGAAAATCAGGTATAGCTTTATCTTTACTGTTCTTGATAAATGTATCAATCTTAAAATTCTCACATGTTGCTTATTTATAATAGCTATTTTTTGCCTTCAGAAAAATTCAATCACACTTTGACCATTGATATTCTCAGTTGTTGTGATCCTAAAACAAAAAAATGAAGAAAGAATAAATTTCTCTCTTCAATTTGGATGATTCAATTGAAAGGCTATAATAAAAGATCCTGAGAAGTGGGATTTTATGTAAGTACATATATTGTCAACTTATTTTGTAAGACTTCCCTTTAGAAGACATGTTCTCTCTCTCTCTCTCTCTTTCTGCCTGTGCCTTTAAGGCCTACAGGAATAAAACTTTCATTATAATCCTGAGAGATCATGTCCCTATTGTAATTCACTTTATGGAGAAAATGAACTGATTATAAAGAAAAAAGGGGGATCTATAATCCCTTTACAGCTCAGTTTAACACTTTAATTGTAATAAGCTCTATGAGCCTTGGGAAAGAGAAACTTCTTTAGTCTTTCCTTTCCTTTCACTACAAGTTATTGCCTCTTCCAGTAAAGTTTAGGTCTCCGTGACTGCTGGAAAGAAGGGGAGAATCTATATCTATTTTCATGGAAGTGGTGAATTTCTTATAAAAAATTCCATCATTAAATACCACTTTCTCCACAGTGCTGTTATTACTTCACTCTCTTCTCTCCATCAATGATCACAATATATTTTACAATGTGCCTGCCAAATGGTAAAACAAAATGTCATCATTTTATTCATGTAGTCAAATATTTAAATATCTACCACGTGACAAGCCCTGTATTAAGCTCGGTTTCTTTCTTTAAGGGGCTTATACAAGTACAGTCCATTGAAATAAATATTGAGAAAGATTTATCTGTCAAGAAATATAAATATGTAAGAAAGGCACTTATCCATGGCTTGCAAGGAAGCAGGAAGAGGTGAGGCATTTTAGGCAGAGAGAGTAGCATGTACAAAATCGCAAAGGCACAAATTGGAGGACCTCGGACAGTCCTGACCCTGATCATTTGCCATAGAGTGCTGCGTTCTCCCTACAGGAGTACATGGACTTGATAAATTGTACCAGAAAGAATAGGACCACATGAACTGGACTATTCCATTCCCAAGAGATAATTTATAGAATTTCCAACAAATGGAAGGATCAGAAAATAGGATAGGTGATATAGTACTTACATGTTGCACTATACCATGAGAGAGATTACATGTTGGCTAGTTTTTATATCTCTATGTGAGAAACTAGTGTAATTGAATATTCTTATATTCGAAATCATTTTGGGTATGAGAGAGGGATGGAAATCATCTTGTCAAAGAGAAACACTATGACAAGTTTATGACTATGGAGCTTTCCCTGGACAAGCCTTTCCCTGGATTAGCTATCCTCATAAAATAGTGGGTGACCCCACTTTCCAGAAATATAAAAGGTCCATCAGCAGTTGAGAAAATAATACACATGAGTAATATCTGATAATCACTTAATTACTTAGTTATCTTGAGTACAGAATGAAGGAGCAGTAAAAACAAATAAAAAACTTCTAAAGCCTGTCTCATGTTGTTCTGAACTTCTGACTTGTTGCCTTAAAACAAAAATAAACTACAACAAATTAATAAAAACAAAACACTAATTAATTAATCAGTAACTTGGAAAGTTAAAGGTTTCTGCTTTACTTAGACTAGGAAGTCCCCTAAAATACGTTCATGAAATTGCATTTGTTCAGTATTATTGAAGATGTAGGGTGTGAAAAATTTGAGGGAGGAAATGAGAAATGCTTATAGAACACGCAAAGGGAGAAGTCCAAAGGCAGATTTTTCTTTATGACTTCTATTACCTCTCTAAGGCAGGATGTGGAGAAAGATGGAGTTAATATTGGGGATCAGGGAGTTTGATCATGCAGCTTGTAAGAGTTGGAGCTGGGCCTCCAACAAAGGCCTTCTGCCTCCAGAATCTACTTTCAGTCATTTTACTGTACTTTGAATATTATCAGAGTAGCCAGATGGAAAGGTTTGCTGCTGTAGTTAAGGAAACATATATGGTTTGTATAAGGTTGTGAGAGATTTGGAAACACAGGACATTTTATCATTGAGTGATAGCCTTTTATGTACAATAGTCAGACTAGGTTTCCTCTGTTTTTCTTTCTGAAATACATTCAGTCCTCCTTTTCTTTTGCATTAGAGATGTTGGCATATATACTCCTGGGTATCTTATTTTCTTCCATGAGATTCTAGCTCTTATATAGTTAGGGTCAAATATTACAGAGTTCATTAAACTTTTCCAAAGAACAACACTTGATATTACTTTTATTTAGGGTATTATAGAACTTATTATCATTAAAGAACATCATAAGAATTCCTAAATGATCATATCTAGTCTCTAGTAACACAGTAGAGTTCATAATACTTTAAAGTTAAGCCTGTATTTATTACACTTAAATTTATGAAAATATCAATGGATTATATTTCAGTTGATGATATTATATTAACCCAATGATACTTATGAAGGAAGGGGTACTTAGTATCATATATCTTATTCATTGGGAGAATAGGTACTTACTGTTAAAGATAAAACTATAATAAAAATAATTAAGTTCTTGCTTAGCTGATCTTGCCAATCTGTTGTGATATACAAGTTTAACGTTTACGGCAATGGACATGAAATGACTGGAAATTAACCTTGCATGCAATTAGGTATCAGGAAAATCTGTGTGTGTGTTTCCCTTCATTGTAAAAATATTTACTGAAGATATAATGTGTGCAAGGTCTAGTTCTAAACACTGGGAATAGAGCAATGAATAATAGAGAGAAAGTCTTAGCTCCATGGAGTTAACATTTGCCTGTAGACACAAAATCAAATAGTTTCACTACTTATATGGTAAATTGTACCCTAGACATAGTTTGAAAGACCCCTGAGACCATGCCAATAAAATTATGCCATAATTTCATATTAAGGAGCTAGCAGCTGGCAACTTTCAGATTACTTGTAATATTGTTCATAAACAAAACAGTACTTTAAGGAAATGTATATATGTAAATATATACACTGAAATTTTCTGTACTTGAAATAAGTAGGATAACCCTAAGAATATCTGTAGACTTTGAGAGAAACTAACAAATCCACAGCTCCTGCAGAAAGAGGTGATCTGGACTTAGGCACATATGTTCAGGAACTTTGTCACATGGCCCAGGATTATGGAAATAATTGATCAGATAAGATGGGGATATTTCACTCCCAAGCACCCAATTTAATAGCTCAGTAGTATTCTATGGAGTGTTCTAGTAGGAGAGGGTTTTTTCAATAGAGATGATTGTGACTAACTGAATCTAACTCAAAAATTTGAATTTGAGGTGCAAAGAGACTCAATTAGTTAGTTACAGGGACAAAAACATAAGGAGCAATGGCAATCTGCAGATGCCAAGAGTCAAAAACTCCCATGAGTAAGCAGAAGCTGTGAACAAGTGTCTTTTGAAAGACTTTTATAACAGAGAGGAGGGGGTTTGTTTACAGCCATAAGGGAAATAGAAGCAGGAGTTGGTTGATTTTGAATCACTGTTAGGACCAGATTATTGTACACTTAACAAATAGTGGCTTCTAAGGGACAAAGATAGAACCTAGTCCCAAGAACCGTATTGGTCCTGAGTGATCTTTTATTTCCTGAAATATTATGCCAGTTTTTTGCAACCTCACTATGCTCATTCCTGTTCCTTCCATGAAATCTGGGAGGACAGCTTTTTCTGATTCCAGTGAGTCTAACTTGAATACTTTTATTTAAAACAAAACAAAAACAAAAATAATAACAAATATTTTAAATTTAGAGAACATAAATGTGTTTCTGTTCCTTGCAAATTAAAACTCCTGGAAAAAGAGTAATATTCGAGCTCAGTCTGGCAATGGATAAAAATAAGATGAAACAGAAGAAAATCTGCAGTAATTGGGAGAAAGAGCACAACAGGGACCCAAACAGGTTCACAATGAAAAGAGCTACTTTTATCAATGAGCAAATATATGACAGGCTCCATGCAAAGCCATTACATGTTATCTCACTGAGTTCTTATAGCAGGCATTAAATAATTTCAAAATATTACTTTTTTCTTGATGAAGAAATCGAGACTAAGTATGGCTAAGGAACCATTCAATATTAAAAAACTTGTATTTAAAAGGTTCATTTGACTCTCAGGTCGTTCATTTTCTTCTGGAAAAACTTACTTCTCTGAAAGAAGAGACTTTCTCCCCAAGTTAAGTTGTACTACTTTTTAAATGAGAAATGTAATGCAAAGGAATAGATGAGTTTTTCTCATCTGCTTTTCTTACAGATTTCCCTCATGCTTATACTTCAGTTAACAGTTTAGTAACCTATATGTTATTCTTATTCTATACTGTTAGTTCAATCACTATTAACTAAATATTTTTATTCTTTTTATGAAATTCTGGAAATCCCAGGAATGAGTTGTTGGGAAAATTTCCAGCTGGAATAGAGAATCACCCTCTGTAAGTGGAGGACAAGCTCTGACCAAAGAAAAAGTCAGACCACTTTAGATTGGTAAGTAGTCAAAGATTAATTAAGGTGTACTTTGACATACTAGGCAGTCTTGGGTAGCAACAGGGCAAGGTAGGGTCTTCATGCTTGCCATGCATGACTGTCTAGTCTTTCATACAGTGAGAAGGAAAGGAAAAGAGAAAGGAGACATAAAACATCACTTCTGGATTGTTAAGCCATCTGGTTACTTTCTTAATTTATTTACTCTTTACTTAAAGAGATTGTTTAGGTTCCCTACAATCTGGTCAGCATTTCTAAACAGGGGTGATGAGTGTGGTGTTCTAGGCAGCAGCAGCAGTTATTTTGGTGCCTACAACTCACTTCATGGTCATTACCCATAACACACTCTTACAACGTGAGTATAGTTTGATTTTTTTTTTTTTTTTTTACTGGAGAGTCTCCATCTAATAATTCAATGAAAATTTTGGCGCTCATTTATCAGGTGAGATTGAGTCCCATTGATAGAATACTGTGCTAACATCATGGCATGGTTCTACCCCGAATGCTTTATTTTATACTGAAAACCTAAAATAAACATGTCACTTAAGCAATACTATACTGGTAACATAAATATTCACCCAAGTGCAATCAGTTTATTTGGTGATTAATGAACATCATCTGATAGTGGAACAGTAGATACAAGAGATGTATCTTACATGAGATGTCATCTTACAAGAGATGACAAGTAGTTTTTCTCCGCTAGAAAGGTAAATGCTAATCTGAGTTTCCAAAGGTCTGAATTGCTTTGAAGATGTATAGTTTATTTACTAAATGAATAAATAATTAAGGCTGGGCACAGCGGCTCACATCTGTAATTCTAGCACTTTGGGAGGCTGAGGTAGGGGGATCACTGGAGCTCAGGTGTTGGAGAATAGCCTGAGGAAGAGTGGGACACCATCTCTACTAAAAACAGAAAAAATAGCTGTGAGTGCAGGTGCATGCCTGTAGTCCCAGCTACTCAGGAGGCTGAGGCAGGAGGATTGCTTGAGCCCAGGAGTTGGAGTTTGCAGTGAGAATTGGATAAGATGAATCATGACAAGCACGTGGAACATTGTAGGCGCACAGTATATTTGTGCTCATCAGCATTTCTTTCACTGACAACTTCTCAGAGTACCAAACATGTGTATGTAACTGTATACCAGTGGTTTAACAAACTTAGAAATTTATTTCTCTGTCCTCCACAAGGAAGATGAATTCTCAGAGACCTAGGTTTCTTGTATCATGTTGTATCATGTTGCTCCACTATGCTCAATAAATGGACTCCAGGTCCAACAAGCATCCTCCTCTTCCACCCAGCATGAGAATTGTGAAAGGGAAAGGCATGTTGTCTGCCTTTAAACATACTTCTCAATGTTATGCCACGTCTTCTATGTTTCATTGTCCAGAACTTAGTCTGTTTTCCTCAAAATAATGAGATGTAGACTTTATTCTAGGCAGCTAAAAATCAACTGGTTTTTCTAGTAAGAAACAAATAAAGAAGAGTTGTTGGAGAAAGTTAGCTGTGCCTGCCATAATATATAATATAGGACTGGTTACCTTGCAAAACTGTTTCTTATCCAATCTTTCACATCTTCCACCTAGTTGCTCAAAGCCAAGAACATAGAAACTATCCTTGGCTTCTCTATCTAACAAGAATTTCTCATTGAATGTGTAAGACAGTAAAGCTTCTGATGTACATGTTACATAAATGTCTCCACTTCTCTATAATCTGCACTGCTGCCACCCTGCTGAGGACAACTGTCACTCCTCACCTGGACTACTATTACTGCCTCCACCTGGTCTCCATGGTTGCATTCTTCCAATCAACTTCTCAATACAGCCATTGGAGTTGTCTTATGGAAATGTAATGCAGATGTTTTATACTGCCCAGATTTTTCTGATGGCTTCCCACTGCACTTACACGAAAAACCAAACTCCTTAACACAGGCTAAGTCCTCAAGGATCTAGCTGTTTCCAACCTTTTGATCTCTCCTCATAATTTTCTTAGCTGTGCTCACCAGGCCCTAGCCACTCTACCTTTCTGTCAGTTTCATGAATTCACTAAATTCAATCCCAGTTTAGATTGTTCTCATGTGTTGTTCCCTCTGCCTGCAATGTTCATCTTACTTCTTTTCCTCGAATAAGTGTCACCTTGAATGTATTTTCTTCAGAGAAATCTTTCTTAACCAACCTATCCCAAGGCGGTCACCATTCAGTCTTTTTCATGTACCTGTGTTTGCTCTTCCCCAAAGTACTTTTTACTAACTGAAATTATTCTTATATATTTACATGTTTGTTATCTGTCTCCACAACCCCCTTTTCTGAGTGCAGAGATCTGGACTATTATGCCCACGACTATATCCCTGATGCACAGAACAGAGCTTCTATCACAGCAGGCAGGCACACAGTAAGCACTTTTGTTCTTGTGAATGGACTCATAGCCTCTGTTGCCATAGGAAATCATGGGGCATATAAAAGAGTTTGGGCTTTTCCCTAAAAGCAATGGGAAATCACCCAAATCCAGTAATTGCTTTGGCAAAGACAAACTCACCTAGGGCAATAGGAGGGTAGGAGTGGCTTAGTGAGAAGAGAACTGAAATCTGTCAAGTACAGGATACTATCGTGGGGCAGGTGGGAGTCAGGGAGAACTTCCACATTGATAGCTTTTATCCAATCACATATACCTAAGGAACTCAAGGCTCAGTGGATTTAAAAGGTTAGCTTCAAAGGAAACTATCAGTAGAGCAAATAGACATCCCACAGAGTGGGAGAAAATAT